>RXPK01000169.1:1083057-1528752 GCA_004143645.1 Protaetia brevitarsis
AAAGTACTGCTGTGGACCGGCGCCCCGGTTTTCGCAAGTTCAGATGTTTTCATGTTTACTCCGATCAGCCTTCGTCAATGTGTCGAAAAGATTTTCACTGATGTTTTGTTTATTTTTATATAAGATTTAGTTAATGATTTGATTGTATGATTTATTTATGTAAATGTTCAGTTGTTTTAAATTAATTTCACTCTTTAAAATATTTTGCATTCACTGGTATTGTTTATGTGATTATGTTTTGTGATTTTGTCCGTTGGCGGACTGTTCTTGCGCGGCTTCGCTGTACGCAGCGGGCGAGGATTTTGGGATTTGAATTCGCGTTTATTATTTTATTCTGTCCATCAAGGAACTTGCGTAATAATAATTGTTATTATATTGTTGTGTACACAATTTAGATATAAGATCATTTATTATTTTTGTTCGGGAAGATATTTTAGGTTAAAGAGTTAATTTTTCGTTTTCTAATTTTGCTGATTTGTATTTAATTATTAATCACCTCGGGTTGGGTGAACAGAAACATTGTGCTTGTATTTAAATTTTTCTTTTGTAAATTTACTTGATTTGTCCACGTTTAATTTAGTTTGTTTTAATTTTGAAACCACGTGGATTGATTTGATATTAAAAGGATTATCTTCTTGAACTAATTTGTTTTTTTTTGCTTTGATATAGGATTTATTTTATTTTGTTGAAACCACGTGGATTGTATTGGTAGAATTAGGATTATCTTCCTGAATAAACTAAACTTTTGCTTTGTATAGGAAATAGCATTGTCCTATTGTAATTTAGAATCAAGTGCAGTTTTTTGATTTAAGCCAGGACCCTTTGTCCACGGTTTTTTTTTTTCTACATGATTGTAATTAACATTTTTTTTTAATAATAAATCCTTGATTGTTATTTAACGTCATTCTAAATCCTGTTCTTTTTTTCAATTTTTGGGGTAATTAAGAAAGTCAGATTTCTTTCACCCACTTTTTACTTTTCGTGATTAAATTCAAGTTTTAATTCGCGAGGGTAACTCTGAGTTTAATTGTTCTTTTGCGCCCTTTTAAAATTTTTCCGTTGAGCTAGCTAATTTTCCATTTTTAATATTCATTTTGCATTTTCAAAATTCTTTTGTTACCTTCAGTACACAGCAGTACGTCCAGTTTAGTGCAGTTTGTGGTGAGAGGTCTAGGAGAATTTTGCAGCACATTTTTTTCGTCTGCACCTGGGTAGATGAATAGCTTGCTTTTACGTGTGAATATGCTGTTTTTGTCGGTCGACGACGTGCCCCAGAAAGAAAACATCATACCATCCGGGGTTTGAAGTTGACCAGGTACACGAAAAACATTCACTTCTCGCTAAGCCACGAACAAGGAAGATCGCCTAGGTTTAGATATCTGTACAGCGAAATTAAGCCAGTAAAATTCTAATAATTGTGAAAACAAATTGCATTTATAAAACGTAGTATAAGCGGAGTGATAATTGGGAAGGCCCAACACTACCAGATAGGTAATAAATACTGGAAGAAAAGTTAATTTCCACGAGAGAATGAAACTGCTTTATATCAAGCTTGCAGATCCATCTAACGGCGAGATTTCACTAAGCATTGCTAGCGGAGAAAGAAAAAACTCATAAGTAAAAATGGTGATTTTGGTTGACAATCGACAAATGCCGCAATATTCGTGTAATACGAAGATTTTGGAAAGCTATGACCTGAAAAAAGAGGTTTGTTTTTGAGAAAAAAAATGCGGAAAGCACGCGTGGGTAAGAGAAGAAAAAGGGCGTATGTTTGAAATTAGTCCCAGAAAAATTAAATTTTGCACGCGAAATAAAAGGATTTTATGTAAGAAAGTGGCCAGGAAAAAAAACAAAAAGTTATTCCAACAATAGTACTATTTAACAATTAAAGTGAACATTTAAAAACAGGAATATAATTTATCGAGGATATTGAGACGAAAATTCAAGTTTAAAACATTCTAGAAGAAGGGCAATCATTCAGTCAGACATTTTTCAAGCCCTGGAAAGCGTAGAGAGAAGCTAGAAGGTATCACCATCATATAAAAGTGATCAGACGACAGGACACTCTGAAGATTCCACCGTCAATAAATAGGAAGTCCACGGCATAAACAAGCCCGTGCCCTTCATTTTATGACACACGTGTGATCATGATAAGTATTTTGCGTTGAAGTTTATAATCTAAACAGCACTTTAAACAATTTTAAACAGTTCAAACAGAGTTTAGAAATTAAGTTGTAAAGATAATGTTGTAAAAGAGTTAAAATACCTGTTAATATCCAGTTTCCATTTAAATTTGTATTATTATAATATAATAATCACATTTATTTGATTTACAGTATACGAGTTGAAAATTTACCTGAGAATAACTGTGTTTCCCTTGTTACTATTTCATTATATCATACTTTTATGTCGACCATGATTTCGATTTGGCGGCAAATACTTACCTCGTCCAAGCAGATAAACAGGAATTTGAACAGTTTTCACAGTGGTTACACTGTCGAAAAGCCACAATTTGAAAGGCGCCAAATAAATTACAATTTGAATGCAGTCAGGGTAAGTGATTCTATTCAGATATCGTTATTTCGAATCCTTTAACGACCTTGAGATTTTAAAAAAAATATTGAGATTAAAAAAAAATTGTTGACCATTAATCAATTCATTAATTATTATTATTTATTTATTTATATATTTTATTTTATTATTACAGTATGTATACGTATATGTATATAAATCGATTCACAAACTTTGCCTGCGGAGTATCTATTAATATTACACATAAAAAGGATTCTTTGAATTAAAGAAATATTTCTTGCCGCTATTTAAAAGAACTATTTCATTCAGTTAATACGTATTTCTTTCACTGAAATAATATTTTCAAATGAAGTAGATATTTTTTGACTGAACAACGAATGGTGCTTTTAAATAGTGGCAAAGAAATATTTATTTGATTCAAAGATTTCTCTCTCTCTCTCTGCGTGCTCCACTGCATGCCAACAAAAATCACCATCACTATTCATAAGAAATTTCAGGCAACAGCTGTATCGAAATACTTGAGTTTCGGTAAAAGTGTAAGATATTTAAAATCAATTTTATATAAAAATAAATGAGCTCAAAAAATCACAAGCGATGCTTGACAAGCAACTAATATAAATTGTTAAAATCATTACAGTTTCAATGGTCATCGTAGTTCTTGCAAATTTGCCTTGGTGGTTTATTTGTAATTTTTCGTTGTTAAATCACCAGGGTAATTAGTGAATAAGTTTTACGTTCTTTGTTCATATTCATATAAATGTGTAAATTTACTGATTTGAAATAGTAGATTTCTTGTATATTTACTTGTCTGGTTTTAATTGAATTATTTGTTCGTCATTCATTGTGTTCATAATTACTTGTGATAATTTATATTAACCTCCAGCATCTATACGCCCTGTGAAAGCATATAAAGAAATTGATAAGAATTTGTGCAAAGTAAGTAAAAGCTTTCTTATCGTGTTGAGTTTTTTTGCTCGTATTTTCTTAGCAGACATTTGTAATCATTATATTTTTTATGGCGGTCACAATTGTGAAAACAAAAAAACAATTGAGCGTCGCGTTCTCTAGATATTCGTCCAAAATTATTTTTTTTTAATGGAACGCCCTGTATATTTTTTTACAATTTAAAAGAAAATTCCAAACTGAACAAAAAAGTCTTACTACACTCTTATAAAAAAATGTCAAATAAAGTAGTTACTGAGAAGTCTTTATCTTTGCTTTGTTGGTATGAAATTGATATACCTATGGAAAATTAAAGCGTCACATTCATTAAAGCGTTTAATTTAATAAACAAATAAAAATAAATACAAAAATAGTCATGAAAATTACTCAAATTAAATATTCAAAGACATTTCCTTCTATTTCAATACATTTTATCAATCTTCTGTGAACATTACGAGTAGCTCCTAAAATTGTCCTACCGTCGATGTCGTCAATGATGTTGGAAATTCTTTTCTGAAGCTCATCCACTGTTGTATATCTATGTTTGTACACTTGATTTTTTACTGCTCCCCACAAGAAGAAATCTAATGGCGTCATGTCAGGTGAACGCGCGGGCCACTGAATAGGACCATTTGTGCCAATCCATCTATTTCCAAATAATATTTCTAATAACTCACTTGTGTCACAGTGATTATGTGCGGGCGCTCCATCTTGTTGAAAGTAAATAATCTGTCTGTCTACCAAATTTAATTCATACAGGAAAATTTTCTAAAATTTCTGTCAATAATGCCACATATCTTTCTCCTGTTAAAGAACCCCGATAGAAAAATGGCCCAACAATTCGGGATACGATTATACTACACCAAACATTTAACCTAAATCGGTGTTGGGGATTACAAGGATAAACAACAAATGGGTTTTCACGACTCCAGTAATGATTATTTCTTTTATTGAACATCCCGCGATTAGAAAAGTTAGATTCATCACTTCATTAAATGTGTCTAAAGAAATTGTGATTTTCTTCAAAAGCGTTGATAAACCATTGAGCAAAAGTTAATCATCTTTGATAATCGCCCAAAAGTAGAGTTTGAACAGGCCGATATTTAAAGGGAACATATTTATATTTTTTCAGAATTTTATGGATCGTGCTACGAGAAATACCTGATTCTCTGGACAAATCCCTTACAGAATTATTTGGATGTACCTGAAAATATGTCAACACATTTATTTCTATCTCTTGTGATAATATAAAATCATTTTTTTCCTCTTCGTTATAAAAATTGTTTCGTTGCTTCGTAATCTTCGATAAAGTTTTAAAAAATAGCGACGGTCTGGTACATCACGGTCAGGAAATTGCTGAATGTAACGTTCTAGCGCTCTATCTGAATTTTTGTTAAACAGCAAGTACAACTCCAACATATCACACTTTTCCAAATTGTAAAAACAGTACTTTTTTCCGCACAGTAACTTTAACAATAACAAATATAAATAATTTGACAGCTACTAAACAATGTGACGCTTTAATTTTCCATGGGTATATCGATTTCATGGAAACAAAACAAAGATAAAGATTTCTCAATAACTATTTTATTTGATATTTTTTTATAATAGTGTACTAAGACTTTTTTGTTCAGTTTGGAATTTTCTTTTAAATTGCAAAAAATATACAGGGCGTTCCATTAAAAAAAATAATTTTGGACGAATATCTAGAGAACGCGACGCTCAATTGTTTTTCTGTTTTCACAATTGTAACCGCCATAAAAAAATACTACTACTTTGTCCATTTGACCGGTTCTGTACCTCCAAAGATAACAGAGTTATCAATAGTGCACACTTAAGTGTGGACACCCGGTATTTCGGCATTTGTCACGGATTTCACGGGGAATTGTTCGAATACCGTGGCGCCCAATATTTGAACAAGTAGATTTGCACGATCGCAAGCGAGGGTAGAAAACCTGTTTTGTCGCACTGTAGATTTTATTTATGGTGACATTCTCAGCAGAAAATGTACCTCCACTATTAACCCACCATTCCAGAGTTGTAACGAAATCGAGATAGCAGCGGAGCAGATCCATAGCGCCCTAATCACTGCGTATTACACAGACTGCCCACTAAACGTGAAAAGAGATAGCAGAGGCACACCTTGGTGGAACCACAACTTCAGCCTCTGTAGAGTAGAACTTCTTTTGTTTAATAGAGTTAAAACATCCAACAACTGGGATCAATATCGCCAGGCTCTAACAGAGTATAATACGGAGAATAGAGTGACTTCAGTGCAAGGCATGTTTACCCACTATTCATATCGAAATTAGCTCACTCCCTGCATAGATACTCCACCACAGACCACTAGTTACCGATAAAGATCCTGTATAAAAGGGGTGGGACCCCATCAATTGTGTCCCAATATCTGATATTAGTGCTAGTATAAGAACTAACTTCCACATTTTAAAACTGGTTTTTAAGGTACCACATAAAAGTCGCTGTCCTAGAAATACACTCCATATGCATGAGTAGTTTAGAAAAAGAAACTTGCTAATGTAATAAGTATAATACATACCTAGTAATAACTGTCGCCTTGTATTCCATTAGAATATTACAACCTGTGTGTCGATTATTATTTAAATATCGACCTTATTAACTAAAACGCCTCCAACGTCCCTATCTTTTATCTAATATAACAGCAGACATTTTCTATCGGGAAACTACTTTAGTTAATGCAGTCGCCCGAAGAATGGAAGGAACGGGGATGAGGGAACTAGCGAATTATCCGACCCAACTCTTCCTAGACCGCCGGCATAGACTGTGGCGATGTTCTCCGTCATTTCATGGAAAAGGTAGGTATGTACTATACACCACACACACACACAGATATTGATAAACCATTGCGCGAGATAAGGCGTCCTTGCAGGCGGCATCTGGCTGTGCTAAAAGGATAGTCGTGTTATTGTGTTATATATATGCGTCAGTCGAGGCGAATTTGCCATATCGACGTCTTCCTAGATGTCATACGTCTCTCTCTCTCTCTCCCTATACACATTTGGCGTCCCGGCGTACATCACGCAATCCGCATATTATCTTCACTGTTTCCAACGGTGTGTTTGTATCTTCTTCGAGTGTTCTTTTATGAAAATTATCCATTCGGTTAATACATTCGCGACTGCTATGATATATTACTGATATCTTTTTATAAAATATGTATATATTGCTCTGATATACTGAAAATAACTATGATAATTTGACTGTTATTACAGCTAACGACCTTTCTGATGTCTAAGTCAGTGGCGGTTTCTGTATAGGAGCACATGAGCACGTGAACCCCCTAAACAAATCGTCGATTACAAACTAATAAAATCTATTCCTCGAACTTAATATATTCGTGAAATATAACGCAGCGAAACGAATAAACGACGCGACGTTCCTTTCTATACATATGTATGTATATCGCGAGCAAGCGACCGACGACGGAGCACGCGTGCGCCGAGTAGGCGGGACTACGTTGATTTTATCCAATGTCTAGCCGCATAAAGGACGTAGCGGAGGTGGGGAGGAATACGGTAGATTTCATATGAACGGTGCACAAATTGAGTGTGCTCCTGTGCTCGCTTTCGTTGCGTTCTCGGGTCACGTTAACAAATCGATCGACATCAACGTTCAGATATCGTGTTTTACGGATAAATTATATTATATATGTTTTGGTTATGAATGACTCACCGTTCACAGGTCGTAACTACCATAAGAACTAATACTGTTTGTTGGTGACAGTTTTATAATGAAACCAAGGGTGCGTAATTATTTTAATTTATTATAATATATATTATAATATACTGCTGTAGTTTTTTTATTTAAAAAAAAAAATTATCTGAATAAATTTCTTAATTTAATGTTATTTGATTTTGTTATTGGGAATAATATACTTGTACAATCTGGTTTTAGAGAGGGTTACTGTTGTAAAATGCACTACTTAGAGTAACGGATGATACCATTGGATCCAGTGATAAAGGTTTACTAACAGCGTCGATACTACTAGACTATTCTAAGGTTTGTTATGCTACTCTTTGTTCTCTTTTAAACAGCTTAGATTTAAGTGTCGCACCAGTCCAGCTTATAAAAAGTTATTGGATCGTCAGCCGAGTATCGTTTTAGATAATACTGTATCGCTGCTTCTGTATATTTCCGCTGGTGTACCGCAGGGTTTTGTTTTAGCCCCGTTTCGCTTTTCAAAATATACATATTTCTTTACTAACCAGAACTTTCGCCTGAATCATATTTGTGCTGATGACACGCAATGGTACCTGTCTTTCGAGCCGGACTGCTTTGCATGATATTAATGCTAATTTGGAATCCCTCAGTGAGATTTCCAAGAAATTTGACTTGCATCTAAATCCCTCGAAACCTAAAGTGTTATTCACAAATTGCAAGCTTCTTACAGCATGAAATAATTAACGAATTAATTATTATTATTGTTTGGAAAATCTAAAACTTGAAAAAGAATTCGAAAAAGCTTTTCATGTGGTCGTTTGTTATCAATTGTACAAGCTGCGGGTAATTTGGGTTTGTCTATGGATAAGTTTCTAACACTGAAGAACCCATTTGGTTGACAATCAAATTTTAGTTGCATTGTCTAAAATTTTTGTTTAAATATGGGCAAACAAATGTATTATTGGGTGAAACAAATAATTTTGTTAATAAAATTTGTTTGTTTTAACATTATCCTTAGTAGAATTAAAAAAATAAAATATTTTGCTTAAATAAAAAGTTTTATTGAGTTAGATGTATGTAATACTTAAAATAACTAATTATATCATTGAAATAATGAGATATATATGTTTAGTTCAAATAAAATTTTGTAAAATTGATCAAGTAAAATATTTACTTCAAACAATAAATTTTATCAAATAGAAATAACACACAGAAGAACAAAACATTTTGTTGAAACAATTAGATTTATTTGCTTATTTGAAATATATATTTTTTTATAGTAACAATATTGTTCTTTTATATAATATGTAAAAAACATATTATGCTTCACTGTAATAAATATTTAATTGATGTTACTGTGTCCCTTTTTTATTTCAAACAATAATGTTGTCAGACTTACTTACCTTATCTGTTGCGGCAGCTATTTTATTCCTTAATCAAATTTAATATCAAATATTACCACAAAATTTCACTATTCAATAAAGTGTTACTACAATACTGACATAACCTATCTATAAAATGAGCATAAATTGCATGTTGCTTGCTGCAAATGCAATAGTGAATTTTCAGTAGAATTTTGCGCACAGTAAAGCTGGACTGTTCACTCAAGAAATAAATGATTCTTCAATTTGAGATGTTTTGATCTCATTAATTTTTTTTTTCTGTATGTAACGTTTGCGAATTCTCCTTTGCCGAAATACAATGTTTTTCCGGTAAATGCACCAAATCAACTTTTTATAATCGTGTTTGGGTGATATAGGAGAGGCGCCATCTTTACAACAATGGCTGTATCACATATAATTATTGAACGTAACTATTTGGTTAGAAAACTTCGCCATAATGATAATGCTTAGATTACTGAACCTGTTTACATAAGTGTGGACTAGGTTTGGAAAAAAAAGTAATTCGAACATAATAATTACATTAAATTAACTACAGTTGTGGTTAGCGTAACGCTTATATCTTAATAATTAATAATAGTAAAGACACTAAACGCATACACTCAATAAGACTAATTTACGGTGTATAAAATAAAATAATGCCAGTTGGTGCATGTTAGAATCATGTGATGCGGTGATCTAAGAGACAGGTGACTATTTGCCATTTCATTGCTTAGAAATAAATTTTGATCCCCAACCAACTGCATATTTCGCCCAAATATATGGTTGTTCCCTCGAAGTAACAAGTTTGCTTGAGTTAACAAAGTACCGATGTTGTCTCAACAATATGAAAGTAATTGAACCAATCCAACATTTTTACAAAGTTGAACTATATTATTGTGTTAAGACCGAGTTAAGACCATACTGAACTAAATAATTTGTTTGAATATATTAAACTTTCTAACCAAATATTTTGTTACAGTCAATAGTATAAATTTTTTGCATATATATTTGAAACAACAAAGGGCATGTTTTTTTCAAAGAAAATATGCTTAACAAAATATATTTGCAAGGATTGCAAGCTTTTTACAGTGAGAAATTAACAAATTAATGTATTTCTGCTATTAACTGTAATAATTACGAGGCATTTTTGTCCTCACGCAGGATTCGAACCTAGATTATTCTGTTTACCGGACGAGCGCTTTACCAATTAAGCTAAGAGGAGATGCAAGTTCGAGCGTTTAACCGAACATACTGCTGTGGTTTGGCACCCCGGGGTTTGTAAATTCGGTGTTATTTTATTTATTGAGATTTGTCTTTGTCAATGTGCCGGGAAAATTCTCTCAGAAATTAATATTTTATTTTTAAGTAAGATTTTGCTAATTGAATTGATTTGATTGTTTAATTTGTTCATTTAAATGTTCAGTTGGTTTAAAGTAATTTCACTCTGTAATATATTTTTATTTTAATCATGTAGTTTATGTCCTTCCTAGTAGAATTCTTCTTCTATGATCTTTGCATTTATGCGCTGCTTTGGCACGCATCTGTTTGTTATATGTATGCGATGTTTGGGCCCCTGAAGGGCAGTTACTTGAACGATAGCGTGTAAGTAGATTGTTATTTTATTTTCTCTGCTGGCATTTTTGGTAATTTCATTTAATTTTAAAGCTTTGTTCGTTTAATTTGTATATTTTCTCATCCTTCAAGGAACTCGTTAAATAATAATTGGCATTATATTATTGTGCACACAATTTAGATGTAAGATCTTTTATTATATTTGTTCTAGAAGGTATTTTAAGTTTAAAGAGTTTTTTTTTCCGTTTTCAAGTTTGCTGATTTGTATTTTATTGTTAATCACCACGGTTAAGGTGAAAAGAAGCATTGTGCTTGTAATTAAATTTTGTAAAATATACTTGTTTTCTCCACGTTTTGAGACCACGTGGATTTTTGTGAAAAAAGGATTTTCTTCTAGAACAAATTTGTCTTTTGTTTGTTGAAGGATTTGCATTGTCCTTTAGTAAATTAGATTCAAGCAGGTTTTGATTTTGGCCAGGACTCTCAGTCCAAGGTTTGATTTTTCCTGCGTAATTTGTAATTAAATGTTTTTTTTTCTTTTTTTTTTTTTAAAAATAAAAATTTCTGATTCAACCATTTCAATTGTTGGAGTAATTTTTGAAAGTCAAGTTTTCAAACGCCCACATTTTACTTTTCATGATTAGTTTAATTGTGAGAGTAACCCTGAGATAAATAGTTCTTTTGCGCCCTTTTATTTTTATCCCCTGAGCTAGTAAATTTAATTTTTCATTTTTTTTTTACTTTTCATTTTGCATGTATGCTGGTACCATCAGTACACAGCAATACGTCGATATTAGATTTTGGCAAAGCGCTCTGTTAAACGGGAGGATGTACGTTCAAATCCTGTATGAGGAGACAAAAAAAAATCTGGGAAAAAAATCCTCCTAATTATTACAGTTAATAGCAGTTAATACATTAATTTGTTAATTGCAAAACATATTTGTAAAATTGTAGTAAGGAGTACACAACAATTTTTTAAGGTATACATAGTTAAAAAACTTTCGCACAGACGGAAAGCGGCGATTAACAACAGTCAATACTGCTATGGAATGGCACCCCGGTTGTATGAACTCAATGATGTTATTTTTCGAAGATCAAACTTTGGCTATGCCGCGTGCAAATTCTCACAGAAGTTAATTTGTTTTATTTTGTTTTTAAGTATGTTTTTGTATATAGATTTGTTTGATGGATTTAAGTATTTTATTGTTCAGTTATTTAATTTGTTTTCACATTTTTAAATTCATAGTTTACTCATGTTAGTTCATTTCCTTCTTAAAAGGCATATTCGATGATCTTTTGCGGCTGTTGCAGCGCGCGCAATTGTTATTTTGTTATATGTATGCGAGAAGTGCCTCTTAGGGACTTAGTTACTGAATTGATGTCGCGTAAGTACATGTAAATATTTAGCTCTTTGCACCCATTTTGCAATCTTTCTTTTGTAAAGATTTGTTCGATTATTTTGTTATTTTGATTATCATTCAGACAACTCAGTTTTTATTAATTGGTGTTATATTGTTGTGTACAATTTATATGTAAGGCCCGTTAATATTTTGTTTCTAGAAGATTCCGCGTTAGAGTGTAAATTTTCCGTTTTTTTTGTTAGTTTTCAAATTAATTGTAGTTTAATCACCTCGGGGTAGGTGAAGAGAAGTTTTGAGCTTGATTTAAATTATATTTGTTTCTCCACTTTTAAATTATAGTTTGGTTTAAATTTTTGAAACCACGTGGATTTTTTGTGATTTAAGATTTTCCTTCTAGAACAAATCTTCCATTTTGTTTGCTGAAGGATTTGAATTGTCCTTTTTAAATTTTAGATTCACGCAGGGTTTGTTTTAGTCCAGGACTCTCAGTCCAGAGTTTTTACCCCTGTTAATTGTATTTAAATGTTTTTTTTCTTTTTTTATACTATAAAATTTATGAATATATATATAAATATCATTTTAAAATTACAGTTCTTTTATTTTTGAATCAACCATTTCAATCTTTGGGGATTTTAAAAGAAAGTCAATTTATTTACGCCCACATTTTATTTTCATAATTAGTTCAATTCTGAAAATAACCTTGAGGTTATCTGTTCTTTTGCGCCCTTTTAAATTTTTATACGCTGAGCTAGCTAAATTAATTTTGTAATTTTTAATTTCTTTAAACATATATGCTTGTACAATCAGTTCACAGCAAAGTAGCAGTTTCTATAAATGTCCCATTCTTCGTTCAAATCGATGATTGACAACCTAAGTGGTTCCTTGTCAGTTGGTATTTAAATTCTTGCTTTACGTACTTCAACTTCTTTGTTTTCGTTCGATTTAACACCTGTATCGATCTAATCTATTTTTTCTTTTGTACCCGCCCACAATAATATGCGTAATATTTATGCGTTACCCAAAACAATTCCAACAAACCACCAAGCGATATAAACAGTATTTCTCTGCGCTTCGGCAGCCCAAAGCGGCGCGTAATTCCAAACGCGCTGACTTATAATAAGCCGGTTGTGCATAATTCGCGACCGCGTAAACATATTAATACTAATTTATGTTTTATCGGGCGGGAATTTTATAAAACTGCCGGTAATAACCCGTGAAATACGCGCACCAAACACCATTAAATTAATAACGCCATATAATTGTGATATATTCACTAATCGGCCGTGTTTCGGGCGGGGGCCCCCGCTTAATGCCAGCGCGTAGTCGGAGTGATTTAAAAGTGGAGGTGCGAGGGGACCTGCTCGAAAAAATCTCCCTCGTGAAGCTGTTGTAAATCCGGCACTTGACTTATTATGTAGTACACGGTACGGCCGCTGGGGGAACCCGCGCACGTTAGGTTTTCATTTAAAGTTATGAAGGGCGTAAAGACTGGGAGAATATAATCTGGGTCGTTTGCGTTGATTTATCATGAGAACTAACGTGGCGTAAGGATATTAATGCGGTTTGCTATGAAGATGTGATGTATCACGTTTATTTAATAATGGTTTTTAAGTCTTTGCGTGTGTATCTAAGATAATACGGTAGATGAGCACATAAATCAAGGAAGTATAATGTTTTGAACTCAATAATTACAGAAGAATTAGTACATTTAATGTTTTAGGTATTATATATTTAAGGCACGTGGTTCTTTGCGAATTTAGTTTTGCATAGAAACTGGTTTCGAATAGAGATGTAAATAAAATTAGTATTCGTTATTCGTCGAGTCCGAAGTAATGAAACAAACTAAAAGCAACATGAAATTTTACATTCTTCCTGATTTTAACTCTCAAAAAAATCCTGTTAAATATAAGAATAAGATATTGTTGTTTTTTTTTTTAGTCTTTTGGTATAGGTATACATACTAATGCTTTAAAAGAAGTTACTAAAATGGTGTAACATATTACTGTGTACTGATTGAATTAATTGAAAAATACAAAACTGAATTTTAAAATGACAAAGAAAAATATAAAATTTAGCTAGCTCAACGGAATTTATTAGCATGCAGTATTTAGAAAGAAGACGCACACCGATAGATATCTGTATGCAAGATCTCACCATCATCCGATGCAGAAGAGGACATTAATACAAACATTGCTATCCAGAGCCGAAACCATCAGTGACGAACAACATCTTACCAGTGAAAAGATATATTTGGAGAAAGCACTAAAGAAGAATGGTTACACTGACATCGACATAAGGAGAGCCACTAAGAAGAAGACGACACTGGAGACAACTACAGAACCACGAAGAGGGATGGCGTGTTTACCTTACATAGCAGGAGTCACCGAAAAAGTAGGCCGAATTTTGAAGAAACGTAACGTACAAGTACGCTTCGGACTGCAACGTAGATCCAGCAGTATCTACGACCGCAAAGGATAAGATACCGAAGGGGCGCACAGAAGGTATCTACAAGATAACATGCCAATGGGGACAGTGCTATGTCGGACAAACAGGAAGAGTCATCGATATAAGAATAAAAGAACACGAGAGGGACGCAAGATTAAGAAGGACCGAGCAATCAGCGGTGGCAGAACACATGCACGACACCGGACACAAAATGGATTTCAAGAATGTAAAGTAATAACTACCACCAAGACCTACGGGAAAAGACTCATCAAGGAAGCCATAGAAATAGAGAAGAATAAAACTGTTAACAGAGAAGAAGGGTACCACCTTAGCAACATGTGGAAGGGCCTACTACGAACCGTCACGGTCAATGGAGCGGAAACTACACGGTTGGATGCACCAGGGGCGTATATAAGAAAAATGTCGGACCACGGAGAATCAGTTCAGTTATCCTGAAGAAGCTGCCAGTATGAACAGCGAAACGTCGAGCGAAAGTTTTGACACACGGCGAAACCCGCAAGGAGCTGTTAGTTATAGTTACACCGGCCGTGAAAGCCAGTGTTATAATGAGAGAAAATAAACTAAAACAAATCTTCTTAAACAAAAAATAATAATTGATCTTATATCTATAATGTGCACACTTCAATATATTAATAATTATTACAAAAAGAAATCCTTGATCGACTAAATAAAAGACAAATAATGCGAAATTTACAAAATCAAAATGAATTACAAAATGGCAACAAAGATATACAAAAATACGTTTACTGACGTCAATAGTCGAACAAAGAAGTCCATAACAAAACTCTACAATTGTATTTCTAACAAAAATCCCCCTCTCAAAATCGTACAACGCAGACGTATTAACAATACAAAAGTATATAATAGAATCCGTATTCAATCTACGCAAACAAACAATAGACATTTGAATGTCTGGATTAATTAAGAAAACTTAACACTAAATAAATTAAAATGATTCAATAATCTCTTTAACTAAACTTATACGAAATAAACATCTAATTGTGAAAACTCTCGGTGAATTGAAACAGCAGCTGATTTAGCAAGGAAACCAACCAATAACCCGGCCAAATTGGGTTGTCTAACCACAGCAATATGTAATCCACTTTAACAATTGGTAATGTTACACTAAATTATTATTTATAATAATATTATGCCTTTATTTCCACTAACCTTCGATTGCTTTACAAAAACCAAAAAAGAAGCAAGTAAGATAAATCTCAGAGCAAGACTCAGAGTTATCTGTTACTAGTCCTGCTAATATATTCAGAAGCTATGTTCATCGATGTCTAATGTCTAATTAATAAAAGAAAAGTCGAAAAACAGATTTTCTAATATGAAATAATACCACGTACTAATAATCAGTATAATGATAGTATAATAAATCAGTATAATAGTAATGCGAACTTAATATCTATTGCTCCATAGTGTACACATCAACACGTGCAGCGTTGAATAACCCGACCCTTTTCGACAAAGAAGGTCAGCTAAATTGGTTCCTATACGATGCGGCGACGTAATACGTAATAAAACAGTTGCCCAGTATATTACTTTCTGATTTTGCACTTATGCCTGTTATAGTTCGAAATTCACTAGGTTTTATTGCTTCCGATTCGTTACTCTATTTTTAGATAGTACATGCCATCGAAATGTCAAGTACTTGCAATAAATACGTAGTGGAACAAACGAAGTTGCCTTTGGCCACTAAACGCAAGAACTTCTATTAAACAGCATTTAAATCAATTGAGAGAACGAAAGAAACTAGGAAATATATTAGATAAAGCAGATATTTTCCATACCAAATTTATTGTATTCAAATCAGTATAATGCACTGAGAAAAATGGGTTAAGTAAAGTGTTTACTTGGTAAAAAATCATTTACAATAGACAAAGTTTTGCAACTATTCTCCCCAATTAATACCTGCAACTAAACGCAGTTTCCTGAATGCAAGTTGTTACTGTAAATAGTGCTCTTATTCTATTATACAGTGTACCTGACAAATTCTTATGTAATAATCGTAATCAAACTGTTGATATGTGGTAAGTAACGTATTACTTGTGACTATTGGTACTGTATCTAACTATAGCATATACTTACTTATAGTACAAAAACAATAAAACTAATTGCTATGAAACTCATGTATTTTTATAAATAGGTAGCAACTTGCCACAGCTATGATTATTTGAGTTTTGCTGCACCTCGTGTGTTTTCGGGGAACCTTGGTAGTTCTACCATGTTTTACGCATAACCGTCATAACTAATGATGAATCACGTACATGCGATAGACGGATAAATCTCCCGTGCTTTATAAAGGTGTTTGCTTATTAATACTCGATAATAGCTGTGTTAGAAGTTAGAAATAGAAGAATTGCTTTCATCTAGGGGCTCTAACTCCACTACTTAAATGAATTTTACAGAGGTAACATACGTAGATCATCTTTTGATATGCACCCTTCATAATCATAAACAATATATTAGAATGTATTAAACATTTAAGAGTATCGGCAAGTTGTATAAGGATTCCATTCAATCAGTTGGGGTAATTGTTATCCTTCTAAAGCTTGTTTTGAAACGTCTGTTTAGGTTATTCGGTTATTTACTTGTTCTTTGTGTTATTATGTAGCTTAAACATTACATTACATTAATATCAGGTAGTCACCTATGTTTGTCCTATAGAAATAAACTATTACTAATATACTGCTTTTTTTTCTTAAGTAATAAGTATTATGTACCATCTTTAGCAAATTAAATGCGAATTTAAGCTCCACAAATCTTCCATTATTAATGCAATCGAAGCTACAGTACACTGAAATAGTAATTAAAAATTATTTGCAAACAATTTTGAATTACGCATTGCTCGGTACCCAGTACTTATACTTGCGGTTGCATAAATAATCGAAGATTTATGAAGCTTTTTTTTTGTACTTTATCAGTTATTCACACATAGTACACACCAAGCTATTTAATAAATATTTACTAAACCTCCTAGTTTCGTACCCTAACCATCATTGAACAACAAATTTAAAGTAAGTATATTGCATATCTGTAGCAAACCATTACCTTTTATATATCAGGTATTTAGTGAACGTGCATTAATGATACTGTTTCCTTATCACAAGTAATCCAAATAGCTTGTATTAAGTATGAATGTGTGTTAGCCATTATAGAATAGCTCACTCATAGTAATACATCTACTTGACATTGACACTTACCGCAATTGCATATATTCTTTGGGTTAACTACTTCAGTTCAATTATCATCAGTAACTTCTTAAGTTACCGGTATGAAACAGACCGTAAGTAACTTAGATTGCTTCTTGTTAGTATCAGTGTTTAGGATCTCTTTTTTACGAGTAACACCCGATCAAAAGGCTAAATTGTTACTTATAACAACCAGGCATCATAAAGATCCAATTTATTTCTAACTTCTAAAGATGAGTGAGTCAGGAATGCCGTTTATAAAATGTCATAATTGCGACATGTGGCACAGAGTTCTCAAATTTCGAAATGTGAGTTAGTATAGCCAACACAAGTATGATGTTGGTAAAGTTTCTATTGGATTGTCTAAACATTCACAAATTTCATCTTGACAACTCTGAAATTTGGCTTGATTTTTTTTTAAGTTAACATACTTTTAACAAAATTTGTAATTTTAAAAACAATTTACGTGATATTAATAATGCTTATAAGATCTTATTTTATAATTTTACTAATTGGTTCTGTTTTAGGAAAAAACCGTCTTTACTTATTCTACTTAAAATTTATCATTGTTCTTCTGGATCATCTTTGTTTTAAAAAAGAATTGTGAGAAATAGTCCATAATTTTTATTTATTTGATATAAACTCACACCGAGTGCTTGAAGATTCAATATTTTGTTATAGAAAAGTAAAAAAAAACCTCATGACGGCAATCTACACACCTGCACACAGTATATAAAAGGATAAAAGATCATTGGCTCATTTTATCGTCGAAATCTCGCAGAACAAAATTTAAAACTTCTTCCCGAAGTTGGAGCATATAAAATTCACGAACTCGCGGTCGTCAATCGCCTTACAAAGGCTCTCATAAATCCGTATTAGTGTAAAAGTCACTCGGGCGCTAAATCGGTAAACTTATGATAAATTTTTTGAGTTATACACCGTTCCGATTCCGCGCAACGTACTCACGTATCATTCCTTCGCGCAACGACAGACATCTCGACCGGGCGTTGGGATAAAATGGAGATCGAGTGGATATTTATGGCGGGAAAAAGTTGACAGTGATTCCCGTTCATGTATTATTTATAGCCGTATACGTCGAATCTGGGGGAACTTTCGAAGTCCTGGATGATACGCCTCGGCGGGAATCGTTCGTATTCAGAGGGCGTAATATTTAATGTGGTTGATAGACCAATTACATTAACTCACAATTAATTGACATGGTCCTCTGCGGCTATTATTATCGGTGGTGTATTGTGTTGATAAATGAATTATTAGGTACAAACATATGCCATGTCGTATTGTTAATAATCAAAACACTTAATAATTAATATAAACGCCATGGTGATGGTAAAAGCAACATAATAAATTTAGTTATTAGTGCAACATTATTGTAATTGCGACCATAAATTAGTAATGGAATTAAAAGGTATGTATGTAGATAGAAGGGTGATGTTACACTGCGACCTAGAAAGATCTATTGTGTCCCCTATTCTTACTGCTTTACAGCTGGCCTGCCAATCCTATTCCTTTCAGAAAGTGTAGGATGTCAGACCGCCCCAGTCTAGGTAAGTCTCCCTCTTCGATTTCACATGCTCCCAGGTGCAACGACCTCGAGTTGCACAGTGCTCCGCAGTTTGAGAGGAAGTGGATGGGTTCCCCACAAAATCTACATTCAGATTCCTTTTCCAATCCAAGCTTACTCAGGTATCCTTTCAGTCTACAGTGGCCTGAAAGTATTTCTGTTAATATGCAAACATTGTTCTTACTCAAGTTGATGCATTCTGTAAACCTCTTCTGGTTATAAGTTCCCAAAAGAATTTTACTTTGCCTCATTCCCTGGAGATTTTCCCAGTAACTGGATTTTCTCTGCTCCATTTCTTATTTTTAGTTTTCTTCAGTATTGTACTGCTACTTAACCCGCAAAAGGGTTCAGGCCTACAAAGGCATTCCAGCCCCCTTTTTTGCGAGTTATGCGTTATTTCGTTTCCTTCCACTTCTGTGTGACCTGGAACCCACAGGAGGGTTACTTTATTTCTTTTTCCTAGCTCATTTAATTTCCCTAGACATTCCCAGACCATCTTGGAACTGATTTCATAAGAGCTCAGCGCCTTGATGACTGTTTGATTATCAGACATGATGATAATCTCCTGCTACCGATAATTTCTATCTATATTGAACTGGACACATCTTTCAATAGCGTGTATTTCCGCCTGAAATATACTTGGGTATTTTCCCAAGATTTCGAAATATGTAGTTCTAGGCCCATATATTACTATTCCAGTTCCCTCTGCCGTTTTGGAGCCATCAAGTATTGGAAGATGTGTTCAGTTCAATATGGATAGGAACTATCGGAAGCTGGAGATTATCATTATGTCTGATATATATATGTCTGGGAATGCCTAGGGAAACTAAATGAGCTAGGCAAAAGAAATAAAGTAACCCTCCTGTGGGTTCCGGGTCACACAGGGGTGGAAGGAAACGAAATAAGGGATAACCTCGCAAAAAAGGGGCTGGAATACCTTTTGTAGGGCCTGAACCCTTTTGCGGGTTAAGTAGCAGTACAATACTGAAGAAACTAAAAATAGAAATGGAGCAGAGAAAATCCAGTTACTGGGAAAATCTCCAGAGAATGAGACAAAGTAAAATTCTTCTGGGAACTTATAACCAGAAGAGGTTTACAGAATGCATCAACATGAGTAAGAACAATGTTCACATATTAACAGGAATACTTTCAGGCCATTGTAGGCTGAAAGGACACCTGAGCAAGCTTGGATTGGAAAAAGATCCTGAATGCAGATTTTGTGGGGAACAGGATGAAACACCCATCCACTCCTCTCAAACTGCGTAGCACTGTGCAACTCGAAGGCATTGCACCTGGGAGCATGTGAAATCAAAGAGGGAGGCTTACCTAGACTGGGGCCCTCTGACATCCTACAACTTTCTGAAAGGAAATAGGATTGGAAGGCCAGCTGTAAAGCAGCAAGAATAGGGGACACAATAGATCTTTTAGGTCGCAGTGTAACACCACCCTTCTATCTACATATATACATACAAGATCCAATGCTACTTCGATAGCTGTTGTTGGGCAGGTTCTCATAGCCCCCGTTATGCATACACATGCTAATATTTGCACTTTTGAGAGGTTAATTCTCGCGGTGGCCAGATTAGTTCTTTTGCTCCATGCTACTGATGCATAAGTGATGATCGGTCTCACTATCGCTGTATACATCCAAAGCAGTATTTTTGGGTTGCATCCCCAATTTTTCCCTGCAAAGTTTTTGCACACCATCAGAGCTCTTTTGGCCTTGTTGGTTACTTCAAGTTCATGTTTGTTCCATAGAAGTTTATTGTTTAGGGTAAGGCCTAGATATTTAACCTCCGTTCTCCAAATCTATATTTTGCCCATCCCAGTTTTATGGTTTTATGATTGGATTTTCTTTTCCTAGTAAATGCTACTAGGGTTGAATTAAAGGGTAGAAATAAGCATGATAAATAGACCTACTTAAATATACCGGGTGTCCAGCCTAAGATGCAACGGTCCATAGCCGATTTATTATTGTTTTTTTGGAAAAATGTTTCAAATAAATGTTGCCTCGAATCATATTCTACACTTTTTAAATTAGTTTCAGTAATGGTGGACTTCCAGTTGTACCGGAAGTAGATACTAACTTTATTATTTTAAATGGAACACCCTGTATATTATTGCACTTTTGGATTCCTTGTTAAATTTAAATAACAATACGTTAGGCATACATTGGGGCTAACTTGTACCGTTTCCGAATTACATGACGTTTTTCGAAAAAAATGACATTTGCAATGTCTGCGGTGTTTGGAAATATCTCCGGAAATACGAAAGTTAGAAAGATGTGATTTTCAGTTTTCGCTTAATCATGAAACAGCAGACGTCTTTTATTTTAAAATTGTTGCGTTTACATTACAGAATTATTAAATAGGGTTCTGTAATTTTCGAACTCTAAAATCATGGATAACTTGATTTTTTTAAATTGAATGGTATAGCATGATTTTTTTATATAAATGGATGTAAAATTTAATTTTCTTTCGATTTTATACGAGTGTCATTGTATCTATCTCCAAAGGTTTTGGAGATATTCGCGATTTTTTAGTTTTTCATGATAGATGCGTATTGCGAAGCGCCGACCACCTTCCCCCTCGCACTTCACCAGGCTTGGGACTGGCTGCAATAATACTGGCATGCTTAGAAAGTGGCTAACAGAATACAATAAGACCACTGGACACAAACAAAACTTGAAATTTCTCAACTATTGAAGTTTTTCGAGGAAATGATGTTTTCAGACGAAGCTACCTTCCACAAAAATGGATTTGTGAACCGTCACAATTGTCGTTCTTATGACACACAAAATCCCCATCGATTTATTGCAACACATAGTCAGTATAGAAGGTCAGTGAACGTGTGGGCAGGTATCATTAGACAACATATCATAGGCTTGTTCTTTCATAACAACGCCTGATGGGTAGGTTTATATGGAATTTCTTCAGAATAATTTGGGTGTTCTGTCAGAAAATATTCCGCTAGCTACTCGTCAGCTGATGTGGTTCCAACACGATGGTGCTCCATCTCCCAATACTGTCGAATTTCGTCAGTTTTTGGGTGTGTCTTTTTCAGGCAGCTGGATTGGGCGTGGAGGACAGATGACAGATGGCTTGCGAGATCACCAGATCTTACAAGTTGCGATTTCTTTTTATGCGATTTCATTAAAAATGAAGTTTATGAGACGCCACCAACAACACCTGATGATATGCGCCATCGTATTTTATAAGCGTTTCAAGGAGTCACACCAGAAATGGTCAGAAATGTTCAAAAGTGTTTGCAAAAGCAATTCGTTTTTCATTCAATTATGTAGCGCCTAAAATGGATCGCATTTTGAACATTTAATGTAATATTGTTGTACAAATTCTCTGTATAATGACGGCACTAACATTTAAAGTGTAACCTCTTGCGAGCAAGACGCTCGATGTGTATGTGTATGTTATTTGTTTCCAGTGGTATTATTGTATTCTACTGGCCACTTTCTAAGCATGCCAGTATTATTGCAGCCAGTTTGCTGAAATGCGAGGGGAAGGTGGCCGGCGCTTCGCAATACGTATCTATCATGAAAAACTGAAAAATCGCGAATATCTCCAAAGCCTTTGGAGATAGACACAATGACACTCGTATAAATCGAAAGACAATGAGATTTTACATCCATTTATGTAAAATTGTTATACCATTCAATTTAAAAAAATCAAGTTTCCATGATTTTAAAGTTCCGAAAATTACAGAGCCCTATTTAATAATTCTGTAATGTAAACGCAACAATTTTAAAATAAAACACGTGTGCTGTTCATGATTAAGCGAAAACTGAAAAACACATCTTTCTAACTTTCGTATTTCCGGAGATATTTTCAAACACGCAGACATTACAAATGTGATTTTTTTCGAAAAACGTCATGTAATTCGAAACGGTAAACTTAGCCTCAATATATGACTAACTTATTGTTATTTAAATTAACAAGGAATCCAAAAATACAATAATATATAGGGTGTTCCATTTAAAATAATAAAGTTAGTATCAACTTCCGGTACAACCGGAAGTCCGCCATTACTGAACTAATTTTAAAATGTGTAGAATATGATTCGAGGCAACATTTATTTGAAACATTTTTTCCAAAAAGCAATAATAATCGCTATGGACCGTTGAATCTTAGCTGGACACGCCGTATACAAAATAAGCACTTTAAAATTCTTTCTTGATCATATAGGGAATTTTTTTTTGGTTTTGGATTTAGTAAATCTATTTTCTTACAGTTTACCTCCGCATATGTTGGAATTAAAATAATACTCATCACGTCTGCCGAAAACTTAATTGTAGGCATACGAGTGAAGGTCAAAAATATGAAACTACGCTAAGAAAGTATCTCACGTTTAGAAGATTTTTTTTATGAATGAATGTTGTTTCAAATCAAACCCAAATCAAATATGAAGTTTCGTTTAATTTTGGCAAAAATGTTATTATTTTTCTACAACCCTTCTTACCTGGCACTACTATTAATAGCCGTCTTTAGAATATAATTCCTGTTATTATATCTTGGAAAGTAAATCAACTAACGTAAACTGTACTAGCTGATGGCATTCGTGGAAAAGCGGAAACACAACATCGAGTTGAATATTCATTTAAAAGTTTTAAAGCATAGGAGCATGAATATATCGTTACTAGTACAGCCTATATTATACGTACATATCCTCTCATCCCCAACTAAGGTTCTGGTTAACTCAGCGGCGCACCATTATTAACGAATTTCGTACAAACTTAATCGCGAACTAATATAAACTGCTTATATTACCTGGGATCGCGGTAGGTTCTCTTCGCACAATAATCTTCCCCGGCAATAGTCTCGAATAGGCGGCGCGAATATGGAATATGGAATTCGTAGTCCTCGCCATTTAGCCGGGGCCGTTCTCGAAGCTCTAATAATCTCCTAAACGGAATCCCATACGACCATTCACTCCAACCCCGGCTGAAGGGATACTGGTAAACCCTTGTTTGATTTCCTATTACAGTTAATAGAGAGACATTTCGCTAGATAAGTTTCGTACGCTATGCTATATAGAAACGGTAGAAATTAAATTTCACATATACGCGAGCGAACAAAGAGATCATCCAATCTTTCCTGCGTGTTTAACAAAACACAGACGGAAACGCCACCTATGATTTGTACACGCTATTATCGCCACGCCACCCTCGGGCTGCAAGCCACATGTAGGCGTTTCCGTCAAAGAAAAGCCGGTCTGATTGCATGCGCTTGTTGAGCTTTCGTACGGATATTCGTTTGACTGTGTCTGAGGGGGAGAGAGACGGAGAGAGAAAGACAGTCGCATATCGTATTTCCGGCACGTTATCGGTAATAGCGCAATTCGATATTGTTTTACCGTTTTCCAGCGCGACGTGCAGTATATTATTGCGCTTGGCTGATGTCGCGGTAAATGTTTCACAGCCCCAATGAAAATACTGCCTGAAATACTTCTAACAAGGGAACCTCGCGAACTGTAAATCGCAGGTTTTGATGAAACTTTGTCAGTTTGCAGACTCCATGAAGTGTTACTCAAGGACGCTTTTCGTTGCTGCGGAACTTCAACTTTAGGGGTGCAATTCACCCTTGCAATTTGGCCCAAATTTGTTTTTTTCTGAATAACTTTTAAACGGCAAGAGATAGAAAAAGTTTCAAAAGGCGGACTTGTACCGTTTAGTCAGCCCTTTTGATTGGTATAGATATTCAATATACAGGGTATTCAAATAAACGTGGAATGACGTATGTTGTGCGTATCGAATTGCAGAAATCGGTTATAATGGCCTTTTTGTGATCAAATAATCTATAGAAAGGTAAGTTAAAAAGTTATACAGAGTGTCCACAAAAATATAAATACTCTGTATGCAATTCCAAATTAAATCCACTTTCGTCCGCATTATAGATATTTTCCGCTCCACATGCTTCGATGTACGATTTTACAGAATTGACAAAGTTTGTAGCCATCGCTTCCAGTTTCTCTTTCTCCTGTGCATAAGTTTAACCAACATATTTAGTTATCTTTCTAGAGGTAATTTTATTGTTTCTTTTAAAATGCAAAATCCAGATTTTAGATGCTTTGAAATTTTCCAGCACAATGATTGCGTTTGCTTCTAGCGCCCACTGCCTCAGGTCTATATCGTATGCTATGGCGTTTTTATCCATAGCTGCTGAAAATTGACATAATACGTGTTTTGCCATTTCCAGCCATTTATCCCTATTCCCTCCACCCCTTTCTATGTATTTTTCCCATCTGTACAGCTGCTGAACCAATGTTACTTTCCTAAATTTGCTTTTTACAGAACTAAATGATCGTCGCTTTTATTTCGAATGAGTCCGAAACTCAACAGCTCTCCTTTTGTAATTTGGACTAATATTATCATCTTCCAAAGCGCATGTTTCCTTATACTCTTCTTTACCATCTTCTAAGGCGTATTACGATGAAGGCTCGCCTTCAACTGCTATTTCAATAATTTGAGGACGTTTCATATCTTCAAATTCTAACGCTTCTATTGTTTCTACTGCGAACGTTGTTTCGCAAACACTTGTATTGATTAGAGTTCTCACCGCATCATGCAATTCTATTTCACTAGGATTATTTTGTGTTATTTGGTTTTCATTATAATTAAATTAAAGCATTAGCAGATAAATAATATTTGCTGGATTGACATGAACCATGTTAGCTACTGCCACTGCAAAACTATATGAACTGAATTGAAATAAAAATCGGGTTCTTATATATCTTGCACCGAGGGATATGTGTGCCAAGTTATTTTGGCCAATTGTCCCGGATAAAATAAAAATATCTGCAAGTAAGACGTTCGCTACTCACATCTCTCCAAACATAGTAGAACCAAGCAATTAGTGTACTATGTGACCTATTGTTTTCATCTGCCTGCTGTCGGGGATAATATAATCTTACATACATCCAAACGCGTATAACTCGAAAACTACCACATAAACATTTAGTGCCTAGTATAAGTTTACACTGATTTTCGACATAGAATGCAGACACAAAACTGTATACAGAGTATTTCCTTAGAATAAGAAAATATGCTAAAATTTATATTTTTGTGGACACTCTGTATAACTTTTTAAATTACCTTTCTATAGACTATTTGATTACAAAAAAAGCCATTATAACTGATTTCTGAAATTCGATAAAATAAGCACAACATACGTTATTCCACGTTTATTGGAACACCCTGTATATAAATATCTATACCAATCGAAAGGGCTGACTAAACGGTACAAGTCCGCCATTGAAACTTTTTTCTATTTCTTACCGTTTAAAAGTTATTAAGAAAAAACCAAATTTGGGACAAATTGCAAGGGTGAATTGCACCCCCTAAAGTTGAAGTTCCGCAGCAACGGAAAGCGTCCTTGAGTAACACTCCATGGAGTCTACAAACTGATAAATTTTCATCAAAGCTGCGATTTACAGTTTGCGAGGTTCCCTTGTAAGTAGAGACTACAGTTTAAACAAAAATTGTAGCGACGCACTGATTTATAACGAAGCTTTGAATTCCTCAAGCTATCACGTTAAAAGAAAAAACATGTAAGTAAATACTGATTATGGACATTCTATAAAAATCAGGTTGCCACTCTGTTCAAACTTATGAATTATTTTCCTCTTTTGAGAAGTGTTTTTTTTTTAGTTTGTTTTAAGTTAGGTTTACTAAACATATTTTCAGCTTTTTTTTTCTCTGTATGTGAAACATGCAAATATAAAATAAAATCTCTTTGAATGATCTTAATAGGAGCAGTTTGTTAGTGGTTATTTTAGGATTAGAATAATTATTATTGGATCAATTTCAGGATTATTTGTATGTATGTTTCAGCCCTACTACTTAGTTATAAAAGCATAAAAATTAAAAAAAAAATATTTTAACAATAAACTAATATTTAATTTCTTACACGCAGTTCAAAGCTATTAATTTTTTTCTTTCTAAGAGTGTTTTCTTTTTAGTTCGCTTTAAACTTAACTACCTACCAACAAGAAGTATATGTATTGGAGTTTATTACATTAAGTTCTTTCAGTGTGGTAGAACACACAAATAAAAAGCAATGTCTCTAAAAAAATCATAGATCAGTTTCAGGAATATTTATATGTACACTGCCCGTCAAAATTAATATCGTTGTCTATAGCGCTGTGACTATCAAAACTGCTCATCAGTTGAACAGGCGCGTGTTCGGATGTCGTTAGCATATGCAAGGAGGAAGTTTCTTGAGGTACCTACACTGTAAAAAAAGTTGCAGTAAAGTTATATGTAAAATCGTTGGTAACAAAGTTGCCTACAATTTTACAGGTAAATTTGCTTCATAAAGTAAAATTTCTACCATATAGTAAATTTCACATGCTGATGTGTTTTTCAAAGATTGTACTGTAAAATTATATGTAATATTTATATGAACTCTATATTTACCGAACACTGAAGTAATTTTCATATGTATTTTTATAAGGAGAGCAAGCAGCTTACCTAATTCTTTTATAGCACCTAATAGGTCAACTGAATCGCTCAAACCAGAAGATCAAGAATGAACACGCTTACGCGAAACCTACGATTTGTTTGTGACGTAAATGATATCATTGAGCCAATAATAAGTTCGACAAACGAATAGAATTACCTACGCGCACAGATAAATAATCCAATAACCAATCACATTGCGGCGTATGAATTTCGTATTTTCCATAATATCTATAGTTTTACCCGAAAATTCAAGTAAAAACAAATAAATATAAAAGATCCTCATATTTTTACAGCAAAATTAATAGTTCACTAGTAAAATTACTTTTAAAGTACACTAAATACCCCAGAAAAATGTCAATTTTACACTTTTAAGTAAATTTGATAGTAAACATAAAATTGTACGTGTTTTTCTGTATTTTCCTTTGAAATTTTGTTACGTCTTAAACTTACATGAAAAAGCTATAAATTTTACCGAAATTCTTTTTCCATGTTAAATATCCTAGAAAAAAACATGTAAAACAAAATTTACATAATTTATTGTGATAATTCACAATGTTATTACATGTAATATTCCTGTTTACCATGGCAAAATTGCTGTAATTTTTAAGCTGTACCACGTGTAAAGCACTTGGCAAGATAACAAAATCAGGTAGGAAAATATGAAAATTCTCTGGTGGACGACGACTTCAATTTTGTCGGGCAGTGTACATTTCAGCCCTGGTAGCTATGAAAGCACCGAGATATACAAAAGAATATTGTAACAAATAATCATTATATAACATACTATTTTTATTACTTTATTATTATATATACAATTTATAATATAAATTAAATAGATTCCGTACACGTAATTAAATATCTTCACGATATTAATGAGATCTTCATCTTAAATTCTCATTTAATTTTTCCTATATTGCTTAAGGTCGACCACTAGCACTGATGATTCTTGGTACTGTGCAACTCTGTGTACACCAATATCGAACGAGTGTTACATACATTTTTAATTTAAGAAATGCTAAAAATAAATATACTTACATATACTTAAACTATAAATAGTATCCAAAATATTCATTTATTATGAAATTAATTATACCTAATATGTATATAGCAGGCAGCGAAATATTCATCGTTAAAAATAAATCACAACTAAAAGTTTGTTGAAATTACTGTAATTAAATTATTACTAAAAATAACTAGCATTAGTAGTCCAAGATTAGAGTCCTAGAATGCATCGGACTGTCAAATAAGATCCATAGCATAGGATACACCAGTATTTCTCAAAAATTAAAAAGTTAAACATGAAATACAGTCCCCTAGGCACTCATTAAAATTATTAATAATCATGTAATCATATTTCCTTTATTTTTTTTTAAAGAATGCTTACCCCCTGTTAAACTAATTTTCATTTTAATTTTTATTATACAGGCTGTAATCCGATTATAGAGGTAAATATAAATAATATATAGCAGCTGTAATTCATATACAATCAAAAAGGTCTTGCCACAGGGTGTCTATCTGTAAGCATTAACGAGAAAAAAAAATATTTCATAAATGCCGTGGCTAGAGCCGCACCTGTGCCCAACCTAAATGCTGGTCCGAGTATACCCCACATACCACTATCATTCACCCATTACCGCTGTTAGTTTGTGTGGATCGCCGCTTGGAATGCAAGCCACTTCGAACATTTTATTTAAATTCTTCCCGTCTCGAAAAACGATCCTTTTCAGGACCATCGTGATTTCATATAAAGAAAATCGAAGCTTGATGCATCGGCAAAAGCGCGGAATGTATAGATTCATTTTCGCGCGACATCATAGTAAAAGGCGTGTTGTTTTCTGTATCTACATTTATTTCTGTGTAATTCGATTCAATTCATTTTGCGTTATATGTTAAATACATCCAAAAAAATAATCAGTTCATGTGGTACCGTTTATTAACAACTAACTCTCGATTCGACAAAGAAAAGAAAATATTGACGTTTTCTGTAACTATGAAGTCGCATATCGTGAAACTGAACGTCTTATCAGGATATTAAAAATAATACTTTGTAACTTACGTAGAATGCTCTTAACAAAAAAGGAAGTTTATTTTAATAAAAGAAGAAATTTAAAATGCCTCAGTTTTGCTATTTTTACAAGGGCCTTTATTTATTCAAATGACGTTAATGAACTTACGCATACCATTAAGAATAATACTAAATGAGTGCAATGTATTTATACATAATACCACGTTTAGCGGGTGCTTAACATGAACGTTTCCTTGCATCAGGCCCGGACTAAATAATTTTTGGCTCTAAAATTTACTTTTTTTACTTTTGATTGATGAAATCCGGTTTCGGTGGGTTTGTACTTCATATGTCGTGTAGGTTAACACCCAAGCAAAATTTACTTTTTTATTTGATACACCCTGTATACACCAAAGTGTTGTATTCAAAATTCTAGTTATAATAGTAGTGATTTTAGTTGTGTTAAATGCCATCATATATGCCAGTATAGTATTGCTGTTGTCTATATTGTTAGGTAAGAAAGCGCATTTTCAGCTCGTTAAAACGTAAGTGCAAAATGTTCTTTGGATCGCAGAAACAGTGTTACACTTCATTACACTTTAACTTTTAGATACAATATGTTGTGATACAATAACATTTAGATCCATTCATATTATACCCCAATAACGAAATTGGAATAAATTTATCCATATAGCTGGAAACAGTGTTTTAGAAATGTCATAAATTATTATTGTATATCAATACTTGCTTACACTTTTGTCTCTAGAAAAAGATATTTATTTTTAAAATCTAAGTAACATGTTAGTTTATCCTCGAAACTTGCTTTATTTTTTTTTGAAAGTGTGCCAAAGAGTAACACCGTTCAGAGTTCAACACTACCCTTACTTACAAACTACGAACACTTTTATTATATTATACTTTATATAACACAGTTGTGCCACGTTTGTTATTCGTGTCTGTAAACTTATCTAAATTTCCCGTCAGCACATATTGTGCGAGATCACTTCTCACGAATTTAATTTAGCGTGTGTGCTCAGTAATTTTTCGTATACGACGTCTCATTCTGCTAAAGGTGCAGGTAAAGTTTTCTCCGTAGGATTAATAGTCGTATGATACTATAATAAGTGACTGAAGTTTGAATCTTATTTACTTTGCCAGAGAATGGAGAACACATTCGAGTGTCTGCATCGTTATGCAGTAGTTCGCAATATACTTCGCCATCCGCTCCGGCTCGGAGGCAGACGACTGGAGCGAACTTCTTCTTCTTTTCGCACCGTCTGGAGTTATAAATGACATCCGGAGAGAAGGGAGGTGTATTGTATATTGTTTTCTGGGAGTTACTTTGCGCCATAATCCGAGCTGAAACCTTTAAAGTTACTTATGGGAGCGAGATTCTTGAGACACTTCGTCTGTAAATGATTCGATTGCATTGTTTGTAGCTTTCAAATATAAATTATACGCTAAATTGTTAAAATTGCTGAAGAAAATAGTTTCAGACTAATTAATTGCATGGATACTAAAGCAGTGTTATTCAAGACAGTAATGTATTTGCATTAGCTCTACCTTATAGTCCCACTATAGTAAACTGCAGAGTAAACAAGTTTCAAATTCCATTAAACATCCTTTAAAATAAAATTGTTAACTATTCGTTAATTATTTATCCGTCAATTAGGAACATAGTTGCTTTACATTTATTCTAAAAGTGACAGGTGGCACTCTATTGAATTATTCAAACTCCTAATTGCAGAATTATGTTTCCGCCAAATCGTCAGGACGTTCTCCTCTTCTGTAAGCTATTTCCCTCGCATTCATCATTTATAGTGCTATACTGCTGTCTCTACATCAGAATATATTTTAGCAGTCCAACGTGAACGACTTCGAAAGCAGAGTTTCATGTAGCGTTTGCAAATCTAGATTGAAATAGATTAGGAAACCATAAAAAAATCAGAGATTAAGAGATGTGGAAACGTAATAACTATTTTTTTGGAGATTTTGAAAGAAGAAAAGCCATAAGTTTATTTTAATCATTATTGCGAGCAATGTCTAGCAATCCGTAATTGTTCGCTTGTATTAATGCAAACCATATTAGATTTGACAACATTTATAACTACTTCGTTTTGTTAATTCAACTGATTAAATTATAAAGTACATCGGACAATACTAATTGTAAGAAGTTAGGGGTGTTGGTAATAGCGACTTCCATATTAATGTCGTCAGTCAACTATATCCTAGATCCAGGAATATCCATTAGTAAATCATGATAAAGAATAGCGAGCAATAGTAGACTCAATATGAAGCCTGTGGAATACCCAAAGGATATAAACGAGATCTGTAGCCTAACCCTGGACATAATTAGAATCGTTAGTGTTTCCCTGTTCTTACATTGAATTACATTTGGAGAGTTAACATCCGCATAGATCTATTAATCTGTACATTTTGTGTGGGTGTTTTCTGAATCAACAGTGAAGTGTAAAAAGAGAAATACTTGGCAATTTTGCAGGCAGGTTTAAGCAGTTTCTTAGTTCTGACATGATTAGGTGAAATGCACTCATGTCAGGACAATTATTACAATATTGGATCAAATATTTGTTTTGGCCGGAGAGTGAATTGCCAGGCTGTTATTGTAGATGGATATTGCAGGTTTCTAAGTCCTTGAATTAGTCCACAGCACTCATTTTCGCAAGGGTGTGTCCTTCATTCAGATTAAGGTTGACAGTGAAACCACCGACTGGCTGTCAGTGAAAACTTTTATTGATTTGTGTCTAATGCTTCTATTCAAAATCTCTTTAGCGCATGTTTAAATGGCATAGATTTTAGCCTGAAAAACTATGATGTGTTGCTCAAGGTTATAATATCTTCCAATTCTTGGATTGCGACAAAAAATTCTTAAGCCAACATCCTGAGCCGTCCATAAACAAGCAGGTGTCAATTGCGTCAGTTTTTTTTTTGTTCCATCTCCGTCCTTCTCTGTTTGGAAAGCAGGCAGTGAGGTATACACATATAATAGTCGAGTTACACATCATGTTGCAATGATATTTCCAACATACCATTGGAAATAACCTGTTCCAGCAGCTTGTTGGCGAGACGCAATTCATTCGCTGTATGGCAAGGTGTCCCTTTTCACAACAATATAAAGGTGACCGATCCAAAAGAATTTCTAATGCCAATAGTGGGGCGGAAGATATTGCTCTCGGGATTGGCATACCTGTAATCTTTTGTATGGATATAAGTCATGCTGTGTCGCTAGCTTGTTGCACCTTTTGTCACCAAGCTATAGCTCCCATGGTGACGGTTGGACGTTCTATAATCACAAAAAAGCTAGTATACTAGTTTTGGAAATAGCATATCTGACATATACATCTGTAGATCTATAAATATGCTTTATCAGTAATCCTGTCCAAGTATGGTATTTCTTTACATTAACTGTAAATGCAAGGATCACTCCTTGGATAGTGAGTGTACCAAAATGCTTATTCTCTTCTCTTTGGTAAGTGGTGTTACCATGCTTTTGTTCGGTTTGATATTATTGGCGTCTATCTTCTGTTGGAGGGCTGATTACATTAGATCAGATCCGAAACCTCTGAAAAGTATTATAACGTCATCTGAATGGACCAGCATTTCGGCTCCAACCGTTTCAATGGTAGTTAGCTGGTTTTCCACAAGTATTGACTAGAGTAGTGTAATTTAGTAAAGGGATAGCATCCTATAGTTCGATTAATCGTCTCGACCACTAGGGTCCATTGTGAGACGGATATACCTTAGAGTTTATCCATAAGTCCAAGCATTAAGGCAGCCCAGTATCTTGCTGAAATAAAGATTGATTCAGGTCTTCTAGGGAAGGTCAGCTTTTCCGAAGGTTGCATACCCGATTTTTGTACCAGCAGGGCAGTGACAGAATACATGCTCAACTGTATCTTCGTCTTGTAAATGCAATCGGCATTCAATCTCATCAGAGAGCCCGATTCTGTGTAAGTGCTTTCTGAGTTTACAATAACCTATAAAATCAGGGAAAATCACCTTGACATTTCTACGGCCAGGTTCTAGCAGTTCTTTGGTTCTGTTATGATTAGATGAAATATACTTCTTCGCATGCACCAAACCAGGAGCGTTTCAGCATTGGAGGACTTTCTGATTTGCCCAGAACTTGATATGCTGTTTCGCCAATTTTCAATTTCGGTCAAATCTTGAATTTCTACAATCCGATTTCTCACAAATGGTTTAAGTAAATTTGCTGAAGTATTTATCCAACCTAGTAGAACCTATGAATCTGTCCAAAAAATCTTCGTTTTATCTGCAATCTTAAAGAATTTAGTGTTTTTTCTGCTAATCTCGCAGTTACATACGTGTGCTGCGCATAATTCTAATCTAGGCGTGGTCGTAGGTTTTATGGGCGCGACCCTAGACTTTGAAAATAACAGTGCAATAAATCTTACCATCTCGATCTATTGATCGTACATAAGCACAACCACCATATGCCGTTTCTGAGACATCGAAAGAAAATGAAAGTCTAGATTGACTGGGTCTTGCATATTAATATGTCGATTTATATTTAACGTATTTAACATAGGACAACTCATTCTCGAATTAATCCTTGTAAAATCAAAGTTGGCGATACAGTTTCGTCCCAAGATAATTTTTCCGACCATAAACGCTGTAATATAACTTTAGCTATAATAACACATGGACTAAGAAGTCCCAAAGGATCAAATATTTTTGCAACGCGTTTTGTTACGACAGTTTTAACAAAACGGTCGTATTTACGCTAGACCACATTAGTCTTAAAATTTTTCTAGAATCGTTTTCTCCTAAATTAAATACGGTCATCTCAACATTAGAGTCATTGTTTAAATATTTTAATAACTCTGGATGATTTGTTCGCCATTTTCGTAATCTAAAACCACCTGTTTGCAAAACGTTCCATTACATATGATTTTCCCTTCTTCCAAATTCAATCTCTTATTCAATCCAACGTTCATGCGCGCCAGCAAAATTTGGCAATATAATGACAGGTAATTTAACTGACTTTGACAATTGCATATTATGATGTAAATTATACAGATCTTCAAGAAATGAAGTAGGTTGAGCAATCTTAATGAAAATTAAAAAAGCGTTATGGATTTCGGTTACACTTAACGATCCTTGAAATCGTAATTGATTGAATCTATGAAGACAATTATATTTAAATCTTAACATATAAGCACAAACGCGTTTTAATCGATATAGATTTGAAAAATCATGAAAAGGAAAATTCTCTACATCTATACTGACCAAAGAAATTTGATTTGATTTAAGCTCCGGTAATTCGTCTAAGAGGTGACTTTTGACATATTTAGACCATTCGTTTTCATTTGCACCTAGCCATGCAGGGCCATGCCACCACAGTTTTGATTCGACTATTAAAACTGGACTTATTCCTCTTGATAAAAGATCCGCTGGATTTTCTTTAGTTGAAACACTGGTTAGCTACCATAGGTGCTATGCTCGCAGCACCTTTTTCCATTTCCGAGAATGAGTGAATGCCTCGATACTCAGATTAGGGGTAGCTACCACAGCAGTGTATACAGAATCCTCCTTCCCGCTGTGGACACCCCTGTATATTGCTTCCATTGCCTTATATATGATTTGCTTATGAAGTTAGAAAGTATGAAAAGAAAATATTACGTAACCCAAAAAAAAAAATCAAAAAAAGCACACCGTGTCCGAGATTTGACAGCGGAGCTCTGTGCGCTACGGAATTCTCAAAATGAAATAATATTTTCAATAAACTTGCCGAAGTGCACGTGGGAATTGCACAGCGCGAATAAAGCGCGTTCCCTTGCGTTTCTTCTCCGGCTACTCTGCGTAGGCTCCCGGTAGAGGGCGCACAGGCAGCGAGTTGTTGCGTGAGTGGTACTTACGCCGCCAGGCGGTCGCAGTGACCGTAACCCTTAACCTCCGAGGGTATACGCGTATAATGAAAATCCATAAACTTCATGAAACACAAATAAAGGCGCCCCCAGCAGTGGACGGAGGGTCGCCAGTGCCGCATTACGTTGGCATTTCATTTTCTTGTCCTGGACGGTCGCCGGATAGAAATTTTCTTCCGAGGTACAAGGATTAATCCCATCGGACATAAGGAAGGAAGTGGAGGTATATAAAATGATTGGATAAAAAAATATAATTTCCGTGATTATGAGGAAATTCTGTTGAGTCACCAGGGTATCCGGTTGGGGGCGCCATTTGATTTAATACTTTTACCTTTAAAAATCTATGAACTGTTTGTGTCGGCACTGGTTGTTGGTAAATGGTATTCTATAAAATTTACTGAAGTTACATTTGATGATGATTTTATTTTATATAAATAAGGAGGATTTAATAACAAAGTTTTTGAAGCATTTACCATTCGGGAAGTTACTAAAAGAAGCTGTGTTATACGAAACACATCCTCGACAAGATTTAAGTGAGTATTGTTTTATTTAACAAACTGGATAAACTGCGGGCATTAAAATTGACAATCCCTGATTGTATCCTGTGGATGCTGTTATAGGTGGGATTACAGACGAGAGCATTGCTAGGTCGGTCCGAGCTACGCGTTTTTGAAACTATCAATTAACTCTATGCGTACTTGAGTACGTTGGGAAACATGCCCAAAGTATTGCCTTAGGCGGAAGTCGCTGGCTACAAAAGACGTTTCCAACGTCAACCAGTAGCAGCCACAAACCAGCCGCAAAAAAAACACTCAAAAGGTGTAGATACAGTGCTTTAATTGTAATGGCCCACATTGTGTCCGCGATTGCAAGAAACCAAAGTTGGGGTGTTAGAATTGTGGTCGTCTGGGGTACATTGCCAACAAATGCCTTACTAAGAAAAAGGAAGTAATGTCTAAACCAACTAATGCATGACGCCAACATGAGAAAACAGCGAATTATGTCGAAGTGGTGGAAAAGATCATCAGTGTAAATCCATTGTTCAATAATTCGTAAAGCGTGGCTATTATATGTATGTATGTAGATAGAAGGGTGATGTTACACTGCGACCTAAAAGATCTATTGTGTCCCCTATTCTTGCTGCTTTACAGCTGGCCTTTCAATCCTATTCCTTTCAGAAAGTGTAGGATGTCAGAGGGGTCCCAGTCTAGGTAAGTCTCCCTCTTCGATTTCACATGCTCCCAGGTGCAACGCCCTCGAGTTGCACAGTGCTACACAGTTTGAGAGGAGGTGGATGGGTGTTTCATCCTGTTCCTCACAAAATCTACATTCAGATTCCTTTTCCAATTCAAGCTTACTCAGATGTCCTTTCAGTTTACAGTGGCCTGAAAGTATTCCTGTGAATATGCGAACATGGTTCTTACTCAGGTTGATGCATTCTGTAAACCTCTTCTGGTTATAAGTTCCCAGAAGAATTTTACTTTGCCTCATTCCCTGGAGATTTTCCCAGTAACTAGATTTTCTCTGCTCCATTTCTATTTTTAGTGTTTCTTCAGTATTGTACTGCTACTTAACCCGGAAAAGGGTTCAGGCCCTACAAAAGGCATTCCAGCCCCTTTTTTGCGAGGTTATCTGTTATTTCGTTTCCTGCCACTCCTGTGTGACCCGGAACCCACAGGAGGGTTATTTATTTCTTTGCCTAGCTCATTAATTTCCCTAGGCATTCCCAGACCATCTGGAACTGATTTCAATATCTTGATGCTGCTTGACTATCAGATATGATGATAATCTCCTGCTTCCGATAATTTATCTATATTGAACTGGACACATCTTTCAATAGCGTGTATCTTCGCCTGAAATATACTTGGATATTTTCCCAAGCTTTCGAAATATGTGGTTCTAGGCCCATATATTCCTATTCTAGTTCCCTCTGCCGTTTTGGAGCCATCAGTATACCATTTGATGGCATTTCTATTCAAGTTCTAGATGGTGTTATGATCCCACTCGCTCCTGTTACTCAGCTTTATGATGAATTCCTTCACAAAGCTGAATTTTTTTAACATATCATCCCGGGGCATATCCCAGGTTTGATCACCGTCAGGAGATTGAGGCCTATGCGTAATAATTCCTTCCTTGACCATTCTGAGTGTGGTTCCTTTTGCCACGCCCTCTACTACAATATGGAGGGGGGTAAGATCCAATAATACTTCGATAGCTGCTGTTGGACAGGTGCTCATAGCCCCCGTTACACATGCCAATCTTTGCACTTTTGAGAGGTTAATTCTCACGGTGGCCAGATTCGTTCTTTTGCTCCATGCTACTGATGCATAAGCGATGATCGGTCTCACTATCGTGGCTATTTGACTGGGATTAATTCCACAAGAAAAAAATACGGTGTTACGTGCTTTCGACGGGAACTATGTTGTAAGTACGAGTGAGGTCGAACTCCAAATACGCGTGGGTCAGCCACGGGCGGTTATGCGAGTAACTGTGCTGGATGACGACAAATTGTTGCACGATTGTATAGTTGGTCGCGACTTTTCAAATTTGCGTATTCTGCAGTTAGGTACGGTGAAGCAAGGGTGTGGGCCTGAGAGCGATCGCAAATTGGAAGACTTAAGTCTGGTGTTTGGTGATGACGTCATCCCTGATGACAAAATAAAGTGTGAAAAACTGTTACGGGAATTTAGTGATTGAGTTTCTACTCCATGGCCACAACGGGGAACACCGATGCCGCAATATTAGACATCAAGTTGGTTACGCAAGAACCGATTGTTTACACCCGTATCGGATGTCACTGCACGAAAAGGAAATTTTACATGGTATTTTGGGCGAGCTGTTGGTGAATGATAATGATACCATGCACCAACAGCTCGTCCAACCGCAACCAGAGTCCACCTCAATGTACACTTGTCCAGTCCTTCTGGTACAGAAAAAGGCCGATACTGTCTGCGCATTATTTGTGTCAAAGTGTGAAGGAGTGATTATTGAGGACAAGGAGACAGTGATGATAATCCCCGAGACCGATACAGTCTGCGCATTATTGAGTCAAAGTGTAATGACGAGGTCATTAGGCGCCGATGAAGAGGTGGTGACACCCGAGGCCTGGTTTGCCTGCATGTCACCTGAGTTGAGGCGTAATGACGTAATGGTTTTGAAGTATGCAATGTTGATGCTAACCGAGGCCGATACTGCTTGCTTAGCAATTGCGTGTAGAGTAAAGTAGTAGAGGTCTGAGAGAAGCTTGTTTAAATGAGAATGTTTAGGCCGATGCTACCTGTTTACTTTAGGAGTTCAATTCCAGAAGCTCAATCGCAGTTTTGAACCATGTCTAGGTTCCCAGCGGACATCCCTTTATGATATTATTCTATCGGTTTGTTTTGGAAGCGTAAATTGAGAAACGTGTAGTTATGGGACATACTACATCAGGATGGCCGAATGTACGAAGTTCCCGCACCTCTCCTACGTTGACGAATACGTTGACAGACGGCGAGACCGATTTCACAGATTGTGTTTGTTTATAAAGTAATGGAATGTATACATTGACTACGCTAGGGGCGTAGATTTTTGTGACAAAGGCAGTCTTATATTAAATTTTATATTAAGAGGACGTCTCTGAATTTTATTAATACTTACCTTACTCTTAAAATACCTCCACTAGACAAACCGCTAGTAAGAATTTACTAGGAAAAGAAAAATCAATCTAAAACATAAACTGGATGACAAAATATTAATGAGAAGAGGTTTAATATTCTAGGCCTTACCCTAACAATAAAATTCTATGGAACAAACAAGAACTTGAAGTAACCAAAAGGCCAAAGAGCTCTGATGGTGTGCAGAAACTTTGCAGGGAAAAATTGGGGATGCAACCCAAAAATACTGCTTTGAATGTATACAGCGATAGGGAGACCGATCATCACTTATGCATCAGTAGCATGGAGCAAAAGAACTAATCTGCCACACCGCGGAAATTAACCTCTCGAAAGTGCAAAGATTAGCATGTGTATGCATACGAGGCTAAGAACCTGCCAAACAGCAGCTATCGAAGTAGTATTGGATCTTGCCCCCATCCATATTGTAGTAGAGGGCGTGGCAAAAAGAACCACACTCAGAATGGTAATGGAAGGACGATTAGGCATAGGCTTCAATCTCCTGACGGTGATCAAACCTGGGATATGCCCGGATGATATATTAAAAAAATTCAGCTTTATGAAGAATTCATCACAAAACTCAGTAACAGGAGCGAGTGGGATCATAACACCATCTTGAACTGAATAGAAATCGCCATCAAATGGTATACTGATAGCTCAAAACGCAGAAGGAACTGGAATACGAATATATGGGCCTAGAACCTCATATTTCGAAAGCTTGTGAAAAATATCCAAGTATATTTAGGCGGAAATACACGCTATTGAAGATGAGTTCAGTTAAATAGGATAGGAACTATCGGAAGCATTCCACTCCTGTGGGTTCCGGGTCACACAGGAGTGGAAGGAAACGAAATAAACGGATAACCTCGCCAAAAAATGGGCTGGAATGCCTTTTGTAGGGCCTGAACCCTTTTGCGGATTAAGTAGCAGTACTAGCAGCAGTAATACTGAAGAAAACTAAAAATAGAAATGGAGCAGAGAAAACAGTTTACTGGGAAAATCTTCCAGGGAATGAAGAAGTAAAATTCTTCTGGGAATTATAACAGAAGGGTTTACAGATGCATCAATCTGAGTAAGAACAATGTTCGCATATTAACAGGAATACTTTCAGGCTTGTAGAACTGAAAGACACCTGAGTAAGCTTGGATTGGAAAAGATTCTGAATGTAGATTTTTGGGGAACAGGATGAAACACCCATCCCCTCCTCTCAAACTGCGTAGACTGTGCGACTCGAGGGCGTTGCACCTGGGAGCATGTGAAATCGAAGAGGGATAATAGACTGGGGCCCTCCTGTCATCCTACACTTTCTGAAAGGAATAGGATTGGAAGGCCAGCTGTAAAGCAGCAAGAATAGGGGACACAACAGATCTTAAAATCGCAGTGTAACATCACCCTTCTATCTATCTACACACAAATCTACTCTAAAATAGTTATTTTCTAACAAGCTACTAAAAGCCTAAACCAAGATTATAGAACCAAATATTTCCTCGCTATAAAAAAATTCATTTCACGAATCTGTACTTCAGATGTCCCGACTAGACGTACGGAAATGGTGACGGTAGTTAGATAATTGTGGGCTTACTCGACGTAAATTTCCAAACGAGACACCCGTGTTCGCCGCCTCGCTCTTAAAGGAACCGGTAAATATTAGATAACCTCTTTCACGTACTGCGTACGCTTGACGACCTGTCCGCTTCTGCGACCGGGAACGTTATTATCATGTAACAAATTTCCGTCTAAATGGCGATTACCTCGACGCAATTCCATTAGCGGCGTATTACGTCGAGCATTGCAGCGCGAGGAGAATTTCGTATGCGGCACGGGCCGCATTCTCTCGCACGAAAAGATATTAAAATTCATGGAGTCCTGCTGCAGTGCTCGCCGGCGATGCCCGTTCGACAGAATATCCAACTAGGGAGTCTCGTGTATTTCCTACGTTGTAAATACGTATATATCCTCATTCGGAGACGGAAGAGACGTAACTTTTTGAATAGCAATGAGGGAGCGGAGCCAACAACGCCAAATACATATGTGTACGTAATCTAGGCAGCTGGTGGGATTGATTTTGTTTTGTCGTCGGTGCGATGCATTTAAATTTGGCGCAAATATTTTAGGTGAACATCTAATTAAGTTCTTCGCCGATTTCTGTGTTAATTTAAACATGTAAACATAAAATTCAGGTAACTTTTCAACATTTACTGCCACGCTTTTAAATACTTTCCCGATTAGAGTAGACCATGCTTTTTTTAATTGTTGGTCACAGTGCATGCATTAGCGTTGGGATGAACGTAGTGTCATTCGCCTGTATCATCATCATCATCGAGCCGTTCAATCCATGTGGATTATGGCTGACGCTTATACGTCGTAAAATCCGCATTAGGTGGATTAGCCCTTTTTCTTTATTTGAGTCCGTTGTGGGTCCTGGCGCCTTGTTATTTTCCTCCATTTCTCTCTATCCCTACAGTTTGATTTCAAATCGTCACTCCCATCATCCTTGCGTCCTCCTCTAACAGCGTCTCCCATCTCTTCCTCGTCTTCCTCTGCTTCTGGTCCCCGTGGGATCCACTGTGTTACCCTCCTGATCATTTCTCCTGGTTTTCTCCTCTTATATGTCCTGCCATTGTATACTATTTGCTTTAAAGCAACTTATAGTTTTGTTCCTCCAGCTCATCTTCTATTTCTCTGTTCTTTTATCCTTACTTCCCATCTTCTCATATTTGGCCCAATATTGCCGCAATTATCTTTCTTTCTATTATTTCAGATCTTCTTCCTTTTTTCGATTTATTGCCATTGTTTCTAACGCATAAGTATTGACCGGTCTAATCAGGTTTTATATATTTTTATTTGTTTTTTTTTTCATTTGTTTTTCAATAGGAATTTATTTCTACCGTATGCCTGGTATCCTTTTAAAATCCTCTCTCTCACTTTGTCTCTCACTGTTCCTCTCACTGTAACTCCTAGATAATTGAAAGAGGCAACTGCTTCAAAATTATATCTTTTTGTTTTTAAAAAGTTTTGTGCTTTTACGTCTCCTTTTCCCACTTCAAGTATTTTGTCTTTACTTCATATTGTCAATACCGAACTTATGTGCTTCCGCATCTAGACTTTCTATAGCTCTTATTAGATCATCTCTTGTATTTGCTGTTATTGCAATATCATCTGCATATGCTATTAGTTGTATCTAATCTGTCAGAATATGTTTCTTGTCTAGTTTTGCTCTTCTTATAACTCCCTCCAGCACTAGATTAAACAATGTTGGCGATATTGGATCATCTTGTTTCACCCCTTTATTTATCTCGAACGAATCTGTTGTTGTTCCCTGAAATCTCACTTTGGCTTTTATGTACTTCAGACTAACTTCTAGGATTGTTCTTAGTTTTTTTGGGAACTTCTAATATTTCCTACTCCTTAAACATTTTCTTCCTGTTGAGAGTGTCGAAGCACTTTTAAAATCAATAAATATTGCGTGTGTTCTTTGCCATGTTCCCATCTCTTTTGAAAAATTTTTCCAACGTGTGTATGGCGTTTATCGGGGTCTTCCTGGTCTAAAGCCATTCTGGTAGTCTCCGAAATTCCTCAGCGTACTCTTTTAAACGTTTTTTACCAGATTCGCCAAGATTTTGTAGCAACATTGAGTAAAGTGATCGCCTGTAGTTTACACATTTCTGCTTATCTCCCTCTTTATGTATGGTGTAATTATTCCGTGTACCAGTCTTCGGATCTTATTTGTGTCAATGAGTTTAATTAGAACATATTCGTGCTTGTAATTGCTGTCCTCATATTTTAGCCATTTGCTTCTATTTCGTCTCTCCTGGGGCTTGCCATTTTTCAAATTTTTTATTTTGCCATATTTCCTCTTCACTGGGATCTCCCTTGCTGGTTTCGTTTTTTAATACTGCTCAACTGGATGTTGTGCTTCCTTGTTCTCTTGTGTATATAATATTCTTTGTGTGTTCCACCCATATCTCTCCATTGTGTTTGGCGTCATTTTCAATTTTTCCGTTTTTATCTTTTATCTCTGGTTTTAATTATTGCCAGTATTATGTTGTAGTTTTATGTTCTGTAAAATTCTTTTATTTTATAACTATGGCTTTGTTGTTCTATATCTTCTAGCTTTGTATTTATCCAATTCGCCTGTATAGCTATGAGTAAATATTGCAGTACGAAGCCAGATAATGAATGAAACGAATGCCCAAGGTTGTTTTCACAAGGTGAACAGATACATTTCGTGAAAGGCAAAAACAAACACAATATTGCTTACTTCTGCCTGCTCGGCATGGCTTTTATAATAGATTACATTTTGATTTTTAAACAAATAACTTATTGATAACCTGTTCATTCCCTAAAAAGTACATTGTTTGCATAAAAGCGCGTTGCTACACGTTTATTCTCTTGAAAGCAATGTGAAAGATCTAGTTCATGTACAATCGCTTCATTCATTCAATGAATGAAATAAACTGCTTGAAGTCGTATCATCAAGCAAACTATCTGCCTTGAATGATCATGAAACCTTCGTTCTCAACACTAGCATGCATGTATTAATCATATAAGAGGTTTACGAAAATTGGATCCGATATATGCCGATGTACCGAAAATGACAGGATATCATAGCATTTACAATGTGCTAGAACAAGATAGAAAGTCGGTAGATACCTTATAATCCAATTTTCGTAAACGCCTATAGTTTGTATGTCACCAAAATATGAGCAAAAAATATTTAAAAAAAAAGCATTTATTATAAGTTAAACAGATAACACTACTTTAGGTGATACTGGAAATGTTATCACAGTCAAACTCTGCCCTTCATCTTCTCAACACCATTTGCGAGGAGTTGTGGAGTTATGTCGGCACAAGAATCATTAATAGCATTGCGAAGCTCTTCGATTCTGTGATGTCTGGTCTTAAAAATGGTATTCTTTAAATATGGGAAAATAAAATAATCTAAAATGGTCAAATCTAGAGATTTTGTAGGGAAATTAATATTTCTTGTATCGAGAATTGTTCCAAGAAAGCTATTGTTCGTTGAGATTCGTGTGCCGGTGCGTTATCTTGCTGAAAAAAAAAAATCCCTCTGTAGGTTCGTCATCGCAAAGTTTATTGATAAACGACTGTAATAATTACTTTCGATATCTCTCAGCAGTTATTGTTTGGTTCAAAAATAAAGATCCAATGATTCGTTTCCTTGAAATTGCTAGCCAGGCGCCTATTTTTTTTTTTTTGCGGATATAATGAAGTTTCTACGATTTCGTGAGAGTTTTCTGCCGATCACATTCTCATATTTTGCTTACTTACATAACCAAAAAAATTGAACCAAGCCTCATCAGAAAAAAAACATTTATCGAGAATATTGTTATTAATTATGTTCTGTAAAAACCATTGACAATACTGTGGTCTCGTATCAAAATCCCCTTGGGTGAGTCTTTGAACTACTTGAATTTTTTACGGTATAACTCTAATTCCTTTTTTTTGGTGTGATTGTCTACACTAATGATGGTAAAATAAAATAAATAAACATGTACCTTTAATGTTAGGGAAAATACTAAAACGAATGGCCTTGACCAACCTCGTCTGGGCAGGTCGTCCGCCACTTCATTTCCTTCCACACTCGAGTGATTGGCAACCCAGTCAAATGTTAATTTTCTTTGGGCGGCTTCTTCATTTAGGATTTAGGGCGTTTACACAGTTTCAAATTACTTTAGGGTCAACACCTGCGGAACTGATCACTTTAAGTATTGACTGATTATCAGAGAAAATAGCGATTACCCAACTCAATCCATCTTTCTATTTCCCTGGCACAATCTTGAATTGCAGCAATCTCAGCCTGGAATACCATCCTGTTTCCTTTGAAGTTTACCAACAGAGCCTTTTTAGGCTTCATTCAATATATTATATCCCCATTGTCATAGTCAGTTTTAAAGCTGTCTGGATACCAGTTCCCATAGGCTCTCACTGGGAGTTCTCTTTGACTGGTATTATAACTCGATACTTTCTACATAAGTTGAATTTCTGAACCATGATATCAGTTGGCATCCCCATAAGGGGTGCCTCCGTAAGTTCATCAAATAGTTAGATGATTAGCACCATGCAGTTTACTTATGAGTGCTTGACTGCGAAGTCAAGTCTATATGCTGTAGACCTGGCAGTTCTTTGTATCTAGATACGTAGCGGTGGTAAGACTAGAATTGCTTCGGTTGCGGCGACAATGGTCGATCTCATCTTATTCCTGGCACATAGATCTGCCAGCCTTTTTATGCAACTTAGCATTTTGACCGCTCCCGCCTGACACACCTTTGACCATCCAGCTACAACTCCGTATGTTATCATGGGTCTAATTATGCTGGTACATAATCATAGAATCGATTTGGAGCTGAGGTCACGATTTCATGTACACAGCCTTTTGCGCCTGCCCAAGGCTATAGTGGTCTTGTTGGTTATATTCTGGATATGTGGCCTCCAGGTAAATCTTTAATCAAACCCTACCCCAAGGTTTTTATTCTCTTTGACATGTGGAATCCTTTCACTTCCTATTGTTAGTGATGGTAAGCCTTCCAGCGCTCTTTTTTTTCTTCTGAACGTGACATTCTGTGCTGCCAGAGCATTGACTGACACCCATACTTGTTTACATCATTTGTAAAATTGCGCGGATTGGGTGCTTTCCACCCAGAATCTTTTAGAGTAGCCCTCTAACGACTATTGTAAAGTCGCCAACATACCTCAGGCAGTTTAAGTCCTTTGTGATCAATTTTCGGATCATCTTGAAAATTGAGATAGATACTATCTTGAAAGGAAAACAATGCAGTTGAAGCTGCACAAGACATTTTTCACCCTAGAGAAAGGGGTAGAATACATCATTCAACTTTCTGATTATACCACCAATGTGGCTCACCCAGCGAAGAGATAAGACAAGGAGGAAATTTGTAATTTTTAGCCTGCATGCATGACTATAGCGATATTTGCAACACTGTTAGTTCATAGCAGTCATTTTTCTGTGGTTAATTCTGATATGGGTTGAGCATAACTGAGAATAATGAAACATTATTGCTGGAGAAATGTTAAGGCGTTCTTAATTTAATTTATTGTTGTTTGGATTGTTTCTTGCTGTTTTGTTATTTAATAGTAACAATAGCGATGCTTTTATTACTATTCGAATTCCACACAAGATGTACTAACGAAGACAAAAGTCTTGACTCAAAATTGAAGAGAGAAATAGTGAAACACTGAAGAAATTCCAATGATTCTATCTCTATTAATGTCAAACTTGAGTCAATACTTTTGTCTTTGATAGTACATATTGCTGTGGTCTGGCACCCGGGTTTCCGGAAATTCAAATTTGTATTTTTATTCATACCAATTCATTTTTATCAATGCAATGATAGAGTTTCCACAATTTTAATATTTTATTTTGAAAAGATTTTGTTAATAGAATTGTTTGTTAAGTTTAATGTAATTGTTCTGTTTAAATTTAAATTCATTCAGTTGTACGTATTGCCTTTATCAGTATTGTATATTTTGTAGTTTACATTCTAGTATTTTCTTTGCGATTCATGCGCTGCTTTGGCACGGAATTGTAAATTTTATATATATATGCGACCGTGTTACCCAGAGGCTCAGTTACCAGATTGACGAGCATGAGTACAGTTTATTTATTTTCTTTGCTACCATTTTGGTAATTCATTTTTATTTTAAGATTTGTTCGTTTAATTTGATATTTAAATCGTCCATCTAGGAACTCATTAAATAATTGCTGTTGTATTTTATTGTGTACACAAGTCGGATGTAAGATCAGTTATTTTATATTGTTCTAGAAGATATCGTTTTTTAGTTTAAAGAGTTTATTTTTCCGTTTCTTAGTGTTCAAATTAGTTTTTTTTAGTTAATCACCTCGGTGTAGGTGAAAAGAAGCTTTGTGCTTGTGATTAAATTTCAATTTTATATACTTGTTTTGTTCACGTTTAAATTAATTTAGTGTATTTGAATTTTGAGACTATGTGGAATTTTTTTTGTGCAAATAGGATTTTCTTCTAGAACAAATTTGTCTTTTGCTTTGTTTAGAGGATTTTGTAGAGGAATTGTCCTCTAGTAATTGTAGAGTCTAATGCAGTTTTTGTTTTTGGCCAGAATCTTAAATTCATGGTTTTATTTCTGCATCATTGTAATTAAATGTTTTTTTTTTATGAAAATAAAATTAATAATTGTTAACGTCATTCAAAGTTTCTATTCTTTTATTTTTGATTCAACCTTTTCAATTTTTGCAGTTTTTAAAGAAAATCAATTTTTCAAACACCCACATTTTACTTTTCATGATAGGTTTAATTGAGAAGTTAAGTCGTCTTTTGCGCCCTTTATTTTTATCCGCTGAGCTAGTAAATTTAAATTTTCATTTTTTTTTTTACTTTTCATTTTGCATTTATGCTGGTACCATCAGTCCACAGCAATATGTACGTTTAATGTAGCAGATGATAAATAGTTGCCATTTTGAGTCGAGGTTGTACTTCCTTTTCTGATATGCACTCTTTACGATTGATGTAAATGAAAGAAGACAGCTGGGGCATCTGGTGGTAAAATAATGAAGTATATAGCACTGTAAGTCATGTTTTGGCAACATTAAATGTGCCGGGAATAAGTAACTTATTTTGTTTTATTACAGAGAAGTCTCGAGAAATAAAAATCCTTTATTTGCTGTTCTGCTTGTAAAGTGCAAAATTTGCAAACTATTGCTGCAAAATCATTTGTTAGCTTGGATGTTATAGAATAAGTATGATTCGTCCCAATCAGTGAATCTGCTGCGTAGCGATAGTTCTTCAGGGGAAACAATCGTGTTTCAAGCACGACACGTAAATTTTTCTTTTTTTTTTAATCAAGTTGAATATATGAGAATATACTTCTAGAGAAATACAAGCGAGTAATTCTTTTGTTTTTTTATTAGATGTAGCATACCACAGTGACAAGTATTGCCAATAGTATGCAAATATTAAGTCCTGCGCTCGATATACCTCTACAGAACAAAATTCCTCAGCGCAACGTCTCATAAACTCGGAGAGCAAAGCAGCAGCGCCATCTGGTAATCTAAATTCAGTAAGCTCCGAACCGTATTATAAGTCCACGGACGGTGCACAACCTCTTTCACCAGACACATGTCGTATCGTTTAGAGTGTCGACATGTTAATCAAATTTACCCGCCCCGATACAGGAACCTGTCGGTGCATATTCAAATCAACCCCCCTCCCCCCACTCCCCCTCTCCGAGTTGCCGCGTCGCGTCCTTTTTCCCCTACTTCGATCGCGAGGAGGCGTGGGATGAGATTACCGACACCCGTGGCGATATTGAATATGTGCTCGACATACTTACCTGATGTAGTAGCGTGGAATGAGAGCCAGTCGCGTCTCCATCTAGCGGTCGGTGTGCTTTACATAACACCCGAGCCGTAAACAAGCGCGGAAGAGATAAGCACGGACGGGAGGCGCGTCAGTGGTGGGGGAAACTGAGACGTTTTTATGTCTTTTTCATCAACTCCGGTCGCCCTAGGTTTCGGTGCCGGTCTGAATTTTAATGAATGTCATTTTCGCTCCCGAAGCGGGAGGAAGCACTGATTTATGTCGGCCGGTTCCGATCTTCATTTTCCAAACGGGGGGGCTAGGAGTGGGGGATTTTTTCGGACTTTTTCAGGTTTCCGACCCGTTAAACGCCGCCTCCCCCCCCACTCTCTGCTCATTCTTTAACCATCGGTTTGATGGAATTATTTATCGACGCGTAGGAGGAATACCTTAACTGCTGCCGCGAAATCACTCGAGCAAGAATAAATTTCGGGCCCTGGGCCTGGCGGAATCGATTAGGGGGGAGATTTGTGTAAGGTATTAATAACATTTGCTCGAACGCAGACGTGATTTATTATTTATATAAGGAAAAAAATGCCTACGCGCGACCAGGAGGAGGAATATAAATATTTGGGGGAGTTACGGTGAATTTAACGGGCGAGAAAGAAGCGGATTTAAATGATGGGGAATCGACTGACGGGCGGGAGGAAATTGAATTCGCGGACCGCGATTGTGAGATTTAATAGGTTTACAAGCGAGAGTAGAGAGGGTAGCATGAAATGATGTTCTTAAGGAAGGAAACAGGAGTGGGCGATGCAGAATAATGAATATCTGGTACCTTTTTCTGCTGATCCTTCTGATTTGAGTGCTCACAATCTGTTGTAATCATTAGCGCTGTTAATAAATTATGAAAATGCAAAAATTGTTATTCATGTAATATGATATAAATATGTTTTTTTTTTTACAGCACGAATGTCCTCGATTTTTAAATTTAGTATAACACGACTCACACAGCCAAATTTAAATTTCCCAAACTATTTTTGGTGACTTCAACGTTGAAAAACAAAATTACTGCTACCAGCGAATTCTCAGGGCGTATTAGACAGTAGCAATTTTCCAGAGCATGAGACCAGATTGAATAATAAAAAAAAAATTAAATATTGTTTATAATAACTCATACAGATATTAAATAAAATAAATGATTGCCAAGTACCAAAGGATGGGGAAGAGGGATAAATAAAACACAGTTTGCAATTTATTTCCCACGTTGCGACTGTAGGGGTCGTTTCGGCCAGTGAGGCGCCGGAGAGGTGTCGGATTGAGCGCCACTGGGTTGATTCTATTGTTGCCTTCCTTGGCCCGACGCTGTCGCCCGGTACTTTAGCCACAGCCCAGAATGGCTATTTTCCAGTAGGGAAACAAGGGATTGGTACTTGCCGAATATTGAGGTGTGAATAATTAAATTAAATGAAAAAGTTAATTAAATAAAAAAAAAAATAGAGAAAAAAATTAATGCACCAAAGACAATAAAATTGAATTAAATAAAACTCAGAAAAATTATTTAAACAGTTATATTAAAAGTTGATTATGTAAAACCAAACACTAAACGATTACAAAGTGTAAATACACGAAATGAACTTTTGGGAGTGACGTTTTATACCATAAATTGTATTACCAAGAAACAAGAAAAATCTACCTACTCGATCGAGCATGCAATTGAACACGAACTACAATTGTTTAAATGTGAAAAGATGGAAAGATAAAAAAAGAAAAAAAAAATATTAAAAGTTACGGTTATTCAACAATGAGAGCAAAGAAACTAAAATATCAAAAGTTACGTTAAATTATTCTGAATCCAATGGTAGTTCGTTACTACAAATACAAAAAAAAAAAAATCTTAAAATTAACTTACATATAAAAACAATGCGCAAACGGTTGATTGCCACCAAACACCTCGGGGAGGAAGAAGTAGAAGAAGAGGCAGGTGGATGAAGAGGGCACGTGTCCGTGTACGGCTTGGGGACGCTGCGTGTGAGATCCGCGTCAGCGGGTTCCAGTGGAAGTTTTCGTCGCCAGAATACAATAATTCAAAAATAGCTTCCGTGGAGTGGTTTCCTTTTGGCCTGATATCCCCCCACAGGGGTTACCGAACGGGTATTTTGGTCAAAAGGGGGTACGGCAGAGCGTCGCCTATTAAACGGTTATGTCTGCACAGTCGTGCGGCTCGAGAGTCAATGATGCCTTGAGAGGGAGACTAATTCTCTCTACCTTGCGGTGAGGTCCGGTAGCCAATAGAATGCGAGCATCGGATCGTAGATTTCACACGTGTGCCTGTGTTTATATGAAATTTCTAACGTTGAAAGTACAGTGCGCACAAAAATATGTCCCCGCCAAGGACTAAAATAATTAAATTCGAAGCTAATTATGAACGGAGTTTAATGAAATTTGCAATACAGATGCATCTAAATAGATACTAAAATTTGACAATTTAAGAATTTAGAAAAAGGTCACAAATAAAGCGGTACATTTACAAAAAAACAACTTCAAGGTTGAACGTGACGTTATATGAAACAAGTAAATAGCGAATTTCTCGGTAACTAGTAAAGGTCAATGAATTTAGATGGTTTCAGATAAGCGAGTGTACAGTTAGGGAAATAAAAAAAGGTGCGCAATGCTTTGAAACTGAATGAAATGAAACAAAAATAGGCGGCATTAAAATGGGTTAAAGACGGAATAAGTAAATGAGCAGTAAAATAAGTTCTAACATTCCTTAAAAAGAGATTAAAAAAAGAAAAGGTGTTTTTAACACGTAACATTACTTATCATTTTGTATAACATTAATAGTTATTGTGATATAATTTAAGAATCACATAAACAGTTCAATTCAAAACATCAAGTTGATTTACATTTGTTACTACAAAAGATGCATATCAAGATTTTTATTGTAAAATGTATTTATCTAATTCCGATATCATCAGAAATTGTGTATTAAATAAAATATAATTAAATAGAGATGACATCTGTCAAACTCAAACAATCGACATCTATCGGTAAAAAACAGACTATTTCAACTCTACAAAAGAAATCTGTAAGCAGTGGCTAAATAAGATTTCATTGAATGGTTTAATTGATTTTCAATGCAAATCACATACATACAAAATAATAATAATTTTTACATTAAATTTCAAATTAATTTTTTACCCCGAGAAGTGCCTTGAATTTGGGAAGATCCAACGCCAACGGGAGCGCTTTATGAATATTTGACGACCGACAAATGCCGTAATATTATAATAATAAATATATTTCTCAGCATAAATGAAGGATACATAAAAAAGGGATATGCTAAATACAAGAAGAAACCAAAATAGGAAACAATTCATACAGTACAAATAATCCGATACATAAAAGAAAAAAGAAAGAATTTGAATTTGAATTTCACATTTTAGACTAATGTTAATGAGTTAGAGTATCTTCTAAAAATTCCTTTATGGTATAATATGGTCTATGTACGAGATATTCTTTTAAGTTTGTTTTAAAGTTACATTTTTCTTTCAGTTCATTCGGCAATTTGTTATATACTTTGATACCCATACAGAGTACACTCTTATGAGTTACAGAAAGCCTATGTATGGGTATATGGATGTCTATATTATTACCTTTTAAATGCTTTAGTTTAAAAATAGAGCTACTTGCATTGGAAATTATGTTATTGATATGTTGATCCCATTTTAAGTCTAAACTAAAAGTGAGACCTAAAATTTTAATTGAAGTTGTTTGTTCAATTGTTGAACCTCCTATATATAACTTGAGATTTTTTATGGAAGTTGATGTGGCTACCGAAAAAGTGGTACATTTTGTTTTGTTGTATTTAATGACAGTTTATTTCCGGCAAACCATTCATCCAATAAACTGAGCAAATTGTTCGTTTCATTTTGAATATTTTCATGTGTCCCACTCACCAGGGCAGTGGTATCGCCAGCATTTATATATTAGACGTTAAGTTAGTATTTCCTTTCTTGTGCAATGGAATAACTACAGAAACTTTCAAACAAGCGGGAAATACACCCTCCAGAAAGGACATATTAATCAAGTGGATTGGAGGTTTCACTATTAAATATTTAACTTCCTGAAAAATGGCAGTTGAAACGCCGTCTAAACCAGGCGAACTATCACTGTTAAGTTTATTAAAAAGTGACAATACTTCTGCTTCTGTAAAAGGAAAGACAAAAATTGATTGAGGATTTAATTGAATATGATCACTACTAAAAGGTCGATTTGCGATATTTTTGTTTAATATATGTGGAAGATTATAAAAATATTGATTAAAACTGTTTGCAATTTCAATGGGTGAGATTATTATTTTGTTGTCATATTCGATTTGAGAGAAGTTATGTGAGTTGCTTTGCTTGTTTGTAAGTTTGTTTACAATATCCCATGTGGCTTTACTTTTATTTGGAGCATTGAAAAGCATTTTATTGTAATAGTTTATTTATTTAATAGTAATATTCGTGTAAATACGAAGATTTTGGAAAGCCATGACCTGAAAAAAAAGGTTTGTTTAGAAAAATTGAAAAAAGAGACGCCTGGGTAAGAAAGAAAAAGGGCGAATTTTTGAAATCATTCCCAGAATTCATATCTAAAACGATATAAAACAGTTAAATTACAATAACAACAATTTCAATCTACAAAAAAAAATAATACCCAAATTGGTTTATATTACTTAGTTTACTTATTCATTAGGGCATTTAGAAATTCATATTTATCGTTAAAGCCTATTAAATGCATTTTTCTTTGAAAAAGAATATGCCCTGAATAATTTAAAAGTTTTCATCATGTGTATTTTAAGTAATTTTAACAGTTAAAACAGAAGTTTAAAGGTTAAGTTGTAACGAAAATTTGTTAAAGAGTTAAAATACCTGTTAAGATCCCAATTTTCATTTAAATTTGTATTTATTTGATAATCCACATTTATTTGATTTACAATATACGAGTTAAAATTTACCTGAAAATCTGCGTTTTCCTTGATAATCGGGTATTTCTTTACACTACACTTTTATCTCAATCATCATTTGATTTGGTAAATACTTACCTCGTCAAGGCAGATAAACATGAATTTGTGCAGTATACACAGTAGTCATACTGTGGAAAAGTCGCAATTTGAAAGCCGAAAGAAATTCTTTTCTCCCATGTTAATTAAATTTATATTATTGGGATAAGTGAACTCAACCAAATTTATTGCAATATTTTACATAATAGAGTATACCCTATTGACAAAAATTTGTATTGACTTTCTAACAAAGTTCCTGGAAAAGCAGTTTTATTATACAGATCAAATATCCAACAATTGTATCCATAATGAAATTTTGGTGGATGCGCCGCGGAAAAACCTTTTCTTCATCTATTTTACCTGAAACTAATATAGATTTTTAATCTATAGTAAATAAGAGTGTGGTACACCATAATCCTGTTCACCGATAGAACTTCTTAGCACAGAAAAACACACGATTCAATCAATCCGGCTCGATAGAATTTTTCAAACTTCCAGTAAGAATTTAATTTTGAAACTTGCAGAGCTGTCGCAGTCAATATCAACAAATTGCGCAATCTGTTACGAATCGAAAAAAGTTTCAAACAAAACTACATACTTGATGGCGTAGAATCCGAATCTGCAATACAAAATGGGGGTTTCCATTTAAGATTTCAAAGTTGTCTCCCCTCCCACTATGGGAGGTGAGGTGGGGGATTGAGTTCGGCACCATTCAGTGAGTCCCCTACATTATAACAAATCTTATTAAGATCTTTTTTTGAATTGATGCAGTGTTTTAGAGATATTCCGTTGTCTCAAGATAAAAAATTCACCTAGCATAAGAATATCCTTCTTGCCTGCACTGCTAACTTTATTACTCTGGTAGTTCAAACCAGAGAATAGCGCAACAGAGGATTCGCAATTGGACGGTTCGGTATAATTAAATGCAACATAAAGGCTCTTGTGTTCTAACGTACACATTGCACCTATATTCAAATAGACGTAGGTCCAAGCATTGGAAATGCAATTTGCCAACAATTTCCCCTTTGTAATTATCCAACAACCCAGCTAACTATACAGCTTTCCTAACTGTTTTATCTCAAATTAGGTAATATTATACCAAGTACGTGGTTGAAGTTTCAATTAATTTATAGTGCATACAATAAATAAAAAATGTAATTTCAATCATTCCAAGCAGTGCGTAATTAGTTGTATGGAATATGATTTATCAAACTGTCATTTTTAATAGCCCCCAGTGAAATATTACCACCCTCTTAGCTAATAAAGCCAAAAAAGACTGTTACAATCAATATTTGATTCCCAAGCGATTGATTCAATCTAATGCATTTCGTGCACGCAACGGTAATACACTCTTTGCATTATTATTTCTCATTACAGTATGACGTTAAAAACGGCTTCCTTTCACTGTCATGAACTGGCTTTGTTGCGCATTATTACATAACGCATAACATATATATCCTATCGGATAATGTACAAAATGAAACGTCACAAAGCAGAAAGAACACAAGGAAAAACAACCTTAAAAATATTCTTTTCAACAAAGAGAAATCCTCTTTTGTTTGTATTATACAATGTTGTGCCTTGGAGATATGTAACACACGCATATTTGTTTACGATACATTTTTTTTATATTTCTTTGGCTAAATGTGATTGCACTTCAAATACAGGCTCGAATGACCTCCAGGCGCTTTTTAAATGAATCTTGTAAAGTTAATAAATATACATATGTTATTAGAATGCAAAAAACGCATATAGGAAATGATATTAAACGGAGATTACGCGAAACACAAAGGAATGTGTGTATAAAGAAATATATTGTGTGTGATAAATGATATGTATGGAGTGAGGTACATATTTTTCATGCTTATAAATGACACGCACATAGTTAACCTTTTTTGTTATCGAAGATGTTAATGGTTACGTAGCAAGGTAGTATTACTATAATTAATCATGTATTTCATTAGTAAATATGATAATTATAAGGTATTTTTGATCTATAACTGCTCTTAGTTGAACAAGTTAATGTATTGGAACAAATATTTACTGGAATTCACTGTTATTTTTTTTTACTGGAAATACTTTTTTGAGCTCCCATTAAATATACTAAATTATATATAAAAATAACACTACAGTGGTGTACCCCCTTTAGAGCGTAGTTTCGGTAAAAAAAGTCTCTCGCCAAAGGATCAGAAGCCGTGCTAGATTAAAAGGGAAATAAATCACGGCCGAACAGGATAAAATCGTCGCGCAGGACTAGGGGTATTTTAGTTCATCGACAAAAGTAGGGAAAAACAAGAAAATTCGTCGAATTCCATCGAAACGATCCCCTCCAACGCCAGCTACTGCGAATCCTGCGTTAGAAGTTAGGAGTGCGAACGGCGAGATGGCGTAATCCTTCGCTACTCACTTTTTGATTCGACTCCGTTTTTTTCACAGGACTTGAACCTCGGCAAGTCACTGGTACCTCACAGGCGCGATTTCGCGTGCAACCTGCTATGCTACTATCTCAGCGCGCCCTCTGCAGGAGCCCAGCAGGCGTTAGGTACGAAGTTGCCCAGGGAAGCTCGTGAATTCGTTGGCTTGATAAGTATCACAATTCCTAAAACCAAAAACGGGATCCTAAGAGAAAATATATGTCAAATATTTTTCGGTGTTTCTACCAAATTTTATCAAAATCGGAGAGTACATTATTTTATTCTTTGATCGACAAATAGAAGATAGTTTAGGCAAAATTTGGACTTTTAGCGGTATACAGTCTGGAACATCGTTGTGTCTTTGCTGAAACTTACCGAAAGAGCCTTTTTATGCTTCTTGCCTTCTTGCTCTAATTATCCTGGTGTATAATCAAAGAGTCATCTTGAAGCTCAAACCCCATTTGCTTCCGCACAGCCTCCTGCATCTACCTAGGGCGATAGTGGGTTTTTTGGCTGTATTCTGAATATGTGGGTTCTTTGTAAGATTTTGATCAAATTATACCGCAAGGTATTTCATCTCTTTGGCATATGGAATTATTTCACCTCTTACCACTAGTGGTTGTAGTCCTTCCAGCGTTTTTTTTTCTTGTGAGCGCGACATCTTGTGTTTTTTGAGCATTGACTGATAGTTGCTCTTATTTACACCATCTGTCAATCATATTTATGGCAGCTTGCATACCCTCCACTAGAACCCTTTTTTTGCCGGGGGAAAATCCTTTATGCACAACGCGTATCTGGCTTTATGACACGACAGTGTGGGACCCTCCGACGTGGCATACCTACTAAAAAAAAACCCTATCGGGCTTTCGAGGTCTCCCTTTTCCTCCTCCAGGACCACTTATCGTATTACTTCAGATCCTATAGATCTATGGTTGGGATTCTCGCCACTACCAGCGATGCCTCGAATGATATCGTTGTGTGCGCTTTCACGGTGTTGATGGCGATTTTTTGCTGTACACTCAGCAGCTTAGGTCGGTGCATCTTCTTTCGCATGGCCTTACTCCACATGGACGCTCCGTAAACCATACTAACTGAGCCGTTGCGCAAAGTAGCCTCCTGCTACATTCGTTGGGACCCCCAACTCTTGGCATCAGACGACACAGAGATTCAAGAGTTATCATGTGCTTTTTCCACTATCCGGGACATGTGTTCCGTCCATCTAAGATTCCTCTGCAGCTTTATATCACCGCGTCCTTGGCTCTAATAGTAATACGCTTCAACTTTCTGCCGCCAATCAATAGAAATGCTTCCGCTTTGTGTGCAGCTATTTTAAGATGTTTCGCTTGCAGCGTCTTCACTACACTTTCCAGCGTCTGCTCTGCCTTCATTTGAAGCATTTGCGCATTTCTTGCTATCACAAGCACGCCCGGATCGTCCGCATAACCCACTAAATGCACTCCCAATGGGACTGGCAACTCGAGCACATCGCCGTAATAGACGTGTCACAATATTGGACCCTGGACGGAAATTTGTGGTACACCACATGTAATTTCCAGCTCGCTTCGCTTTCCAATAGTCAACATTCTTCCCTCAAGATAGCTATCCACCATGTTGTATAGGTATGGTGACAGTGTCCTCTTCCTTAGTTCTCTTAGTACACTTTCCCACGGGGTGGAATTGAAAGCGTTTTCAACGTCTATCGTTATAAGTGCACCAGAACCTTTGGAAACCACCTTCTAACAACTGTTGTAAGGTCTATAAAACTTCGCCCTGCGGGCATGTTATTATTGTTACTAATAGACTAAAATATATTTAAAAAAATATTTTTAAAAATTTTGAAAATCTGAACAGCTCTATATGTATTTTTGAAATCCCTTCCCATTTAAAAAAATATAAGTTTGGTTCATAAATCGAAAACTGTTACACTTAGAAAAAACTAACTACGCCAATGAATATTATGTTAAAAAACTGGATAATATTCTATTATTACTATTTCACTAACTTCTATGGTAACTGAGATACGAGAAGCACCTGAAAATTTAATGTTTGCATGTTATTATTGTTACTAATAGAGTAAAATATATATAAAAAATTTTTTTTCAAAATTTTGAAAATTTCTCGCTTGGCCTTTACAACTAGGTTATGGCCTACCATATAACGTATCGAATTTTGAAAAAAATATCAATTTTTTAGCCCGTTTGTCGTAATAAATCTGAACAGCTATATATGTATTTTTGAAATCCCTTTCCATTTAAAAAATTATAAGTTTGTTTCATAAATTGAAAACTGTTACACTTGGAAAAAACTAACTACGCAAATGAATATTATGTTAAAAAACTGGATAATACTCTATTCTTACTTTTTCATTAAATTCTATAGTAACTGAGATACGAGAAGAACTGAAAATTTAAATTTTAAATTTTACACTGTATTCAAAAATTAAGTGGGCTACGAAATTCTGTTGGGTCTTTTGAGAGATCTTCTGAGATATCGCACAAAAGTATTCACAATGGAACACCCTGTATACCGCATCCTTTGTAAAACTTCCTCCCAATCAACACGTCCATTGATCGCTACAACGCAATAGAGCCTTAAATCACGGCTTTTCATAAATCCCCTGCACTTTGCGTCGTAAAATACTGAAAGCTTAACGCAGTTCACTTGTCTGTTAAGTACTACCGTACACACGTGGCGCCCCAGAGACCCTCTTCAGTCGGTTCAAGGTGGCAGTGCTCGTACTTCTTTTCCTGTCTCGCCGACGATAAGATAACCCCCATTCGGGGACCTTTAACATTCAGATGTAGGTCGGAGCGGCGGTATTGCATCGGGGCGATGATACGTCGGGACAAATTTATGCCTTCAATGCGGGTGGGGAGGATGTAGATTGAGGAGACGTCCGCCGCAGCTTTGAAATTATGGAATGAGGCGCGGAAACTGTGTTACGGGGTGAGCAAAGCAGTTAGTCTCGGTCTGACAGGACGCTACTACTTTATTCCGTATTATCGTGTATTTTGACAGTGCACGAACACCGATATGCTCACGCCAGCCGGTGCGATATCCTAACAGCGTGTAGTTCGATTTTGATTCGCTTTGAATGTTGCAAGCGAAGAGATGGGGAGAGGGTGCAGTAACAAAGAGTTAAAGAGGATACAATGGGAAGTTGCAATGCTGTATATTTATAAAGGTGAAAGAACCAAAAGTGTACGGAATAGCACAGGAAATTGATCTATTACAATCTAAGTGATCGATCTTGCAAATCGAATTGGCTGATATCACTGGTCGATTACCAATCGTACGTATGGTCCTGCATGAAAACATTAGTGGAATTTCATGAAGAATCCATGGAAATGCCAAAAAAAGCTAGCGGAAGCCGACCACGTAAGAGTTTGGAGGATGCTTCAGTGGCAGTTAAATGACGAAGAACCAACAGTTAAGAGACATCAATGAAACTAAGACACAGTGGTGATCCAGTTCCGACGAAATACTCTTTATTTTATATGTAAATGACTTGTGCTTATCTTTACCATCGTGTTCATTGTCACAGTATGCTGATGATATAAGTTGCGTTGTTGCTGATTCGACTGTACATTTAGCGTCTGTTCGCGCAAATGCGGTCTTATCGAATATGTGTGCGTGGTGTTGCAAAAATGGGCTAGTGCTCAACGCGACAAAAACAAGCATGCTACAGTTTCGTGCTAGCTCCAGTATAAGTAGTAGTTGCTACATCAAGCATGATGGCAAATCAATTTCCACTGGCGGTAATGTTGGGTTCCTGGGATTGACTGTGGATTGTGTTCTCAAATTCGAGCAACATTGTACCTCACTTCTAAGTAAACTGTGCTCAGCGTATTATGGAGTAAGGAATTTGAGAAGCACCGTAGATGTTGGCACTTTGCGAATGTTTTATTTTTCGTACGTGGAGTCTCATACTCATTTTTTGGAGTTCGGCTAGTTGTGCGAGCAAGCTTTTTATATATCAAAAAAAGATTTTGCGGTGTATGGTGGCTGCGTCCTCCATGACCTCATGTCGTTCTATATTCAAGCAGTTGAAGATTTTGCCTTTGAGGTCACTCTATTTATATGAATTATTAATATTTTATAAGCGCAACGAAATTACTTTATTAAAAACGCCGATGTATATAGCAATATGAGAATCGTTCTCATAGTCATGTTCAAGTGTGCCGATTCACAGAACAACTTTGTTTGAGGCGGGCCCATACTACAGATGTGCTGTTTACTTCAATGCGCTGCCAGACATATAAAGTGGTTAGTACTTTTAATTCGTTAAACAGCTATTGAAAGCCTATATTCATGAGCATTCATTTATATGTGTTGATGAGTACTTGACATGACGGGTAATGGTTCTGCTTTTACTGTTGTCTTTTGTTTTCTACATTTATATGTTTTTTTTTTACTTATTTTTGTATTTCTGATTTTATTGTATTTATAATATTGACAATGTCTATGTTATTTACGACTAAAGAAATAAACATTATTATTATTATAACCACAACAACCCTTTCACAATCGAAGCGAATTTTAACTCATTGGAGGTCTGCAGAAAAACAACAGTTAGTTATTCATTAGAAAAAGCAGTGGTACTTTTAATTTCTGCGAATTTTGCTATAACGTAAAAGACCGAGTTAAGTGTTTTACTAAAACCTCAATCTGTTCGTCCCATGATGGATAGTCATCTAACGTTACCCTCAAGAACTACTTAATGCTACTAACATTGGAAATAGATTTACTATTTAAGTTGAAATAAAGTTTTTTTTTGTTGTTGTTAAAATACTGCGACGAATTTATTTATATTTAATTGCGAATTGTTTTTATCACACCAATGCTTTTATTTTACGGTGCTACTTAACGGCGTATATATTAAAGGCTGGTGCTTCTTTACAGTATACATGATAAACATCTTCAACATCTCAGGCTTATCAGCCACGAACACTAAGCACAACATAGGACCCAATATGGATCCCTACGGAATACCCCGTGTGATCGATTTGTGCGTAATTAAAAGTTTGTCGTATTGTGATATAATTTAAAAAATCATATAAACATTTTAATTCAAAGTAAGAAGTTGTTTCACAATTGTTAATACAAAAGATCCATATCAAGGAATACAAATGGTAAATAATTTACATCTCAGAAAAATCATGTTTCAAAAAGAATAAACACTACCAAGCAAAAATATAAATCATCTAATTTACTAAAACAAGTATTTTATTGTAAAATGTATTTAATTAATTCCGATATAATCAAAATTTGAATAAATAAAATTTCATCCGTAAAAAATTACACCTGTCAAACTATTGACACCTGTCGGCAAAAACAGAAAATTTTAACTCTTCAAAAGAAACTTGTAATCAGTTGACAGTTCATGGGATCTTTTAATTGATTTCGACACAAATGACATATAAATTGTAAAAGAAACACCAAATATTTGAATGAGATATAACTTTAAATTAAATGTTAAAATATTTGATACCGAAAAGTGCCTCGAAGTTGGGAAGATTCAACGCCTACGGAGCGGTATATAAATGTAATGAAATGCCGTGATATTCGTGTAATACGAAGATTTTGGAAAGGCATCTTTAGAGAAAAAAATTGAAAGAGAGACGCGTTGGTAAGAGGGGTAAAGGGGTGTATGATTGAAATTACTCCCAGAAAAATTAAATTTTGCACGCGAAATAAAAAGATTTCATACAAGAAAGAGACCAGAAATTAAAAGAAAAAGTTATTCCAACGAAAGCACTATTATAACCATTAAAGTGAACATTTAAAATCAAGAATATAACTTACCGAGGATATTGAGACGAAAATTCAAGTTCTAAACATTCTAGAAAAAAGAAAATCACCAAGCTAGAAGACCTGGAAAGCGTAGAGAGAAGCTAGGAGGCATCACCATCATTTAAAAGTGATCTGACGACAAGATTTTCTGAAAATTCCATCATCAACAAGGAAGCAGACCATGGAATAAACAAGCTTGTGCCCTTCATTTTATGACACACGTGTGATTAAGAGCTCAGAATTCATATCTAAAAAATTAGAATCTTTTCATTTTACCAAAAAAATACCATATTGGTTTACATTAATTAGTTTAATTATCCATTGACACATTCAGAAATTCGTATTTATCATTAATTCTCTATTAATTTCAAAAATTCCCTAAAAAGAAACGATCGTTTACTAATTAATTTAAAGTTGAATCATAATGAGTATTTTGTGTTAACGTTTATAATCTAATCAGCACTTTAAATAATTTTAAACAGAGTTTAGAGGTTAAGTTGTAGAGATAATGTTGTAAAAGAGTTAAAATACCTGTTAATACCCAGTTTCCATTTAAATTTGTATTTAATGAACCATATTTATTCGATTTACAATGTACGAGTTGAAAATTTACCTGAGAATAGCTGTGTTTTCCTTGATACTATTTCATTACACCACAGTTTAATGTCGACCATTACTTGATTTGGCTGCAAATACTCCGAGTAGATAAACAGGAATTTGTATAGTTTTCACAGTGGTCACACTGTCGAAAAGTGAGATTTACAGATTTACAAATATTGAGATTAAAATTTATTCACGATTATTATAAATCAATTTATTTATTTTTATATTACAGTGTATTCCCCTATCCTAACGTGGTAAGTGAATCAAAATTGCGGTAGTCATCTTAACAAATATCGCTTAATACAAGCAAGCCGGTTCAAAAATGAAAAAACAACGTCTACACTTTCTTTCATTTCACTATACATCGGGAATTATTTCAATCATTTATTGTGAGTCACGCTAGAGGGCACTACTCGGTATCGCTCGACTCGACTTTTTCCCGAAGAAAACAGACAATTACCATTAATGGAGTTCTGCAGCCTGTCTCGATTAGACAAATATATGCATGCAATTTGCAACCGGTGGATTGGCTGAAACGGAAAGACGTCCGTCGGTAAGGACGAGCGCCCTAGCGGGGTCTACGGTGGTAGTTTGGAGGGGGGTTGGAGTGTGGCAGAGTCGAAGGACGAGGTGGCGCTCCTCGGATAGATTTATTACTTACGTAATCGGCGGTAGGTGGCCCCGTAGAACCATCGGCCACCGCTTAATTGCCCGAGAATTTATTTCTTCATTTGTTATACCACCGAAAACTGTTTTGCGGAAGTAATGGTATCCGGGATAATATGAGAATATTTCTCGTGAATGAAAGATACTAGTGGCCTATTGGTAGATGTAATCTTGAAACAAGTACATTTGGCATTAAACATTAGTGGAGATCACCGGCATTACAGGCTCTCATATTATTACTAAACTAACAAAGGGGCTATTCGTAATGAATTAAATGGTGGGGGTGAATTAACAATATTATTAGAATGAACTTAGTTTTATTCACCTGTATAGCTATGAGTAAATTTATTAAAGAACGAATAAAGCATATGCTCAAGCTTGGTTTCACGTCGTGAACGCATACATTTAATAAAAAGCAAGAGTAAGCAGCTCCGTTCATGGCATGGTTTTTATAATAGGTTAATTTTTAGACAAGTAACTTATTGATAATCTGTAGGTGCTTGCTCTAAATAGTAAATTGTTTACATGCAAACACATTGCTACACGTTTATTTTCGCAAACTCAATGTGGAAGATCTACTTCATGTAGAAATGCTTTATTAATAATAATAATAATAATAATAATAATATAATAATAATATAAATTTATTGCTACTTGGTTAATACAAGTACAAACGTCTTACAATATCTTACACATAATTTTCATTCATATATTCTTCTATAGAGTAGGGTTCTAAACGTACTAATAGAAGGTGTACAGCTTTCTTATATCTATTAACATTACTAATTTCTTTAATATGTGGAGGTAATTTATTATAAAATTTTAAACATCTATATTGAAGGTCTCTCTCTGTTACAGACAAGTGATGTTTGGGGTAACAGTAGTCACTCCTGTTTCTGGTTATATAACTATGCGAAAAAATAAAATCTTTGAAAAGGTGTTTATTCTTCAATTAAAAAAGCTAAAATATCAGATATAAACATTGCATATACGGTTAATATTTGTTATCTCTAAATAAGCCTCTACATGAGGAGTTGAACTGTAACCTCAACACAAACTGAGTACTCTCTTTTGATATAAAAAAACACGGTGTAGTCGCTGCTGCTACCCCAAAATATCAAGCCATATTTTAAAACAGGGTAACACATTCCATTATACGCTATTCCTAATGACGTCGTCATCAACTAGCTCGCGTAAATTGCGGATGCAATAGGAAAAGGAGCTGACCTTACTGCAAACTATATCTTATATGGTTTTTCCACTTGAGGCACTCGTCAACAACCATCCCGAGAATACGAGCAGTTTTTGCACCGAATATTCATGGTTGTTTATATTTAAGGATTCGGGATAATCTACGTTTCTGGTGTTAAATAATATAATGTTAGTTTTTTTATGATTGATATTTAGGTGATTATTATTTAACCATTCCTCCAAGTGTGCGACATACCTGGAACAGCTGTCGACGAGTGCATCCAGCGTATTGCCACTAGCAACAAAAGAAATATCATCGGCATAGTTTATTGTGGATATAGAAGAATCTATTGATGCAGAAACCTCAACATTATAAACATCATTGAAATAAATAATAAAAAGTAAAAGTTCCCAAGATACTCCCTTGAGGTACACCTCTGCTTAAGTGATAACTATTCGATCTCACTTGATAACCGTTTTGATCCAACTCTGACAGTCTGCCTTCTATCGCTCAAATACGATGCAAGCCATGACAAGGGTGTGCCCCTAACACCATACAATTCCAGCTTTCGGATAAGAATCTTGTGGTCTATGTTGTCGAAAGCTTTCGATAGGTCTAACAAAACACCACAAGGTATTCACGCAATTAATGAAATAGAATGCTTGAAGTCGCATGAGGAAGCAAACGATCTGGCGTGAATGATAATGAATGTTTCATTTTCAACACTAGTTACTAAAGATCTGCTAAGAAATGTGCCCCAGCATACCATCTAGCATTTAAGAGTACCTGGATACTGGCGATTGTAAGAAAACAAAATTGATTATACTAGTATGATTAAAATAAGAATTATAACAATTTATTTATTTATTTATAAGCACAGTCCTTATTAGTTGATGGGAGTAGAAATACTGCCGAAGCGTCGGATTTAAACAAGCCAAAAGACGATTGAAACAGCCCAAACTTTAACTCATCTTTGCACTGCTTACACGCAGAAAAATACTGGACGTGATATCAATAATCTACATTCATTCAGTGAATTTCATCGACAGAACGAAATATGTTATTGTTATGATGAAATATTATGTACAATATTTGATTAAGTAATAACAAGATCCTTCAGTGTAATAAATTTTCATTATTATAACAAATCCTTGTGCATTAGTCCATGGATAAATATTTGTTATGGTAACTATGTATATATTTATACGTTCAATAAATAATTTTGTTAATAATATGAATATGAAGGAATTTATATTGCTACGTACAATTTTCATAAAATTATTCAGGATAAGAACGGTATTGAGTATTAAATGATTCGTTAGTTCAACGGTTTGCAATGTATTGCAAGAACGAATAGATAGCATACCTTAAAAAGAGTTTGCCGTGTGGCTCCTAGAGGGCGTGCATCTAAACTCGGACTGACGTGTTGACCAATTCGGCTTACACCTTGTTGATCAATATCACGTTGCGTGGCTAAAACACTTCTTTCGCAACGTGTTGCATATATGATTTTTTCTACAATCGCCAAAAATTTTTATAATAAATTCGATGTGTGACGTTGGCAAAAGTTCTTGACATTGTCAAATTGACAGGATTGTAAATTATTTTGACATTAATAATTATCGAGTACAACATGCTAGATATTGCTGCCAAAAAATGAGTGATGCCGCCGTTACATAGCATTACTTTTAGGCACAGTGTAGTGTAGCACACGTAAAGTATGGCACTTTCGCACAGTGCGAAAAGTGATATACTTTACGGCACTAGTGCTCAAAAGTATGTCATTTCGAAACTATAATGACAATCGAAATATTGACTTTATATGCCGATTGTAGAAAATAATACTTACGCAGTTTGAAAATAACATTATATTAACATTATTAATGTTTTAAAAAATGTTATACATGCTAATCCGTCATTTCTGTGTAAATAATCTCTCTACCTGCGATTCGAACATTTAGCCATAGTATATCTTCAAGGTAGCAAAAATACTTCCTCCGATTCGTGTGTCTAGTATCTAGTATCAGTGTTAGTCGAGTCTTAGTGCGAGATAATGCAATTCTCCGCTAACGTTTTACGAATTGTAAATGTAATACCATGTTGGGCGTGGAAAATCCCAGAAGACGACCATTGTTTCATAATGTAGAAAAGTATATCGGTGAATTCCAGGATTTACATTATGGTGGTGCTAAAATAGTTTGTACAGTGTGCATCGTATATCGTGACCAAAGCGGTTTAGTCAGAAAAATCTTGAAACACTTAATGTTACAAACTTGTCAGCAATCCTATATCATTTCTGCTACTTAAATAAGGTAAGGGGCTTATATATAATAGGTTTGTTCGAACATGCAGTTCGCGAACGGCTCACGATCATGTGAACCAATCAGACAACGCATTTCAGTTCGCGAGAACTCCAATCTGTTCTCTGATTGGTTCACGTGATCACGGACCGTTCGCGAACTGTATGTTCGAACAGTCCTAATCTATAGTTAATCTGGCGAGCAGGCGAAAGTACAAATCACAAGGCCTTAAGGCGAATCTGGAAGACTTTTTAATGAGATTCTCTGCCAGTAGATGACGCGGATTTTTTTCAACTGTTTTTAAAATCCAAAAATAACTCTAGGGCGTCAATAATAATAATAATAATAATAATATATTTATTGATTAAAGACACAATTGTGTGTATAATAAGTCAGGAAACACAATTAATGAAGCACCACCAAACTAAAAAACAAAATTATAAAACAATAAATGAATAATCTTAATAATAAAAACAAAAACAAAAAAGGAATTTATAAACAGAAAAAAACAAAACAAAGCAAAAGAAGGTCGTATTACTCTCCGAAATATTCAGCCACGGAGTAAAAAAATGTTGTAACAAAAATGCTTTTAGTGACTTTCGAAAACTTTTATAACTGTCATGACATCTAATTTCGTTGGGTAAATGATTAAATATTTTTATTCCTAAGTTATATGCACCTTGACTAATAATATTCATTGAGGTAGAAGGTAAGTGCAGTTGATCTTTTATTCTAGTGTCGTAATCATGAATTTTCGCGTTGGTCGGAATATTAACTTTTGACTGGTATATGTAACATGACGATTCAAAAATGTATAAACATGAAAGAGGAAGGATTTTATATTTTTTAAAAATTGGTCGACAGGAATCATAAAAATGAGCTCCAGCAACACTTCTAATCACAGATTTTTGCGCTAAAAATACTTGATGCGCACTTGCCGAGTTTCCCCATAAGAGTATACCATACTGTAATCTAGACTGAATTTCAGCATAGTACAATGAAATTAAACAATCCACAGATATCTGAGACCTTAAGCGTTTAAAGCAAAAGCTTTTGGTGTAACTTTTGCACAAATACTGTCACATTGCTCTTCCATATCAACGTGTGATCAAAAATAACCCTAAAAATCTAGTACTATCGCAGCAAAATAATTCTTTTTTGTTTATAGCTAAATTGTAATGTTCGATACTCTTTTGTCTGGCATGAAATACCATGTATTTTGTTTTTTCTAAACTTAAAGACAGTTTATTTTGCGAAAACCAATTGCATAAGTTGTTTAATAGAGAATTTGTTGTAGTTTCAGTAATATGAGTATTAATATTAGGAGCTGTTAACATTACGACATCATCAGCATAAATCGTCAGGTATATATTTGATAGAAACAAGACTATATCGTTTATGTATAAATTGAAAAGTGTTGGACCTAGCACTGAACCTTGTGGAATTCCAGAATCCGTGGGTAACCACGATGATTCAATCAAAGTATCATTTCCTTCATTGTTTCTGTAACGTACTTTTACCACTTGCATTCTGTTGTTAAAATATGAAGCAAACCAGCGCCCAAGTACTCCTCTTATTCCGTATAATTCAAGCTTTTGTAACAAAATTTCATGTTGTACACAGTCGAAGGCTTTCTGTAAATCGCAGAAACACAGCAATAGCTGCTTTATATTGATCGATATTTTTTTAGGATATTGCAATAAAACTCAATTAATGCGGTGGAGGTAGACTTTCCCTTTTTAAATCCATGTTGATTAATATATAATATAAATGGCTATGTATACTAGCTATGTAATCTAAGCAGATATAACTATTCAGTGGAAAAAAATTGCTGTGTGCATTTTTTATTTGCATTTTATTGGTGTCCTGTATCGTAATACAATTAGCACTGAGGAAATTATTGAAGTATCGGCATTTGATTGTCAAAGAAAAATGAATATTTCTGTTTTGGGGCGTTATTATTAGTTCAAATTCAAAAATAAAAAAAGTTTTGTCATTAAGAAATTGGTGTTCAAATCCGCTGTTGAACCGATTTTGGAAATTGTTTTTAATAACAAAATTATTAGTGTTTGAAAATTTAAATACATCAAAAATAAAAAAAAAAAAATTTTGGCGCAATTTCAAACATTATTTTAAGACAAATACAGTTTAAAATTTAAAAATCGGTCGTTCCATTTTCCCAAAAAGCGCGGTATACTTTTCCGATATATTTATCTCTGTCGCACATTTGGACGTCCAGATTCGCCTTAAGAATCTTGAATCGTTCATATGTCTTATATATAATATTTATAGTTAAATAAATAAATAAGTTTGCTCTTTCCTGACACTGTACTGTATACTTGAGCTAAATGTTAATGTCACATATATGAAACTTATTGTTAGTACTTACCTGGCGCGTAGACGAAAGTTTACCACTCTATTGATGATTTAAGCAAAATGTATGGAAAACCTGGTGCATTAGTATGCGTTAAACAATTGGTTTGGCATATATATGCCAGCTAGTTTATCCTATGCATTGGCTTGTGATGTATCGGGGTATTTTCGAGGCCACTATGTCGTCCATTAAGTTAAATCTTAATATCAATGTTAAAAATTATTATTACGCTTGCTAACTATATTCTATTCGTTAATTCCAAGATAATCAGTATGCAAATTATCTGTGTCCTAATACGGGACACCTATGTGCTTTTATTTAGTGTTTCCACATAAACGCAATATTATTATAGTATTGTCAATGGCCTCACTAAAACGTGAGAAGAGAGTCATCGAATAAAAAAAAAAAACTTGTCGCAGTGACATATTTTAAGAAACACCGTGAACATAAAAGTGTTTCTACTATTTTAAATTACTACAACTTAAGCCACATTACTGGAAATCGTCTCAATTTTCTCGTGTACGACAAGTAAGTCATCGGCGATTACCGCAGCACTCAACGGGTTCGATAAATCGAAACTTACCGCATTACTCATCAAAGAAATGGACGGGTAAACGCATCGGAACCAAAACAATATAAAATAAGTGCCTAAAAAGCATTTAATCGAAACGTCGATACTACCTAAAGAAGGAAAAGAAAAGGTAATCGACGAAGAAACAGAAATAGGAGCGAAAGCAAAAAAAAAATCATCCTTCTAAACTAACAATGCACAAAAGCGCATGTCGCTTTTGCGTCCCGATGCCGTTCAACGTACGCCGAATTCGTCGTGCGCTATCAGTTGTCGGCTTCAGCTTGGTGGGAAAGGCCGGCGTCGTTCTCGATCCACCACTGAGCAGGTGACGACGCGTCTATCGGTACGACGGGGGCACGTGCTCGTATTTCCTGCTACAAAGTCGCGAAGAGAACTTCGGATATACCTGCAACATAAAATTCCGGACAAAGTGGCGTGTGCGGTTCGCGGTTTTTGTACTTCGTTTTTCCCACTTACTTAACGCTCCACACGACGTAAAGTCTACTTTTCCTGACGTGACGCGCGCTCTATTCCGTTTCCGGTTTCGGATTGGATCGAAAGGAAAAAAAAGACGCTTTTTTCATCTCTTTAACGAGGAGGACAGAAAAAGGGAACAAAAATTCGCAGCGGTAATTAATTCTCGCCCGCTTTGATTCAAACAGAAGCAAAAAAAAAAAACACTCGTGCAAGTTGTGGATGAAAAGTTATCGGGACTGTTTTGAAACATTCGTCTATTAAAGAACATTCTGATTATTGAAGATTTGTTCGATTGTTCGTTTGTTGTGATCTTTTGTGCTGCTATTGGAAAAATTGTAAATTTTGTGATATGGTGTGAGAGAAATACCAGAATTAAAGTGGGAAAAAGTGCTGCTCGTTCACCAATGAAAATGTTCGGGACCTCCAACTTATCTTTTATCGGACTTTTTATCATTGGTGAGTCAGATAATGCAACAATTTTTTGTTTGACATCTATATTTAAATATAAAAAATGTTGTCTCCCTAAAATATTGGTGTAGCTAAATAGTAATATTATCTATATTTTAAAATGTAAAAATTAGTCGAATATAAAATTGGAGTTTGAAGTATTTTAGATGGTTTTAATATATACTTTATATCGTTTCTGCGACCTACACACAAAAAAATAATTACTCAATTTGAATATAAATGCATCACATTGAATATAACATAACTTCCTATATAAGCAAGAAGATGATGTATTTATATTGAGAATAAAATTTGTTTAGTTTTTCAAACCCATGAATTTATTAGACGAAACAATTTTTTAGTTCAAATGTAATCAATATACCAAAATCATTATGAACATATAATATTTTCACCACAAGAATAATTATTTTAGATTTGAGTAAATAGATGTTCTCAACTGGAAACTATGATATTTATGCCTTAATAATTTATGTACATTTGATAGAAGTATATAAAAGTATTATTTGAAGCATTGCCATTATTTGCTTCCAAAATATAAGTATATTGAACTGAAATAATTACCTACTAATTTTGTGTCGGTAACACCAAAAAGCCTCGGTAGGGGAAAATTAATAAATAAAGAAACATTATGTAATTAAATAAATTTACTGTCCTACTTTATAGTTTTACAATGTTTGGGAGAAGTTAGCGTATCGGGGTACTCCAGGAGTGCGCACGGGATATGTATAGATGTTATGCGTATCCGTCGTTGCGATCGGTGTTCTCGGGATTCTTCCAACGCAATGCCTGGGCCTGGTATCTAGTCGGCGTTCAATCAGTGCAATAATTTGCTGGTATTGCCTACTGAAAACTAATAACTAGTAAATACCTACATATGTTTGTTAATGTACACACCTGCCATGTTTATATATCATCGACACAATGGCGCTGACTCTAAATAATATTTCAAAGTTTTTTTAAACCAGTAATCCTTTAATATTCGATAACACGTACGTATTTACCTTCGAATATTTTAATGGTAGCATCTGTGCATCAGCTCCATTCCACCCAATTCTCTAAGTAGCTGTGAAACGGCTGGGGCATCCATTTAGATTTACTTACACTCACAACCTACAACACTGTTCGCTAGTCAATCAAAAAGTGACTCCAAGTACAGCGTATGTATGGTATGTATATGCAAAACCCCCTACACCCCTCTAAAAAAGAGGGAACCAATGACATATAAGGTTTAGTGCAATAAATGATGGGGTAAAATTCGTTTCAAATGTTTCAATATTATGGTAATTTCAATTTGATATTTCATGTTTTCAGTACAAAACATTTAATAATTTTACATAGTAATGCATTATACCAAACGTATAAGGGATTTTATTTTGAATCTACAGACTTTCTCACTATGATTACATAGATTTATTCCTCACAACAATAACAATGTTCATTTGGAGGAAGTATACTTCAATGCAAATATTTATACTGTTTGTTCTAAGAGTATATTGTGTTTTCAGAGAGTTTACTCTTATGTTCTAACCAACAAGATTTACTTCATTTAAATATATATTAAGTTTCGATTTTTGAATAAATAAAAATATTCAGATTGATAATAGATTTTTTGTGTGTAGTTGAAGGGAGAATGAAAAAAAAAATATATAAAATTAGGCAACTTGCATAATTGAAAATGTCTCATTATCTTGTAATGATAATTAAGAAACATGCCTCATCTTAGATCGATCTAATTTTACTTTAAATGCCGATCTTGGCCGTCCACAGTAACCGGAAAATGCAGATGGGATAGTACTATCTAATTATTTTGTTGAATTTCTCGGAGTTTTGAATATTGTCCTTGTAACTACGCCATATTCTTCTTTTTATAAACCTTGAATTGTCAATCACTAGCGATCTGAGACACTAACACAAAACCGACGCAATGTGCTTTTTTTACTACGTATTTTGGACTCATTTGTGCCCATAGTAGATGTGAGAGTTTTTAAACCTTTTTCACGAGTTTTAAACCACACTTGGAGTAGGTCTTCGCGTTTGAAACGGTGCATATCTCGAAAGATAAGAAATTAATTCAGCAAATGCTTGAAATATGCAGAAAAAGTTTGCGGCTAATTAATGTTGAATAATAGTAGTATAATAGTAAACATTTTTTTTTCCCACGTATAGACTTTTTTTTTTTGGAAAGCCTAACTAATTTTTTTTTATGCATGACCATTTATACAATATGTAAATATCTCATATATGTATACTGTTTTTCTTTCATTCAATCTAAGGCCTTTAACTTTACTACTTTGAACTAATATATACAGGCTGAGTTTTTTTATCATGAGACAACGGAATATCTCTAAAACACTGCATCAAATCAAAAAAAGATCTAAATAAGATTTGTTATAATGTAGGGGGCTCACTGAATGGTGCCGAACTCGATCCTCACCCCCATTTTAAATCTTAAATGGGAACCGTCATTTTGTAATGCAGATTCGAATTCTACGCCATCAAGTTTGTAGCTTTTGTTTGAAACTAGAAACTAGAAAAAAATGCATAAAAAAGAGAAGCAAGCAAACATGATTTTGTGTTTTTTTTTAATTTAACATAAACTAACATTTCAAAAAGCCATGTGTTCAAAACTGTGCCCCTTCACTTTGATACATTTATTTATTCGCAATTGGAATGCTATTCAACGTTATAAAACCGTACTTTATTCAATACTTGACAACTTTGAAACCTTAAGTGGGAACCTCTATTTTGTATTGTAGATTCGGATTCTACGTCAACAAATATGTAATTTTTGTTTGAAACGTTTTTTCGATTCGTAACAGATTGCGCTATAATCGCAAAAAACATGATTGTGAACGTCTAGAAAAAATACACAGGAAAGAGAAGCAAGCAAACATGATTTTGTGTTTTTTTATTTTAACAATAAATAACATTTCAAAAAGCCATTCAACAACGAAGAACTTTACTTTATCATACCCGTTTCAGAAAATGTGTTCGAAAATGTGCCCTTCGATACACTTATTTATTCGCAATTGGAATCATTGCACACAATTGAGAAGTGTTTCCGGCATAATCCTTGAACAAACGTTGGTGATTCGCTCAATCATGTTTTCTCTCATGGTTGGCACTTCTGTATAAACTTCAGACTTTAAGTGGTCCCACAAAAAGAAGTCAAGCGATCTTGCAGGCCAAGATACTGGACCACCTCTTCCGATCCATCGACGATTGTAGGCTCGATCTAATACTTCTCGTGCTATTTTTGAATAATGTGCTGGACAACCGTCATGTTGGAACCACATTGTTTGTCGTACGTCCAAAGGGAGGTCGTTTTCAAGTAACACTGGAAGTTCGTTCTGCAAGATGTTTTGGATATTTTTCACCATTTAAGTTTCCATCGATGAAATATGGACCAATAAGCTTATTGCCAATTATTCCACACCAAACATTTACGTTACAAGAATGTTGATGTTCAACTTGGCGCAACCAATAGGGATTTTAAGTACTCCAGTAATGCATGTTGTGCCGATTTACCGTACCGTGATTTGTGAATGTCGCCTCGTCAGGAAATAATACTCGAGCAAAAAAATTGGGATTATCTTGTATCCGTTTAAGCGCCCATTGACGAAATTGCACTCGATTTTGAAAATCATTGCCATGAAGTTCTTGATGAATGAAAACTCTAAATGGATGATATTTCCTATACTTCAATATTTGGCAGATAGTGGACTGAGAAGTTTCTGATCCGCGAGCTATTTCTCGAGTACTAATGTACGGATTATTAGCTACTGCAGCTAATACCGCGATTTCATTATTTTCTCCAGCAATTGTTTTTCGGCGATTACGTTTCCTTGGCTGTACAGTTCCTTCGCTAGAGAGCTGTTGAACGACTCGGTAAAAGGAGCGCGCGATCCCACCTTGTCGGGAAAACGTTGTGAATAAAGATTAACAGCATCATCGATATTTCTACCACTTTCTCTATAGATGTAAATCATTCCAATTCTCTCTTGTAATGTTATAGCCTCCATTACTGTTCAAGTATTGAACACTAACTAATTTGTATTGGATTAATAATTAATAATCTAAATGGGGATCGGACAATGTGTAAGTATTCACAGCTTGTCAAGTACTGAATAAAGTACGGTTTTGTATCGTTGAATAGCATTCCAATTGCGAATAAATAAATGTATCGAAGTGAAGGGGCACAGTTTCGAACACATGGCTTTTTGAAATGTTAAAATAAAAAACCACAAAATCATGTTTGCTTGCTTCTCTTTTTTGTGTATTTTTTCTAAACGTTTACAATCATGTTTTTTGCGGTTACAGCGCAATCTGTTACGAATCGAAAAAAGTTTCAAGCAAAAACTACATACTTGATGCCGTAGAATCCGAATCTGCAATACAAAATGGGGGTTCCTATTTAAGGTTTCAAAGTTGTCTCCCCTCTCACTCTGGGCTGTGAGGTGGGGGATCGAGTTCGGCACGATTCAGTGAGCCCCCTACGTTATAACAAATCTTATTAAGTGCTTTTTTTTTTATTTGATGTAGTGTTTTAGAGATATTTTGTTGTCTCAAGTTAAAAAACTCACCCTGTATATATGTGGGTGTAGTTTTTTTTTTAAATATTAAGCATATCATATGGATTAATATTAAAGATGTAGAACATTACAAAATGTATAAGCAAAAATGGAACATTCTGAAGAAGACAATAAAAATTAGTATGAGTCCTCATTAAATAATAAAAAAAAATAAAGTAAGTTAAATAATAGCTGCTATCTCAAGAAAGAAGAAACCTTTCTATTGGATAAGAACAAAATTTCATCAAAAAACAAAATTTCTATACGTTCATAGCAAGATAGAACCAATTAAAGATATTCAACTTAATCAAAACCTACAATGTTCCATACATCCTTCCATTAAAAATCATAGTTCTAACTGATGACTTAATCTGGCCCCTTCATATCGAAAGCATATGAAAGACATTATCCCAAACATATTTCATTTTAAACCAATTAAAAGGAAGTTGGAATTTAGAAATACTTTTTAAAAATGTTTTATTATTCTAAAGTCATAGCGTGCATGCGCCATGGAATAATACATTGAGGGATGTCATCTTATTCAATTAGAGGTTTTTGAATGCAAAAACGGACTATTAGGATTATGTTTAATATAAATTACAAAGATTCATCCAGAAATATCTTTTTGAACAATTCGCTTTTCACCGTTTGGGTCATCAAACACAAAGATGAATTTTCATTTTACAGTTATTCCCAAGATTATTCAACCCTTATTATTATTACCTGCTTCCTCCGCCCCATAGGAAAAATCAATTTATCAAAAGAAGCCTATTTCTATATGAATTACCCTTCGTAGTAATATAAAAAATATTGTTAACAATCTCTAATTTATATCTTTTTAAGGAGTATCTTTAACTTCTTGACTTATTTCTGATATGTGCTTTCTTTTTATTGATTTTGTATTTGCTTTAGAAATAAATGTTATTATTATTAGTGTATAAAAACTTTGATAACATGTTTAAATAGCTAGTATTTAGAACAATGATGTTATTACAAACCGAGCTTAAATTAAATTCCAAACGTTTGGAAAAATCGCATTGACTCTAAGCCGAAAAAAAAAATATCAGTTATTATTCTCTTGTTTCTCTTTCTGTGCTTATTTTTGGTTGCTTAATGAAAATGGCAACTGTTTTCGAATATAAAATGTAGAAAATCCATAAAAACATAAAAACTCTAATGGTTACTGTAATATTAAAGAAGAACATAATTACTCGCCTCTGGAAAAACCAGTAAATTTTTCTTTCATCTAGAATATACTCAACAAGTTGAAAAGTAGATTATCTTTAATATTTAATCAAAGGGCTCTTAACGAAGCAACTATAAGTTCATAATAGAAACACAATCTCCTAGGAGCCTACGATATTGTGTAATTGAACGTTCTTGTTTATATTAAATTTTAAAATATATTAATTTATATAATTAATTTCTTTTGATTCAGTATTCACGATATAATAAAAATTGAGGTGTAAGGATTCAGATATGTTAAGGTTAAAAAAAAAAGACACACTTGGGCCTATGAAAATTTGACTTGCTTTCCAATTTGTTACGATCTCCTGAAATTTTCATAGGTTTATTACATTCTATATGTCAATATTCTCAGAAGCATGCAGTCGGAAAGTTGAAAGCGACAGAAGCAATATATAAGGAACGGGAAGCTCTCAGTCACGTTGAATTCGTTTGTTTTTATTTGTTGTTTTTGTGAGTTATACGGAAACTTAACGTGAACTGTGTGCCCTTTTAGAACTTCGTAAAAAGATTAGATATTTATCTTATTTACTGGAGATTTTTTTTATATTTTGTTAAACAAAAATCTTAATATGGTGGCCATAAATATTACTTTACCTTTATATTCTAGATACAGCATTAATATATCAGGGAACGCTCTAATTTTGATTAAAATTAATAATAATAACATTATTTTATTGGCAACAGCAAAATACAATGGCAAAAAGATCAAAATAATAAGAAAAATTGCCAACAGGATGATCTTCAGTAAACCTCTAATAGGTTTCCTGTTATTAATGATGACCCAAACAATAAAAAAAAGTACACAAAAGTACAGAGTTACACAGACAGGCTAAAACTAAACATACAGCATTCTATATGCGAGAAAGTTGCTCATCTATTAAATCATTGAAAACGACTCGTCTAAATGCACGGAAAGGCAACTGTTTAACGCCAGAGGTAAGTGAGTTAAATAATCATGCTGCAATATAACTAAAACTCTTCTTGAACAGCTGTGAATGATGTCTAGGTATATCTATTATATCTTTTCTGCGGATGTTGATATTATGTACGTCAGAGCGATATCTTATTTTGATTGATAAGTAAGGCGGAACATCGGTATTTAAAATTTTATAAACGAAACAAAAAAAAATTAAATTGTCTACGGCGAGGCATGCTCAGCCATCCAGCCTCCGCAAATTTAAAAGATATTCTCTGAAGTCTCCTTATTCCATAAATAAATCTAAAGCAGGCGTTTTGTACCACCTGAATACTACGTGAATCAATTTGGTCCAAGCATCTTCCGTAAACAACATTACAAAAATTGAAATGTGATAAAACTAAGGAGTCACACAATTTTTTTTCAATGGCAACGTCCGGGGAATGCTGATGGGGATATAACATTTTTAAGCTACAGTAAGCTCGTCTAACATAGATACTAATATGATGTCTAACATAAGATCATTATCCATAAATAATCCTATAAAATAAATAAAGATCTCTCACATGCTTTTGATATTGCAGCAGGTATATTGTTAATTGTTAACGATATTAGGAAGAATGCTTGACCTGATTCGGTTGCCACCAAACACTATTTAAGAAGATTTACTTTCATTTATAAGCAGGCAATGCTTTCTGCAATAGTATAAAGATTGTTAAGATCACGATTGATATCGTCAACAGCTCTACAGATGTCATCAGCAAAAAAAAGGACTTATATAGTTGTAAGTCATCGGCATAGAGTTGTAAGTTACATGTGAAATTATGAAAAAAGAACATATGTGCAGTATAAATCGAAAACAGTAGCGCACCCAATATAGATCCTTGCAGAACTCCAGATAGTACCGTAGCCCAATCAGACACATCACCACCAGCCACTACAGCCTGTCTCTTGCCAAACAAGTAAGCATGGAAAAAACGGAGAGTGACCTCTCCCAAAACAATGTAGTGAAGAATAGTTATCAAGAGACCATGATCAATTCTGTCAAAGACCTTGGAGAAATTCGACAGCACCAATATTGTTAATTTACCAATCTCACTCGCAGATATGGTGTCATCTACAATACAAGTAAGAGCAGAGGTGCAACTGCAACCTGAACGAAATCCAGACTGGAATGTAGGAAATAAATGAAATTTCGACAGATGACTACGCAATTGCTTGTCAACGATCCTCTCCAACACTTTCGACAAAACGGACAAGGTGCTGATTGGACGTAGATCAGTAATGCTAACAGGGTTATTATTCTTTGGCACAGGAAATAATACGAGCTCTCTTCCAATCAGTAGGGAAAACCCCAGTTTGAAGACAAAAATTCAAAATGTGTGTTAAAACTGGCAGAATGGTGGGGCAATATAATGCCAACATTTTTAAGGAAATACCATCCGCTCCAACTGAATTCGAATGGATACTGGAAATTGTGGAAGCAACTTCTGACTCATTGGTATCAGGAGAACTCTTTCTGTGAATGTTCAGATCACGTAAGTCATTCCATAGTGATTTATTATTCGAATTTTTCAGTCTATATATCTGTACCTTAGAGGCAAACTATGTTAAGTCCAAATATGGCGAAATCGAGTTAAGTAAGTATGTTAAGTTAATATAGGTACATACAATGATCTTTGATTGCTATCTTTTTTGTTTTTCTGCCTTGTTTCATTAAAAAGTTACACACGTTTGAACTATGTCAAGTCACACCTTAGCCTTAACATAACAAAAACTTTAAACGCGTCACACAGTGGTCCCGATTGCGTTCGTAGCGCGAAATAATTGCCGTTCATGTCTAATTCAGTCCACATTTACATATTTATAGTCTTCGCAGTTGTGATAGTACTATTGTATAGGTAATAATATTAATAATAATGTTTATTGACATTTACTCAGGGACAACATATTAACCTTTGATTTTCATTCATATTAAATAAGACAACACTGAAAATAGAAAGATATATATATAAAAGGTAAGAGATTTGAAATAAATACTTTTGTACTACTTTTGTATTAGTTGGTATTGATGTCTACATTCATCAAATGCTTTTTGTGGCCCACCAAATAACCAAATCTTTTTTAGTAAATGGACGTTTTTTTGGACTATACTGCCAACAGTAGCACCAGCAAGTTCTACTTTCTGATCTACCCATCTCTTTATTTCTTGCTATAAATTCTTTTACGTTGCGAGAACTTTGTTTTCAAGGAAATTCTATCTTTTTCTTATAACATTAGTTAATAATTTATCAGCTTCTTGTTCATTTATAGTTTCCTTCGTAAATACACTGTTTAAACGTATGTGCTAGCGTAGATCTTTTTAAATTTTTGTATTTGTGCTACTCCGAAAAAAAAACGCGCTATGTTTAACTGCAATGGACATTTCATCTAAAAAAAATTATAACGCTTACGGTAGCACTCGGGCGCACTTTATTTTAAGTACACACCATAACTCAACTATGAACAATTTTAAAATAAAGTATCAACATCTGCAAACGTCTGCAATTTTTTATAAGCCACCTCAAACAAACAGTTTTTGAGCTGTAGTACAACGTCAAGGTATTTCAATAAATGACGAATAAAATTACGTGTTTACTTTTGAAAAAGTCTACCATATTTAATAAATTCGGTAAAATGCAAATATCTGCAATTATTAGCCTCTATTTTAATTCACAACGCAAACGCCTGATTCAAGTACATTGACTTCTACTAGCAAATAAGCCACAGAGGCTTGATATTCCCAAAATTTTTGAGTTGAGAGTTATACTTCAACATACATAGTATGCAAATTATGCAATTTACAAATCATTCTTGCAACTTGGTAAATTACAATTATTTCGCGCTGCGAATGCAAGCAGGCCCACTGTGCGTCACCGTAAAATGCCAATTTTGGACTTAACATACTTTGCCTCTGGGGTACAGATATATATTGGTATTTTAATTAATTTCTAACTTAAATGAAGATATTTAGTAGAACAAAATGTTTTTTTTTGACAACACAATAAAACCTGATCAAAATAAAAAAAAGCTTTTGAAAAAATATGCAACTATGGAAACGTGCAAGTTAGAACTACTTCAGCTGCAACAATTTAGTATTGGTTTTTAACAATTATTCGCAAATAAAAGTTAATTTTTGTAAGATGTCGGTACGTTTTGTGCTGACATAATCTCGTACTCTTTTTTTTTGACAAAGTATGTATAATGCGTTGTTTCCGTGAAAAATTCCACAACACAATTCGAAAATTGAAAAAACCATTTCGAAAACCAGAGAGGTTTAATCATTCTCCAATTTATCTAATAGTTATTAGACTATTCTTTTTTGTAGTAGCATAGATGTCTTGTACATAGACTGATGTTGTGTAGTTCTGCTTGCATCCTTTTTCTTTCATTCGATTTACAAAATCGAATTTGATAAACGATTCTATTTTGCAAAGAATAAGGACAATTAATATTGTAAATATTTCTCGATCGCAAATATTTTCTGGAACCTTGCACAACAAATTTATCTTATTATTTATTTTCTTATAATGACAATTTTATTCCAAAATAAACATGTAACGATAACACTTGACAACATGTTTAAATAGATGATTATATTTAAAACAATGATTCCTTCACATTCATAAATGTATGATTAACGTAACTCCTACTATACTGTAATTAATCCTAATTAGTAAAAAAAGAAATACACAGCAGTTGAAAGTGCATCACGATACATTTCGTTTTACCCTTTGTACAATCACCGACGTGGCTCAATGCACAATGAAATCGCCATCTGAATAATAAAGCTCGTCCGTTCAGTAATTTATGGATTAACCCAGCCTAGGACACGTTATGATTTATGCGTCCCGTTTTTTTGCGACGAAATGGAATATAAATTGAATGTTAATCCTTGTTGTTATCGATACAAAACGTTATCCCGACCGCAGATACAAGTTTACATTACGTAGTGACATGCGATCCAATTTTGCTTTTAGTTCATATTTAGTGGGAGTTATGAGCGAGGGTTAAAAATGAATATTAAATTACTGGAGTTAAATTATGTTATGGTACTAAAGAAACGAAACTGCATATTTTTATATGGAGTTTTAATCTATATACAGGGTGAAAACAAAGCAGCTCATAAATTTATTATTATTAATAATATCTGTTAATATTAATTTATTACAAAAGCTTGTGTGGATTTAAACTGCCCTGATTTATTTCCATGGCTCGCTTCAAATTTTCACTATGCGCTCTCTGATATAGACTGACTGGCTGCGTAAACTCAAGAAGAAATCTACATGTTTCCCGAAGGTGAAGGTACGCGTCATTCACGTTAAAAATTTCCATTGCGAATTAACGCGCCGTATACTAGCGCCCTCTGTGAGCAATCTCGCAATTTAGAGGTGGCGCCATCTGCCACCACAGCGGGAAACTCTAAATTTATAATTTAAAAATGGGCGGCTGTGCTACAATACTTTTTTTTCATACTTGTTACTTCATTTGTTTTTAAAGTTATTACGCGATTGTTTCCTTTTTTCAAATGACGTATATTTTTTTTAGTGCTTATAGTGATAGATAACTTCAATGTTATAAAATTATCAATAGGTACCTATATTTTGACGAAAATTATACTAGAATTTAAAAATTCTTTAAATTTGCAGGATGCATTTAGTTATCGTATAAAATAAGGTTTTTGATCGAATCAAAAGGGAATATGATTTTTCTCCTATCGGATTTCACCCAATCCTTGAAGTTATTCATGACGTTCTTGAGCTCATTCCTAAGGAAAATAATCTCGAACAGGTACGACTGCTTGGGCTTGCGCATGTCTTTACTCAAGGCTTTACTTACGTAATTTAAATGACAGTCATTACATGTGAGCATATACGTAGGTACCTTTCTTTTTTAAAACATTAAATTTGTTATTAATAATTTGATTTCTTAAACTGTAAAAAGTTTTAAAAGAGATGTGGAAGTGTAGTCTCAAAATTCGTGTGTTTCACGTCAGATTCTTTAATGATATTGCAATAAGAAAAAAATATGAAAACACGTATATTTATTGTTAGCATAGCTCTTCTAATTCCAAAGATATCGTTGAAAATGCGTTTTATGGGCGTAACTTTAGGGGTCTGTATAACATGCCTGTAAAATTTTATCAAAATCGGAGGTGACTTGCTTGTAAATGTATTAGATTAGCTTCCAGTAGTATGTTAGCATCAGATCACAAGTTTTTCTTCTACTTATGAATTTGTGGAAACAACATTGAAAATATTATAGTTCGAAATACTATATTCTATAATGGTTAGAGTTGTCAAACTATACATTTGTAATCAACAAAGAAAAATAGAAAAAAAAAATGAAGCGATTAGCAAAATTAAAATTTCCCGCATTTATTTCTATAAAAGATTATTTTTGTTTTCTCTCGTTGCTCATATTGCTTTTGGAAGTGAGACACAATATTAGTCAATTTTACAGGTATACAAACAAGTGTAGGTACAGACTACTTATAGTATCTTTAAATTGAATTTGTAAGATTATAGATATGAATGCATCTATTATAGCGTATCTCTGTTTAGTATGTTATTAATATTAAACAGTGATAAAGTATAATGGATGAATTTAAAAAAAAAAACTGTAAAATAACTTGAGTAGATATAAACCGCAAAAGTAGTAATGTCCGATCCACAGACCATCTACTTATTTAAGTACATACCATGGGGTTGAATTGTGTTTATTTTTAGTTATTAAAATGGCTATAAAATAGTATTAAACGTATTGGTAATACAAAATCGTCTGCAATTCCCTACTTGAATATTCAAGTTACTAGACCCCACTTATGGTGGGAAATTTGAATTTTGCCAATTGGGATAGATTTCTTGATTACTAAGTGTTTATAGATGCCATTTAATTTCTTTTTTTCTTGATTTTTAGGTCGTAAATATTGAAAACATGAATGAGTACTACGTTTCGCTTTATTGCAAAGCTTTTTCAAGTATATAAATAAATGTAAAAAGTGTAAACTATAAATAAAATGTTTTTGTTTAATAAATGACAAACTATTTTGTTTACTATGATTTTGAATATATTATTATGTTTTATTTAAAGATTGCGTTTTAAAATAGGATGTTTTGATTATTTGTCTTTGAATTTTGTATTAATATATTAATAATTAAATAATAAAAATAATAATATTTTAAATTGTATCTAGTTATAAAATTAAATTACATAATTTTGTGATATTTGTATATGGATTTATCATTGACTGCATTTTTATGTTTATAATTTGAATTATTTCAAGTATATTACGTGTTTTTAAATTTTGTTCTTTGTTTAAAATTGTTACGTTGTTGTCAATACATGTACGTCAAATCAAAGGTATGATTTTGAGTTATTTCATGTTCTATATATACACCATTACAATTTTGACAGTCTATTTTATAAACTATGTGTGATGTTTTACTTTTTTCAATTTTTGATTTTAATTTTGAATAGATTTGGTTTTGTAGTTTGTTGTGTTTTATAGCAATTTTGTAATTATATGGTTTGAAAATTTATTATTTTTTCGGATAAATGTTTAACATAAGGAATTTTTATAAATTTGTTATTGTTTGACTATTATTTATATTTTTTTGTTGATTTATTATAAAAAGAAAAATTCTTTGTTTGAATATTTTTTATAAGAGAATTTGGATAATTATTTTGTTCTAGAATATTTTTTGCTTTGTTAATAGTATCTGATCGAAAAACTAAACTTGTTGAGCTAAGCTAATAATAACACTAACTTTTTGACATAAAGGTTGTCTTAAAGTCTTAAAATTTAGATAACGTCCAGACCATGTTGGTTTAATATACTATTTAGTTAGAATTTTGTTATCATTGTTGATGAGTTTGAGGTCTAAAAAGGTAATGTTATTGTTTTCTTCGATTTCAATTGTAAATTTTAATCTTGGATGAAAGGAATTAAAATTTTCAAGTAAAACTGGAATATTTTTTTCTCAAACTTTAAACTAGTTTATAAAATAGACTGTCAAAGTTGTAATGTGTATATATAGGTGAAAACATGCAATATTTGGAAAATAGAATAAAAGGACACAAATATAATAAAAATCTTACAGCTTTAAAAAAACATGAAATAACTCAAAATCATACCTTTGATTTCAACGACGTAACAATTTTAAACAAAGAACAAAATTTAAAAACACGTCATATACTTGAAATAATTCAAATTTATAAACATAAAAATGCAGTCAATGGTAAAACCGATATACAATATTTAACAAAATTATATAATTTAATTTTATAACTAAATACAATATTTTTAAAGAACTATTTAATTACAACATTCAAAGACAAATAATCAAAACATCCTATTTTAAAACGCAATCATTAAATAAAACATAATAATATATTCAAAATCATAGTAAACAAAACAATCTATTAAACAAAAACATTTTATTTATAATTTACACTTTTTACATTTATTTATATACTTGAAAAAGCTTTGCAATAAAGCGAAACGTCGTAGTACTCATTCATATTTTCAATATTTACGACCTAAAAACCAAGAGAAAAAGAAATTAAATATTGTATACATGTCAAGAATTGAAGCTTTAAAAATATAGATGCCATGTAGTTCGCTTGGTCCATTGCTTATTATATTTCGCCAACGAAACTACATACATACATCTCCGACCACAGATATAGTTGCATAATATTTGGCATTAGTGTATACATATTTTATAGGTCTATTATTGCACACAATAAATCATTTCTGTCCGTGTTTTCTATAGTAACAACATTACAGCGAATCTATACTTTCCATAATTTAATGACGTCAATTACACATATCAATTGTAGTACTTTTACCTACTGGTCGTGAGCTGGCTTTGTTAATAATTTGATATACACGTATTCACTGGTAAAACAAACTTCGTCCGTACATACACTGACTACCGTAGTACTGGCAAAATAGGTTAAAGCTGACTAGTGACATGTTTGCCGTTTCTCATATTGTGTATACAGTATTAATGTAAGCACCAGCGCTACGAGAGCCGATTTACCTACCTCAATGCTCGGTCGATTTATTATTCAAAATCGTTAGACGGTTCGAACGCGAACACATTTTAAATTTCACATTATTCGTATGCATATTGAATGAGGATCAATCAATCATTAATTATGTTATTAGTACTAGCTACGTTGAAATACTGTTGAAAGAGCACCTGCTTTTGACTACTACTGTGCTTATTATAGATTTAGATTTCAATTGCTTTAACACTTTGAATCAATTACTATACTTCATTTACAATAACAGACGAGGTACGTCATTACTTGCAAATTCGGGCCATGCAATACCATATTATTAAAATAACCAACTAACATATAACTTATTGATGTTCATTTAAAGATACTATGTTGGTGCCTACTGCTTTTCAAGTTGCATGGTTGTCACATCTTTCCAATGTATTCCCACCAATTTGGTTATAGCTGTCAACTGTCAAAGGGTTATATTCTGCATTTGCACTAAAGTGTGGGAATTTGTGTTTATACTTGGTATATATTTATTAAAATAAGTAGTTATAACAACTAAACCATATCGAAACCATTGTGTAAACAATCGAAGGAGTTAATAGTTTCGTTAATCGTGTATTTCGACGCAGAACGCGAGAACAACGGGTCATTACTCCCGTTAACTTTCGTGCGAGGAGTATAAAATCCATATATTTTTAATGTCATATTCTTTACAGTATTTCGTTTTTAGAGAGTAACGAGTGTTCTAAACATTCATGTTGCAAACATAAGCAAAATTTCATCCATGAGTAAACAAGGAATTACATCCACTAACCCAAAACGAAAATGCATACGAAATAAATGTTGTAAAAATTGATTATTCTACTCATTGTCAATGTGCTATTGGAAACACAATTTACGACATGTACGAAAACAGTGAGTATATACATATATTGTTTACAGAATTTTTCGGACTAACATAACACATTAAACATTTTGAACAGTGTTCTTAAAGAAAAAGACATTTCTATGGTTGAAACACATTGTTGTGGTAGATATTATTTGTTCTCAAAGAAAAGGAAGTTTGTTACGAAACGATGGATGAAATATGGCAGATCGGAGGATGCATACAATTGTATAAAGCGGATTGAATTAAATTAGTGTGGAAATTTGACGTACTTGGTGTACAACATATTAGGAACGAAATTCAGAAGTAGTAAATCAGAGAGACTGGTTTGGATAGAGAAGAAACTTGCATACTAATCGTTACTGTGGATACTTTAAGCGATAATGGTTCCGATTAAATTTATTGCACTCACTTGTGATTTTTTGTTATTTTTTTTCCGCTGCTATCATGATTAATATACTTTAAATCCTGATTTTCAAAAAGAATCATCACGGTTTGTTTACTTTTTGACGAACAGAAAAGTTGCAACACGATCGTGACGTCATAGCGAACTGACTCACGTAGTACCTCGTCTGTTATAATAAATGAACCTTATTTAATTTTTTAACACGAATTTCTGCAAAATAGTGTGCAGCACCGTATTTTATAAGTACTATGATTTAGTTGTTCATGTAAATAAATTTACATATTCATTTTTGTTTAAGCATTATTATTATTATCAAACGAAGTAATTAAAAGTATTATTTCGTATTTCAAGCAGTTATAACTCTAGCTCTTAGCGTCGGAGAGATGTTTATTTTTTTTAATAAACTCATTTTTTGGGCTAAAAGTGCTTTGAGCTACTATTTGAAATTACTTTTTACTAACAATAACTGTATATTAACTACGTTTATGCCAAGATTGTTATAAATATAAATAATGCATAATTTATAGCACTTTTAAAATATATCAATTAGTAATTGGTATACCTTAAAGCATTTATTTCTTTAACTGCCTTTCAAAATAAGACAAATAAATGTAAGATATGTAAATATTGTAATGAAAGTAGGCAACTTATTTATCAAGTGTCTAATAAAAGGAATTTAGGCAACTAAAAAAGCATCATCAGAATGCAAGTGTAATTAATGTTGACATTTAGAATTTGTATACATATATAGGAAAATGCGATTTTATTATATCTAAATTAACTAATAACCTAAATAAATTGTATTTGTATTGAAGTTTTGCCTACTTCAAATTATAATTAATTCAATTTCATCTGTTCATTCATATATTTTAAATGGGAATTTATTAAATTTTAAATTGTGATTTTCAAGTATTTTAACATGTTGTATTATTTACGCTACATTATGTTATGTTATCGTTGCCAATGCAGCGTCAATTTGCAAGTTTTTCACTTGTTTGTCTTATAATTTCCAACTGGTTGTATTTTTTGTGGCTAATTCTCTGAAGACGCAATAAATGAATGAACTTGAACGTTTGAATATCTTGTTTGAACTTTGACTGCTACGATCTTCCTGTGATATCCAAGAGCTTTTGCCAAGTATTGAGACAGAGTTACTGCTTATAAACCTTCTAAAGACAAAAGATATGATCCTAGGAGTGTAATTAAATTAAAAATTTTAAAGATTATTTGTCAGAGCAAAATATATATTATAAAACATTGTAACAAAATATTACAAACTATATTGGGAATTACTGTAGAATTATAATATATATTTTTATGTTTGCTGGAAAGTGCACAGAGTAAATTGTATCTTGCTAATAGAGATGCTAACAAATCCTAATTTACATACCAAACAACAATATCACCGAAAGAGAAGCAATTTTAATTATTGAGATACCAATGCTTTGTCGTGGTTTCGTCAACCGCAAACTTTTGGAATTTAAGAATATTTCTTTAGCATATATTCCCTAAGGGAGCCATTTACATTTCATTCGTTCAACCAACAAATTTCAAGCGTATCTCGCCACCTTTCAACGTTGTCAGTACATACCTAATTACAATATTGCTCTTTTTCCGTGAGCATCATCAGAGCTTGCACCCGAATAATTTTACTACTTATGTAATATTCCTTTTGTAAACCATCCCATCCGAATTTGAAATTCTAATGATCCTGCCTAGCGAAATGAAAATATTTACGTGCAGAGGGCGCCGCTACCAACATTGCTTCCGCTCGTTAAAGAAAACTATCTGAATATTTCCGTATTATGTTTTCCTGTAGAATATTTGAATAATGTTATATACCTAAGCCCTTTTCCAGGCAGAATAGGGAATCTCGCGAACTGACATTCGCAAGTTTTGATGAAACTTTGTCATGTTTGTAGACTCCGTATTACTCAAGGACACTTTTTATTGCGTAGGAACTTCAACTTTAGGAGGTATAAAACGCCCTTAAAGTTCGGCCAAATTTCCGTTTGTATAAAGTAACATTTAAACGGTGAAAAATAGAAAAATGTTTCAATGGCGTACTTGCACGGTTTGAAGAGTCCTTTCGGCTGGTATAAATATTTATATACAGAGTGTTACATAAACACGGAACGACGTATATTGAGCTTATTTGATCGAATTTCAGAAATCGGTTATAATCACTGTTTTTGTTATCATCACGCAATATTTTGATATATGTATTTGGTTATTCTAATCAGATACTCTGTATATTTTTATATGGCTGCATTATATCTTAAAAATTAGTCTAAAGCTAAACCGGATGCTAAACCCGCTAAATATATGATAATTTTCGAGTTATGCACATTTGGAGTATCTCTAACAACAGATAGAAGGAAAAATAGATCATATCACACATCAAATGTGGGTAATTTTGGAGATATTTCACTAACGGACAATGCATCTCGCTTGCAGATATTTTTGATTTTATCCAGAACAACGAGGCCTGAATAACTTGACACAGACACATATACATAAGGATAGGAAATAATTGTTTTAAAATTCAGTTCATATCGTATTGCAATGTCGGCAACTAACATGTCTCATATCAATCTAGCGAACATTATCATTTGCTAATAGTCATACAGTTATAATGAAAATTAAACCACGCAAAATAGTAATAATAAGAACTCTAATCATACAGAGTTCGATAAACACCTTCGTATTAGAAACTATAGAAACATAAGATTTTGATAAGACATGCATCGTCCTCGCGTATTGAAACCTAGCAGTTGAAGTGAACGCCTAAGTTCCATGGTTTAGAAAGAGCAGAAGAGAGTACGAAGAGGCATTACTTTGGCAAACCATATTACTCCAGATTACAAAAGGAGAGTTGTTGAGTTTTGGACAGGTTGGAAATTAGAGCCACGATCGATAAGTTCTGTAAGCAAATTTATAAGGGTAACATGGATTAGACAGTTATATAGATGAGAAAAAATACATACATAAGGCTGGATGGAATCGGGATAAATGACTGGAAATTGCAGAACACACATTATGTATATTTTCAACAGCTATGGATCAAAACGCCATAGTACATGATATAGACTTGCAGCACTGGGTGCTAGAAGCAAACGCAATCATTAAACTGGAAAATTTCAGAGCATCTTAAACCTGGATTTTGCAATTTAAAGAGAAATATAAATCATCTCCAGAAAGATAACTAAATTTGTTGAACGTATGAACAGGAGAAAGAACTTGGGAGCGGTGGCTACAAACTTTGTCATCAATGTTGCAAAACCTCACATCAAAACATGTGAGGCAGAAAACGAATATAATACAGACGTAAATGGATTTAATTTGGAATGACATTCGGATCGTATCTTAAGCTACGTAGGAGGCAAAGCTGTTGTATGTATTGTGCGTCCTGTATCAGCCACCACACATAGTTACACGATAATGCCCTATAATGTGACAGTATTAACAGGTGAATAATATCTATTGGATGAACTGATACTGCAATACGATGTGAATTAAATTTAAAAAAAAGTTGACTTCTTATATATATTGAACCAAGCGGTGTCTGTGCCAAGTTATTCAAGCCACGTTGTTCCGGATAAAATAAAAGAATATCTGCAAGTGAGACGTATTGTCCACTAGTGGAATATCTCCAAAAGTAACTGCATTTAATGCGTAATATGACCTATTTTTTCTTCTGTTTGCTGCTGGAGACAATATACTTCTCCATTTAAACGTGTATAACTCGAAAACTATCACATATGCGTGTTTAGCATCTGGAGTAATTTTACACGATTTTCGATATGCAATGCAGCTATATAATAATATACAGAGTATCTCATTAGAATGAGGAAGTATAATTGCTTAAATCACTTTTGTATACATTGGTTGATAACAAAAACAGCGATTATAACCGATTTCCGAAATTCGAGCAAATAAACTCAATATACGTCGTTCCGTGTTTCTTGTAACACCCTGCATATAAATATTTATACGAGCCGAAGGTGCCCTTCTAACAGTGCAGGTCCGCTATTGAGACTTTTTTCTATTTTTCACCGTTTACCATAAGCAGTTCAACAGACCGTTCAACTGAACAACCGATCACCGCTGAACTCTGTTCAACCGACAAAGCGTTGTGTCACGCTTAGTAGACTAAAGTTCAATTGATCCTGGTATCTTTCCTGTTGTTGGTAGTGAAATCTATCGTATGCTGTCATTTTGACAGCTAATTCACAGTCGTAATTGGTGAGAAGTCGAGAAACTTGGATTAAAATCTATTTCAATTTAAATTATATAAGTGGATAATAATTCTTTTTATTGTTTCCATCACTAAAATCAGGTAAGAATTAGATATAATGGTGATGGTAACTTGTTGTTTCTAAGGTTGTGCTTTTAAACCAGATACAACGTCGAAAATGGCACCGAAGACACCAAAATTTAATACAGTAGTGAATTTCAGTCTTTTCGAAGAAGAACTTCTTGTTGCTCTAATTAGAAAGTACAAAAAAAACTGTAGAATGTAAAGCCACAGATGGCACCAGGACACGTGAGAAATCTCTTGTATGGGAAACTTTATCCAAGGAATTTAATTCCAATTCTGGAGGTCAATTTCGGGCAGTAGATACATTGCGTAGAAAGTACGAAAATATTAAGAAACGGACAAAGCAGAAATATGCTGACGAAAAGAGAAATATTATGGGAACAGGTGGTGGTGAATTTAAAGAAATAAAGATTTCAAATATAGATAGAGAGGTGAAAGAATTATTAGCGGCTTCGATAACTGGGTTACAAGGTAAATTTGATGACGACAATAACTTAAATGGTAAATGATTTTATTCATAAAACTTACTCATGCAAGTAGAAACAAAGTATTCGCAAAAGAATATTAAAAATTATTATTTATGAGGTACATTCGTACTGATTATGATACAACGCTAGAAAATGAAAATTATGAAATAATTATAATTGCTTGTGGTAGTCATGAAGAAGAACCATCAACAAGTAAAGAGGGTGCAGATTGGTTTACACCTGCTTCACCTTGCTTCACACGAAAAAATCATATGCATTACAGGCTAAACGTAGGTTCCTATTTTTATAATAGGAAAGCAATTGAAAGTTATTAATTATAAACCCTTTCCTTAAGCCAACTATGATAAAACTGGAAAAGCAGTAGAAAATAAACTGAGTGCCTGGGCTAGTGCTAAAATGGAGCTAGTGGAATCGCAGAAGAAGTGCTTTTTAAAAGAGCATCGTCAAAAATTAAGGCATACCCAAGACAAGCATGAGCAAATGCTGAAGAGAGACGATTGCGAATCGGCTGTTATAATAAGGCTAGTGGGAGGAGGAGCATAAATTAAAAATATACATATTACACAAAAAATATACAGATTTAAATTACACTTTATTTTGAAAACTCACAAATAGTCCCTGCGTATTTTTGAATGAATTATCAAATTGACAGACACATTGTCTTTGGTGGTTTTAAATTTCTGGGCATTTCTGGATTTTTTACGGAAAAATAAAATTGAAACATACATAGTTTTGGCTATCCTTAGGTAGTAAACAGATATCAAAAAAGAGGATGTGGTTGAAGACGACCATTGTATAAAAGAAGCGAAGGATAAATTAAACGTGTCAAATCAAAGGCTATATTTTTGGCTAAAACCAACTAAATTTAAACGTGATTCAAGGACAGAGAAAGAGCACTATTAAGGAGAGAACGCATTAGGCGTTCACGGTCCAGGCGCGTCGCGGACCGTACCATGCTGAGCTGATCGTAGTCTTGAACAAAATCACGCGCATTAAGGCGATCGCAGACTGGTCTCTGCACACTCATCATGTTGTTATTAGCTAGTTATCAAAATTAATTCCATGGGAGACGTACATTTATTGGTTCTTTTACTTGAAAAAGATGAAAAACTCCAAAGACGAAAATGCATCAGATTTTGAATTAATCCAATTAATTAATTAAAATACAATAGACAAACAGTAGGTGAATTTCAAACTTTATTTAAAAAAATATTATTGGATGAAGCTCCAATCTTCACAGTACTTTCCTATGTTACGAGAAAAATACAATGAGCTACTAAATTGAAAATTAAATTAAAATCGAAAATTCGTATTCCAATCCTATTTTATTTTTAATATATTATTGCGACATGTTTCGGTCCTAATTAACCATCATCGGGCAACTATAAGATGAGATTTTTTTCTTCTTTTTTTTCATGTCAAAACTTATAAATTGATTTTACTATTAAAATTAAAATTTTAAAATCTCATAATTTTAACAATTGAAGTTTTTCGTTTTAATTGAAAGTATATAAATTGAAATTAAAATTGAAAAATTTAAAACCTTAAATTTTTTTTTTTTTAGATATTACTCTTAAATTTACAGGAAAAATAAATAAAATTTTATGGGTAATACTCAGTAAACGTCAATATTCGTTTTTATAAAATGACGCGTCGTAATTTAATATATATGAATACATTGAGAGAAAAAAAGTACTACTACTACTAAATGTAATTCTTAACGATATTTAACTACTTTTGTTTGTTTATTTTTTAGCCAATAATAAATATTTATATTTAGGACGACTTAGTGAACATTATGGTTTTAATGAAACAAAATTTTGTTTTTACGGCGTTTCGACCCTTTATGGTCTTTTTCAATTGATATTTTTTATTTAATTATTTTTTTATTCCCTATAAACGAAATTGTAATTAAATCATTATATTTTAATTGTATATAGTTAATACTTACATTACTACACTTACGTGTTTTTATACAAATCTAATTTCGTTAATAGTATTTCATTTAACATATTTTAGTTTTTTTTATGAAAAACATTGTCAAATGAAATAAAAAAAAACTAAAATATGTTAAATGAAATATTATTAACGAAATTAGATTTGTATAAAAACACATAAGTGTAGTAATGTAAGTATTAATTATATACAATTAAAATATAATGATTTAATTACAATTTCGTTTATAGGGAATAAAAAAATAATTAAATAAAAAATATCACTTGAAAAAGACCATAAAGGGTCGAAACGTCGTAAAAACAAAATTTAGTTTCATTAAAGCCATAATTTCCACCAAGTCTTCCTAAATATAGATATTTATCTACAAAATACTAGATTTAAAAGATGCATGAACAGTCTCAGCCTTGGGTTACCGTCATGAAATACATTTGAACGGTGTAAAATTAATTAGAATGTAGCCGATTTGCCGCGATTTTAAACGATTCATCATGTTAGCACGGTATGAGATCGACGGATCCATACGCACTAGAAGTTCGCGAACTGGGCTTGGTCGCATCGCGTTCTGTCGAGATTCTCCAGAAAGTTTGCAATGAGACCACGATGCGAGCGAGCCCAGCTCGTGAATGTCGAGTGGGTACCTACACATTTAAAAACATTGAAAGAATCTCTACTATTCTGGAACGAGATCCCTAATGCGTTCTCTCCTTTATGGTAATTTGTTCTTTTTGAGAAATATGAAATGTATTTTTGTATGATCCCAATAAATGGATATTATTATTATTATTTCTTAAAATGATTTTCGCATTCCCTATAATTTTCTCTTTTCCTAAATAGAAGGAAATTTCGTACATTTCGAGAAAATCTTGTTCTTTTTCACTAAAGTCATTCACCAAGTCCATTCTATAACTTGGTAAGAGCGTCAAATATCAGATTAAAAAGATACGAGAAAGAAACGAAAGAAATGAAAAGTGACACTTCTACAGCTTGAACGGCCAAAATTTGCCGTACAGCTTGAACCATAACGAAGCGCTTGAATGCCGATCAATTTTGTTGGTTCAACGAATAAATCTCTGTAGAACGAAGTTCACTGTTGAACCGCCCTTGAACTTGATTGGTACAACAACAGGCCCTAAAAGGTATTTTAGATAAACAAAATTTTGGTTGAATTTCGAGGGCGTCTTACATTCCCTAAAGTTGTAATTCCGCCGCAACAGAAAGTGTCCTTGAGTAATGCTTCATGAAGTCTATAAACTGACAAAGTTTCATCAAAATGTGCGAGTGATGGTTCGCGAGGCTCCCTTTGCAGGGGGAAGGGGAGAGTTACAAAAGAGTCCATATTTAGATTATTTCGGAAGGTTCACCTCCTCTTCTGGTTATTAAATCGCGATACTAAGGGAACAGGGATATGCCGGCGGCTGTAGTGGGCGTACGGTGGGACGGTTTTGATCCCCTAAAGTCCGACCGTGCTGCTCCAGTTTCGCCGGAGAGCGGTCTCGCCACTTCCAATAACCCCCTAACTCTCGGGATAGTTTAATATTCACTGACTTCAGCTGTGCCGTAGAAACGTACTCACGGAAAATTAACTCCGCGGTGCCCTCTACACGTAACCCCGGGTTGGGCGTGTTTTATTTTACTGTTTGTCGAACCGGAAACGAATGTATGAATTATGGGGAGGAAATTCCGAGATTGTTTCGTTCCGTGTGATCATCAGGTTTAATAATTCAGTTTTGCAGTGCATTAAGGATGAAACGAGAACGGATTAGGCGCCGGAATTGTGGTAATAAAAACTAAAAGAGCGGCCGTTAATTTGATGATGCACAAGGATTAAAATTAATGGTGCGATTCTGAACAAAACGTTGTAAATTCATAGATTTATAAATCTATACTTTACCAAAAAAAAATCCATGGGGCTGATGGTTGCATGTATGTGTGTATGTATGTAAATAGAAGGGTGATGTTACACTGTGACCTAAAAGATCTATTGTGTCCCCTATTCTTGCTGCTTTACAGCTGGCCTTCCAATCCTATTCTTTTCAGAAAGTGTAGGAAGTCAGAGGTCCCCAGCCTAGGTAAGTCTTCTTCTTCGATTTCACATGCTCCCAGGTGCAACGCTCTCGAGTTGCACAGTGCTGCGCAGTTTGAGAGGAGGTGGATGGGTGTTTCAACCTGTTCCCCACAAAATCTACATTCAGAATCTTTTTTCCATCCAGCTTACTCAGGTTGTCCTTCAGTCTACAATGCGAACATGTTTTACTCAGTTGATGGCATTCTGTAAACTCTTCTGGTTATAAGTTCCCAGAAGAATTTTGCTTTGCCTCATTTCCTGGAGATTTTCCCAGTAACTGGATTTTCTCTCCTCCATTTCTATTTTTTGTTTCTTCAGTATTGCACTGCTACTTAACCCGCAAAAGGGTTTAGGCCCTACAAAAGGCATTCCAGCCCCTTTTTTGTGAGGTTATCTGTTATTTCGTTTCCTTCCACTCCTGTGTGACCCGGAACCCACAGGAGGATTACTTTATTTCTTTTGCCTAGCTCATTTAATTTCCTTAGGCATTCCCAGACCATCTTGGAACTGATTTCATATGAGTTCAGCGCCTTGATGGCTGCTTGACTATCAGACATGATGATAATCTCCTGCTTCCGATAGTTCCTATCCGTATTAAACTGAACACATCTTTCAATAGCATGTATTTTCGCCTGAAATATACTTGGGTATTTTCCCAAGCTTTCGAAATATGTGGTTCTAGGCCCATATATTCCTATTCCAGTCCTTCTGCCATTTTGAGCCATCAGTATACATTTGATGGCATTTCTATTCAAGTTCAAGATGGTGTTATGATCCCACTCACTCCTGTTAGTTAGCTTTATGGTGAATTCCTTCACAAAGCTAATTTTTTTTAACATATCCCGGGGCATATCCCAGGTTTGATCACCGTCAGGAGATGAGGCCTATGCCTAATCATTCCTTCCTTGACCATTCTTAGTGCGTTCTTTTCTCCACGCCCCCACTACAATGTGAGGGGTAAGATCCAATACTACTTCAATAGTTGCTGCTTGGCAGGTTCTCATAGCCCCCTTATGCATACACATGCATCTTTGCACTTTCGAGAGGTTAATTCTCGCGGTGGCCAGATTAGTTCTTTTGCTCCATGCTACTGATGCATAATTGATGATCGGTCTCACTATCGTGTTATACATCCAAAGCAGTATTTTTGGGTTGCATCCCAATTTTTCCCTGCAAGGTTTCTGCACACCATCAGAGCTCTTTTAGCCTTGCTGGTTACTTCAAATCATGTTTGTTCCATAGAAGTTTATTGTCTAGGATAAGGCTAGATATTAACCTCCGTTCTCCAATCTATATTTTGCCCATCCAGTTTTATGGTTTTAAATAGGATTTTCTTTTCTGGTAAATGCTACTAGAGTTGTTAGTGGGGTTGACATTGAGTCCATCGATTGACACCATTTCTCGTGAAGTTCACTCCTCTTTGAACTATGTCACAGAGGGTATTCTCAATTTACCTCTTGCGTATATGACAATATCATCAGCATACCCTTGACAAGGTATGCCTAGATCCGTCAGTCCGCATAAGAGTTCGTCCACTAGTAGGCTCCATATAAGTGGGGATGTAACTCCCCCCTGTGGGCATCCTCTGGTCGTACTAACCCAGATGGTCTTATGTCTCACCTCCGCCTCCACCGACCTGGTAGACAGTAGCTGCGACATCCATCTAGAAGTCACACCGTCTACCCCTTATTAATTAATGCTTTTTTGACAGACTCGTGTGGAGTGTTGTCAAAATGGCACCCGGGGGCTGATGGTTACAGACATAGCTACAGACAAATATTGTGTAAAAGCTTCTATAAGTTTCTGTATTATGCAAAATGCATTTATACAGATTGGGCGGGATCCTGCTCAAATCTATAGTCTCCTATAAGTTAACTTACAAGTTCGCTTATTCTCTGCAAACTTTTAAGTTAATTTTTTTCATAAATTTATTCCATATTTCTATAACTTTTCTAGTCACAGAAATTGAAGCTGTATAAGCACCTGTAAAATATATCAAGGGCAAAATGCTATTTCTAAGAATTCCTGAAAGAAATAGATCAAGATCCACTATAAAAAATGAACTAGCTTGAAGTTATTTGGGTATACTAATAATTTTCTAAGTAGACGCATTTCTATATCCTTAGGTTTACGGAAAGAAACTATTTGAAATTAGGAGGGCAGAATTATATAGGGCAAATAAATATAAAAAATTAAATATTTTTTTTTTCTAAAATGTTTTTCCTTACACAAAGTAATAAATTAGGGACTTGAACTCAAAATCTTACAATGTAAAATATCTGTCAATGTTTGCAAATTTGTTTTGTTGTTCTATCAGCTGAAGCGGCTCATTTTCTGTGTTCTTCACGTTTTCATACTTTGCCTAAGTTGGGTATACGTCATATGGTATATACTAAAAAATATCTGGGTTTTACATTATATTCCACTCATTTCTGATATGATTTAGATAACTCAAAATAGCCCGCTGTAGTTCTTACATTCATGAGGCAATATTTAATAACAGAAGTTGACACAAAATTCCAAGTAGAAATCGTGGCATCCTAATGATCTGCTGACATACTTTATATTTACTATACATTTGTGTAACATAATATCGTCCTTGGACGTGACAACATACGAGGGGAGGTCCAAAAGTTCGTGGAATGAAAGGGTTTAAATAAAATTAAAACAAAAAATCTATTTTTCCTTTTCAATATAATCACCCTTAAGCACAATACATTTATTAGATCTATGAATTAATTTTTCTAAACCATCATAAAAATATTTTTTATCTTTCGCCTTGGGCTAAAATTGCCTCCTTTACCTCATTGTCGTCGGAAAATTTTCTTCCCCGTAGGTGTTTTTTTAAATTGGGGAACAAATAAAAATCACTAGGGGCCAGGTCTGGACTGTAGGGTGGATGGACTATTGATTGAAAGCCATGCTTGTGCAGAGCAGCCATTGCAACTCTGCTCTTGTGAACCGGCGCACTGTCTTGCAAAAGGAACACACCCTTGGTCAATTTTCCTCGACGTTTTTCCTTAATGGCCTCCTTTAAATTTTCCTAATATCGCTGCGTAATATTCTCCGGTTATGCTCCTTCCTTTTTCTTTGTATCAATCAATAATATCCCTTCACAATCCCAAAAAACAGTAGCCATCACTTTCCAGCCGATTCTTGACACTTTGAATTTCTTTGGCGGTGGTGTCCCTTTTTATGCCATTGCATGGACTCCTGTTTGGACTCAGGCTCAAAGTGATGAACCCATGTTTCATCTCCGGTAACAATCCGCTCCAAAATGTGTGCAGGTTCGTCTCCACACAGCTCCAAAAATTGTTCCGACGCATCGGCGCGCTGTTTGTTTTGAAGTGGCGTGAGCATTCTCGGTACCCCATCTTGCACTGACTTTTGTCATACCAGGTGGTCATGTTGATACGCAAAATGGTGGTATCTGATACTTCAAACTAAGCAGATAATTGTTTTTTCTTCAACGGGTATCTTCCAGTACAAGTTCTTCACTTTTTCGACGATGTTTGATGTGGTGGCCTCAACTGGCCGTCTGAGCGGGGTCGTCTTCAATCGACTCCCGGCCCTGTTTAAAAAGACCATGCCATTTATAAATCATTGATTTACTAGGGCACTGTTCCCCATAAACGGTTTCCATTTCATTCAATATTTGGTGGAGCGTTCTTTCCTTGCTTGGTAAGGAATTTTTATTACAGACGGTGTTCAATTTTCTCCATAGTTTCAGTTTTCTTCCGGATTGACTTGCTTAGGCAGGCAACTATTCGTAACGACTGACGCAATAGGGCTGCAGCTTAACCTATATACTAATGATGAGTCCCCAATCAGAATGACACATAGCGAGCGCACCTATCCGCATTCCATCCCCTCCATTCCACGAACTTTTGGACCTCCCCTCGTATATCTGTATTGTATAAGTGCAACCTAGATAATATTAATAAGTATATGTAGAATACGTTCTTGTATTTTGTTGCACATATGTGGATTTTCTGATCTATTTAATAGTGTTACCATTTTATTCTACTTGTCATGATGTAATTATTTTCTAATGTAACAAATAATTTTACATTTAGATGTATGGCAATTTTCCATTAGCTGAAAATATATTTTACATTATTCACTATTATGTTTTCTTATAGTTCAAGACGTAATTTTAATAACATATTGTTGTGGTACACACGTAGAATGAACCATCAACTACAGTAAATGTAAGTAATGTAATGTAGTAATCCAGTATAATTTGGGTTAATTCACATTAGTGTGGTAGTGACCCAATGTAATTCCTAGGAAATAAATGAGTGGAAATCTTTGGATACAGGTGGTTGTTAATAAAAAAAATCTTCTTTGAGAACTGTTTTTATTTTTCGTGAAGTCAAATGAATTTCATTTCAAAATCATATTTGTGTAATATAGGTATCCAACATCGAAGAGAATTTTCTTCATCAATCATCGGCCTAAAATATATGAAAGAAATGTCAAAATTTTATAACATTAGGAGAAATTTGCCGTTTTAACATACCTTTGGTATTTTCCTTTTGTGGAGTTGCACATGTCGCTGCTGTATTGAGTACATTGATACACTTTGGGATGCTGTGAGGGGGACTTTCCATTGGATTTTTCGGATATCGGCGATGTTCTCCTGATCTGGATCCTTTCTGCAACATTTTTGGTTTGTCACTGCGGGGGAACTCCATTCTGAGGTATTTTCAGGTGTATACAAGCGGATGTTCGAGATATTTTGTTAAATTATCATTCAAATTTCTGTATAAACAGGTATCAAGTATTTCCAATATTTTAAGGTTATTTTTCGTATTTACAAAATGACAGTTGAAACTGAAACTTTAATATGTATAAGTTGGTAGACGTGGTTGATGGTTTTTTTCTTATCTCTTTTTTATATAATTATTGGGTAATTTTATTCCTCGTATATTCCACCTTTTAAGGAAATTTACATGGGGAAATGGGAAAAGTATTCCTTGATATGTAAAGCAATCCAGTAAATTCCACCGTATATGAAAATTTTCTATGGAAAAATTACACTACAAGGGTAAGTTCAATCCTTGGTGTAATACTACCACGTAAATTTGCTTCAGGGATGAAATATACAGGTGTATTTTTATTTATTTTTTGCCAGTTTTTCCCTCACAAGGGTAATATTCCACTGCAGGTGAAAATGTACCCAATAATGCGAGGTAAAAAACTTGCCTCCCATTTTTGGGGGTAGTTTTTCTCGTCGAGCTATTGTGCTTGATGTTGAAGATCCCACTGTATTGTCATTCATTCCTCAAATTTGTTTTCATATGAGAAATAAGTTGTTGACAAGGTGCTGAACTCAAGAGCATTTAAAAAATCATCTAAAGGTAATTCAGTATGTTATTATAACTTATTCAATTTTTTGTATTATATTCAGAGCATAATCTATTGGAATTTTCGAAGGAAATTTATTTATCGTTGTTTCTGATTGCTACGTGTACGTTAATGAAGTATTTGTAGCGCTAGAAGCAGTGGTAAGACATATTTTAGGAACCAGGAGAATTATATAGTGCAGATTAGTATTTGCTGTGTTAAATATACTGCTATTCCCATGATTATGTGTACTTACATATTTGAAATGAGTTGTTATATTCGCTACGACATATTTCAAACTAACTCCATAATACATTAGATCAAAGCATATATACATCAGCTCATACTTTCCATTTAAGTAAGCAGCTTAGATCGGAATAACACGGGAATGGGAATAGAACTCTATAGTAAAGTCGCCTCTTTAGTAGATTTTCATGCTATAAGTAAAATATTTAGATGTAATCTACTTGCGTATTTGAAATAATAATATAATGTCTATTCTATAAAAGAGCTGTTGGTAATTTAATTCCTTTATCATTTTAGTTCGCAATGAATAATCACATTTAACAAGTTTGTTTGGGGCAGACGTTTTGGGCTAATGTTCTGTTATTTAATTTCTTCTAATATTTAGGTATTCTTTATGTTGGTACAAGATTTCACTTTAAGCTGCAATTCAACCAAAAATAACTTCTATTCCTTTCTTTAAATTATTTTATTCTTTTAACAGACAAATGTAGTCGTTGAATATCTACATATATTGTACAATTTGACAGATTTCTGTAATGATGTTTTTACAAAAATATACATAGTAATACATACATATTGCTGTGTTTCATAAGAGGGAAACCACCAACCATATTGAAATGTAATTACTATTTTATGTACACACCTGTTTGTAAGACCAGTATAATTTGGATTAAATCGTATTAGTAGTCATGGAAGTTGAATATGACTTATCGTCTGACAACTGTACGATAGCCTGGTATCCTAGGTATCTAGTTTAATTGAATCGGGAGTGACTCAATGTGATTCGTATAAAGAAAATGTATGAAAATCCTTGGTTACGTGGGATAGTTGATGAAAAGTCTTAGAAAAGCTGTGTCATTCTCATCAGATATAAATGAATTAAACCATATTGCGGGGGTATATCCGGTATCGAAGGGGATAAATTCACAAATTTGGTGTTTACCATATCTGGGTACTTGTTCTACATGGGAGTTTGCATGTGTTTGCTGTTCCGAGTCTAATCATACATCCTGAATCTAACGAAGGAGGTGAACATACGAGCGAATCTGGATTGTCACTACAAGGAAATCACATTCGGAGGTACTCTGGTGTCTGTGTAAATCGATAAACGAGGTATCTGGTTAAAGCATTGTTCAATTGTTTGTATAAATGAATGTATAATTTTGATAATATTTTGAGATTACTGTTATTTCTTGTGAGATTGAAATTTGAACTTTTATAAGTTGGCAAACGTGGTTGGTGGTTTTCTATTCTCTTATGATAGCACGGGATATTTTAAAAGTTCCTTTTTGAATTAAAGAATCTAAATTATACTGGATAATTGATAATACTTGTTTGAATATTCCAAATAAATATACTCACCCTGAGTAAGAGTTCTCATACTTTTTATATATTTCCTATATAAATTTGTTAATAAATTCTACATGTTATTAATGATTGCACTGTTTTATTAATGGAATTGTATTGTGTCTATCATTGTAGGAAGGTATCTGCAAAGAAAAGGCAGATCTATTTAGAAAGTTATTTATTATTTATTTTTCTTTTCCGTAAAAAAGCATATAGCGGGAAATCACAATAATATATACATAATATACGTAATATACGTAAATGATTCGCCATTCAAATATTTTTTTTCTATTTTTCACTGTTTAAAAGTTATTTTGGATAAACGAAATATATATATATATAGATTAAATTTCAAAGTCAAATTACATGCCTTAAAGTTGAAGCCACAACAAATAGTGCTCTTGAGTAACATTCAATGGGGTCTAAAAATCAACAGAGTTTTATTAGTATCTGCGATTTACAGTTTGTGACCTTTCCTTGTTAGAAAGTTATATTCTACCACATATTTAGCATCTTGTTAAATCCTCATTTTAAGCCTTTTTGCCCTTTTTAAGGAGGTAATGAAACAGTGTCTATCGGAAAGGTAAAATTGCATTGAAACGATTTTTAAGTAACAGAATTTTAAATTTAAATTTTAAACTTTTATGCATTGACTTTTCCCTTGATTTACTTTCTAATACACAAATGACTGATGACACATTGATTATTTTATATCTATAAAATAAATATAGGTTATTTATCTGAAATAATATATAGGTTTAAAAATAAATTGATTACCAGTTTTATCAGCAAATTTTCATGAATTAACAATGTTAATTTACATCGTTTTTCCTCTAGTAGTGTTTGCTTTTAATTTATTAATGTCATTTACTCATATAATATTAATCGATACCCTGCACTAATATCCACCACAAACAAAGTAATTTTCTTCATGTTTACCGAAGAATTACCGGCAGTCCACCTACCTAACGACACTCTACAATGTTGATTTTAGCTATTGCGTCGCGCAATCAATAAAATCTCAATTATTTAATACTTATCCGACACAATTGACGTGGAGTGTAAACTATATAGGCGCTCTGCCTATAATTTAATAGGTGAATTGAATAAATTGAATTATAAAGAGGTCTCTTCCCTGTTACATACGTGATGATGGTGCAGAGCATTGTCACGTCAGTGATTGCGCTGCGGTAATTGAAATAATCTGTACATGTTAGAAATTTCAGCAAAAATTGTAGTAATTGGTATATACAGCGTGGACCACCACATTCGCGTCGGTTTATATACGAAAAGTGGTAACATATTTTTATTTTTCTTTGTTAAGGGTTATACATGTTCAGAAGACCATAAATCGTGCAAAAAATGCTAGCAAACAATTTTCTTCACACTCCAATTAAAATCATATCAATACTTTCTGCTTGAGGGTAATTTCTCATTGGAAATAATTAAAATGCTTTTTAAATAACAACAAACAACAATGATGCGTAACTGACAAGTTCTGTTACTGTCAAATGACTTTTGTGTATAATTATAATAATAATAAAAGCGACACTTTTGTCTAAACCTACTTTTGAAAAAAAAGAATGGATAGGAAATAATATTTAAAAAAAAAATTCTAAATTACTAAGAAACTATAAGAGATAGGTATAGTAAGCATTAATACAATCTTAAAGATCCTTAAAATTAGAATCTAAATAAGGTAATAAATACAGGATATTCCATTTAAAGTAAGAAACTTATTTTCCTTTAAAGATAGCGAAAATGAAAAGTATGTTTTCGTTCACCGTGTATACATTTTTGCATTACTTTTATTTTATTATCAAGTCTAATGCTTTGGTTAAAAAATAAATACAGTTTAAAATATCTAGCTTAAATATGCATGACACTTTATTTATGAAAACTAAATTATTACAAATCATCTCAATCCCGTGCTCCACCTAAAAAAGGTACTACACGAGACTACCTATTCTAAGTACTATCTGAGTTCCATAACAATTGAAATGTTCCTATTCTAACTATATAATTTCCCTATGATTCTTAATAACAAAAATATAATACAGTAGCCTCGCGACCATATGAATACTACTTTTGAGAAATGATAAAATATGTGAAATGTGATTAGTTCACATAATCGCGAGTCTACTGTAAATCAGTCAGCTATCAGTTATTATTAAATGCGCCCATGGAACGACTTTCGTTATCTCCCAGCATTCGCCAAGGACACTGATTATATATAATATACTTATATAAAATCAATGGCCACGGAGTAAGGGAAAACCATGGCAAAAACCTTACTCTGGGAGAATATGCATAACAGGAACGCCTCTTAAATTTCGGTCTACATTTTGAAGAATAGTTAATTATCTCGTAAACGAGTTAAGTCAGGTATAAGAAACTTAATACCAACTTGCCTTTATTTAGTCTGTACTATCAAAATATGCCATAATATACAGGGTGTTCCATTTAATTTTTCACAACTTTGGTGTGTAACTTTTCTTTGAGTATACTTGAGTATAATAATTTTTAAATGTGGTCCTTCTGAACCCGTATAACCTTTAATAAAAAAAGTTTGAAAATATTTTACCACTTTTCGTATATAAACCGAGGCGAATGTGGTGGCCCATCCTGTATAGAGATTAATTTAAGAACAAAAACTATAAAAGCATCTAAACTTGTCACATGCCGTTTTAATAGAAAATCAATTTGTGTTAATTTTAAGTTAAATTTATTATTATCATTATATTATTTTTAATTGATTTTCTCCGCAGTTGTATACAGGGTATTCCACGTAAGTGGTTCATTAAAAGTTTATGATGTTCTATTATTTACTTATATTTGAGATTTTGGCACAATTATCTGTTCGATTGGAACTATACATGTAAAATACTTTAACCAAAATATCACTTGGTGGCCGGAAATGGACGTCAAGTTTGTTATTTTAAATAGAATGATATAATTTTTTATTCATTTTTGGATTCAGTATCCATTAGTTATTCCTACAGCTACATGTTGCCGTTTTTAGTTTAGTTATTTAAGTTTTTCTTTTTCTTTTAGTCATAATCATTGCATCATTGAGAAATTAATATCTCGGTTAATACTGAGATATGAACGACTTTTTGTTAAACAGACTAACTAACCCTACTTTTAAAATGTTTGTAGCTGGCTCTGAATGGAATTAATGTCAAATTCATGTATTATTGTTTGAATAACCATATAAGAATGTCGCTGTTCGAATAATCATTTCTATTAATATTGCGTTGAACAAAAGTGTAATTACGATGATATACATAAACACTGATGATTAGTCAACTTCCCAATTTCGAATTAAAATACAGAGTGTTCCATTAAAAAAAAAATTAGTTTTCTGCATTTGAAAATATGTCACTTTGTTCCTCAGTTTTGAACACCCTGTATGTTAGAATGTAAAGTGTGGGTACCGTTTCTTAGGGTTATATTTACATTCATAACATAGCAAATTTGGAGTCTCTACTTGCAGTATTAACCGAGATATTAATTTCTCAATGATGCAATGATTATGACTAAAAAAAAAAGAAAGACTTAAATAACTCAAAAACGGCAACATGTAGCTATAGGAATAGCTAATAAAGACTGGCGTATTTATGGCCGCAGAATCCATAAATGAATAAAAATTTTTATCATTCTATTTAAAATAACAAAGTTGACGTCCATATCCGGTCAACGGGAAGTGATATTTTGGTTAAAGTATTTCACATTTATAGTTCCAACCGAACAGATAATGGTGCCAAAATCTCAAATATAAATGAATAATAGAACATCATAAACTTTTAATGAACCACTTACGTGGAATACCCTATAAAGTATAACCGTAATTCTGTTTTTTGTGACGTGTTTAGTTTATTTTCACCGTGACAGCATCGTCCAACTATTGTTTCGCGAAATCAATATTCTTGTATTTAAAGCACTTATTATTTCATTGTATCACAGGAAGTTGCGTATAAACTGGGTAAGAACCCTGATTTCACTCCGACATTGACGCTACCTCATTAGGGTTAATTTCAAATAATTATTGTAACGTCGAAAAGATTGACGAGAAATATTAAAAGCGCAGCACGCACGGTTAGATCAAATGTTTAGGGACGCTACTACCAGCGCTATTGTTTACAATTTTCTCCGCAGAACGTCATCAACCGTTCGTAGGCAAGCATTTCTGCGTGTTAGAAGATAGGTGATACTGGAAATTTCCTATTAGTTGTCAAACCGCGAGATATTTAAGAAAAGCTTAGATTTAAATCACCGACCGTGTAAACATAGTTAAGGCGACATGACGATTACTGAACTCGATCGCACAGTAGAGAAACGACGTGACAAGCTTTTAAAATTTAACTACTTCAACAAAAAAATAACGATTAATCGATGTGAAATTAAGGTTCAAAGCAAAATAATGCATACTAGATTAGATTAGATTAGGATTGGGGGTGCCCTATGGACCAGTTTCACCGCGACCTTTTCAGATCTATTGTCATCCCCTGTTTCCTAGAGGACGCTCTCTAATTTTGCCCTCTTAATTAGGCCTATCATCTTTGAGAGCGGCTGCTTTATGTAGCTACTAGCTGTGGGGTTCTCCTCCCTCATTATTAGAAACCTTGTCCTCGCCAGGCCTTCACATGTTGGTATTCTTGATAGTAGCGGGGGGTGCAATAGTGCATACTTACCTACAGATTAAAACAAGGATTTCTATTTCTTTTAAAAATTATAACTATAACCAAATCATTCTCAATTTGCAAAATCTTCAAAATTGACTTTGGTAACTTTATTTTGAATTACAATTTCTTTTTTTTTTAGAAAAGATGCCACGTTTTAATTGAATTAAGTTCTGATATCAATAATTTGCGTGTAAAAACATTTTGATTGTGCTGAGGAACTACAATTTTTCAATACCATTTTTTTTTTTCGTAACCAGTGCAAGCAACTAAAACCTTCCATAATCATGAGTTATAATGAGTTAGATTTCTGTGGTTGTATGTATGTATGTATGTATGTAATAGAAGGGTGGTGTTACACTGCGACCTAAAAGATCTATTGTGTCCCCTATTCTTGCTGCTTTACAGCTGGCCTTCCAATCCTATTCCTTTTAAAAAGTGTAGGATGTCAGAGGGCCCCAGTCTAGGTAAGTCTCCCTCTTCGATTTCACATGCACCCAGGTACAATGCCCTCGGGTTGCACAGTGCTACGCAGTTTGAGAGGAGGTGGATGGATGCTTCATCCTGTTCCCCACAGAATCTGCATTCAGGATCTTTTTCCAATCCAAGCTTACTCAGGTGTCCTTCAGTCTACAATGGCCTGAAAGTATTCCTGTTAATATGCGAACATTGTTCTTACTCAGGTTGATGCATTCTGTAAACCTCTTCTGGTTATAAGTTCCCAGAAGAATTTTACTTTGCCTCATTCCCTGGAGATTTTCCCAGTAACTGGATTTTCTCTGCTCCATTTCCATTTTTAGTTTCTTCAGTATTGTACTGCTACTTAACCCGCAAAAGGGTTCAGGCCCTACGAAAGGCATTCCAGCCCCTTTTTTTGCGAGGTTATCCGTTATTTCGTTTCCTTCCACTCCTGTGTGACCTGGAACCCACAGGAGGGTTACTTTATTTCTTTTGCCTAGCTCATTTAGTTTCCCTAGGCATTCCCAGACCATCTTGGAGCTGATTTCATATGAGTTCAGCGCCTTGATGGCTGCTTGACTATCAGACACGATGATAATCTCCTGCTTCCGATAGTTCTTTCCATAATGAACTGAACACATCTTCCAATAGCGTGTATTTCCGCCTGAAATATACTTGGGTATTTTCCCAAGCTTTCGAAATATGTAGTTCTAGGCCCATATATTCCTATTCCAGTTCCTTCTGCCGTTTTGGAGCCATCAGTGTACCATTTGATGGCATTTCTATTCAAGTTCAAGATGGTGTTATGATCCCACTCGCTCCTGTTACTTAGCTTTATGGTGAATTCTTTCACAAAGCTAATTTTTTTTTAACATATCATCCCGGGGCATATCCCAGGTTTGATCACCGTCAGGAGATTGAGGCCTATGCCTAATCATTCCTTCCTTGACCATTCTTAGTGCGGTTCTTTTCGCCACACCCTCTACTACTATGTGGAGGGGGGCAAGATCCAATACTACTTCAATAGCTGCTGTTGGGCAGGTTCTCATAGCCCCCGTTGTGCATACACATGCTAATCTTTGCACTTTTGAGAGGTTAGTTCTCGCGGTGGCCAGATTAGTTCTTTTGCTCCATGCTACTGATGCATAGGTGATGATCGGTCTCACTATCGCTGTATACATCCAAAGCAGTATTTTTGGGTTGCATCCCCAATTTTTCCCTGCAAAGTTTCTGCACACCATCAGAGCTCTTTTGGCCTTGCTGGTTACTTCAAGTTCATGTTTGTTCCATAGAAGTTTATTGTCTAGGATAAGGCCTAGATATTTAACCTCCGTTCTCCAATCTATATTTTGCCCATCCAGTTTTATGGTTTTAAGATTGGATTTTCTCTTCCTGGTATATGCTACTAGGGTTGTCTTAGTGGGGTTAACATTGAATCCCATCGATTGACACCATCTTCTCGTGAAGTTCAATCCTCTTTGAACTATGTCACAGAGGGTATTCTCAAATTTGCCTCTTGCGTATATGACAATATCATCAGCATACCCTTGACAGGATATGCCTAGATCCGTCAGTCCGCATAAGAGTTCGTCTACTATTAGGCTCCACATAAGTGGGGATGTAACTCCCCCCTGTGGGTATCCTCTGGTCGTACTAACCGAGATGGTCTTATGTCCCACCTCCGCCTCCACCGACCTGGTAGACAGTAGTTGCGACATCCATCTAGAAGTCACACCGTCTACCCCCCTATTAATTAATGTTTTTTTGACAGACTCGTGGGGAGTGTTGTCAAAAGCACCCTCTATACCTAGAAAGGCGCACACTACGGTTTCTTATCTCTTTCTTTTCTCTTTCTATTCTTTCTCTATAATGAGTTAGATTTCTGTGGTTAGAGTAATAGGTATAAAAATTTAGCGTGCAAATTTGTGAAAATTGTTATCAGAGGATTTTCAACTTCAAGGTGCTTGTAATATTTATTCAAATTAAAATTTAATTTAATTATTAATGCAGACACTTCAAAATTTACGCCCGAATATTTTATAAATTTAATTTGCAACCGACACTAAAAATGCCAGCGCAGAAAAATAAACCTTTCAACTCTTTTATATATCGTTCACATTTAATATTAGACACTCCAGGGTGTTTAAAATTCAGCCGATAAAATCGGCATTCCATCATTTTTTTTTTGGGAGAAGCTGAAATTTAATCCATTAATTTATTTTGGGTGCTTTCTGCGAAATTGCACACACACACTACTTTTGTGTACATATACTTCATTTCGGAAATTTATTAGGGAAATGTTAAAACGACACAGAATTGAATAAAACAATGCAAATCGTGCATGAGCTCACAGATGATTAAAATGCCAGATCGGCGCAGGTTTTATTATCGAGTAGATGAATTAATTTTTTTTAAAAAAAGTTCAATATGCAGCTTCCTAAGTGGCTTTATTGCTGGCTTCCCATGTATTGCGCGAATAGAATGAATAGATACACACAATGGTTTAGATGTGAGTTTGGTAAACATTGAAACAATGGAACGAATCCCGCAAAATATAAATTGCATTTGGCATTGCATGAGGCACTAATATTTAAATTATTTAATACCATTAAAACGCGCTCTGTTGGTCATGATCAACTGAATATTGAAATTGTGGGTTTGTGCATTCCATTTCTTTTACCCGTATTGAGACATATTATGAACTTCTGTATTATAAATTCTGTATATCCTGCCTCGTGGAAAAAAGCTCATGACTTGCCTCTTCCCAAAGTGCCAAATCCCCAAACGCTTGGAGATCTTAGACCAATTAGTATTCTTCCAGTGCTGTCGAAAATATTAGAAAAAATTCTGGATGTGCAAATAAGACAACACTTGCAACTAAACGACATTTACCCTCCCATGCAATCGGGCTTTCGGTCGGGGTATAGTTGTGAGACGGCACTGGCTAATGTAACGGATGACATTTATCGTGGTCTTGATGCTGGGCAGGCTACTGCTTTAGTATTGCTTGATTTCTCTAAAGCGTTTGACACCATTAATCACAGGATGTTGTTATCGATATTTCATTTCATGGGCTTTAGTGATGATGCGATTGAATTGATGCGGGACAAAATTTCTAGTTTTATTTCAGTGGATGCTGGTGTACCTCAGGGTTCCATTTTGGGGCCGTTGTTGTATACCATGTACACTTCAGAACTAGACTCACAAATTATTAATGCAAGTTTCATTTTTATGCAGATGATACACAGGTGTATAAGTCATTTGGTACGTTGGGGGTTACTGAGGCATGTGAACTAATTAACCAAGACCTAATGAATATAGCTGAGTTCTCTCGCAAACACTGCTTGCAGATTAATCCGTTAAAGTCATATGTAATGTTATTTTGCAAAAATCAACACCGACCCGTTCTACTAAAAGACATAGCTATAGAAATAAATGGTATCAGACTGGCCATTTAGACGAAGTAAAAAACCTTGGGCTTTGGATAGACAATGACTTACGTTTTAAAAAACAAGTTACACACTGCCTCCAGAAAGCCTATGCCACACTAAAGAATATTTATCAGTTAAGACATGTGCTCCATCGGGGTATAAAGGTGCTTCTAGCGAATTCATTGATTCTCAGCCATGTTAATTACTATGACGTAGTATATGGTTTAGCGTTAGACTCAGCTGACAAGTATCGTTTGCAAAAACTTCAAAATTCCTGTCTACGGCTGATATTTGGTATTAGGAAGTATGACCATATAAGTCATAAGCTGAAAGAGTTGCAGTGGCTTAATATGATTAATAGACAGAATTGCATTGCTTACGTTTTACCACAATATCATTATAACTCAATCGCCGCATTATTTATTTGAAAGATTAACATTCAGAACGGACGTGCACACTCTAAACCTACGACATAAAGGCCTACTTACACCACCTTTTCATCGCATGGAGCTTTTTAAACGATCGTTTTCCTATAATGTTGCACATTATTACAACGAGCTACCTAAACAGTTCAAGACGCTTGATCGGTCCAGTTTCGGAAGAAGGTTATATCGTTTCTTGTTTGAAAATCAATAATTACTTACTTGTTGACTTATTTAACACTTATGCGCTATTTGTACTTTAGCTGTCGGATTAACCACAATTGTATTTTTTTCTTTTATGTATGCATACACATATCTTTGTGTGATATTCCTTGTTTTTTTCTTTTGGTAGTAGTACGTATGTAGGGGTTAAGTGGGAGAGCAGTCACCAGGTTTTGGTGACTGAACTTCGCCCCATTAGCTAGTTTTTATTTTTTCATTTTCATTTTCTTAGTATTGTATTTTGGTTTATTTTTACTTTTTTGGTATTATATTTCCGAAATTTAATAAAGACATGTTATTATTATTATTATTATTATTATTATTATTATTATTTTACACGCAAATTAAAATTGAGGATAGAAGTTGCGCCAACAAGGCGAACATTGGCAATGAATAAATTCAGATATCGATGGCACTATGGAGGTTGAATCGGTATACATTGGTATAATAGCAAAAGTATAGATATTGCTATGGAAATAGGTGCATTGAATATAATTTAGAGTAATTTAAAACAGATTTCAAACCCTAATAAAGGAGTCATTGTAAGTTTAAGTGCATATTCGGTTGCCTACTCTACAGACAAATTTTGAATTTGTTAAAGATGACTATAAGGATAAACCATATTAGCAAGAGGTGCTAATTATAGCCTTATTTTAATGGGAACTTTATTTCAATTGCTAATTCAAGCTTATCCTTTATTATATTTTGCTCCGGGAGATTTTTCATTCTTCGGGATGTGTATTTCGGCAACATTTGCTGTATTCCCCTCAAACAAGAGTAAATAACGGTATCTTAATATCAATTACTATAGTTATTCATTTGAATTCGATGTTGATTTACCTGACAGCAATAGCAATCGATTTTTATTATTATTACTTTTAGTTTAAATCATTCATTCATCATAAACGCGAAAAACGCGATCAAAATTGTTTACTCTTTAGTTTTAACAAATTTTACATTAAAAGTTGGGTGAACTAATGTTTTTGGGTATACTGAATCTGAAATTATGCATAAAAAACCCGTATTTGTAAAACCTACCCTAAGATGCAACCCTTAATTGCGAAAAATTGATATCACTTTATACAAGTACGAAGAATATTTTTTATACAAATTATATAGTTTAGTTTGCAAATTCAAATTATTTGTTTGTTGAAAGCACCCCTTAATGCTTTGAATTTGACATGTTTAGTAGTTTGTACTTGGTTAATAAAAAAAAAACAACCCTTAAAACATCCTCAAATTATATTGTAGAAAATTTTGTCCAAAATACAAAATTAAGCCTCTTTGCTTCAGTAAAATGTTTTTATACATGAACAGCAACACCCTTAGTCAAAGCAAAAATTGAAATGAAACAATTACATTTTACATTTTGTGAATAATTAATCAGAATCGGAAAAATATTCAGATGATATATTCAGTGCAGTATCATCTTTCCCAATAACATTTACTAACTCTAAAATATCCAAATCAAATTGCCGTTTTCTAGAATCAGTTAAATGTTGTAAACTTAAATATGGATCAGAACTTAATATTAATCGACAAAACAAGTCCTCATTTGTATGCTCCCTTCATGATTTTCTCGTAAAATGTGTACGAAATTTTTTCACATCTTTGTTTTTTGCTTCCTGTGCTTCTTCTTCTGACAATTCTCCAATGGGTAAAATTGCGTTATTAATGATCGAAGCTCCATGAAACAAAATTTTATTGAAGTAGGCATATAATACCAATTGTACAATTCAACGTATTTTTGTGCTGTATCTAAACAATATTTTTTATATATAATATTTCATTTTTTAGCGAGTTTCACGTACCAATTGCATTCTTAAAGGTCTGCAAAATTTAACAGAAGATGGTCCAGGATTTTACCATAATACATGATTTTTATTGACAATTAGCCTCAATGGCACTAAAGAAGTCATTAATATGCTATCATCTTTTATACCTTCGCTTTCAAATTTTTGTTTATATGTGGAAAACCCAGAACTACCATCAAAGCTTCACTTGCAAATCAAAGTTAAGTTTGCATTTTCAGGTTCCACCACTTTTAACAGATTTTCAGTCATTATGACAAGTCATTATTTTATCACTCATAAGTTTTGCTATATTACAAAAATTGCCCTATTTAAATAATAATTCTAAGGTGATATAACCAAAAATAATTTATTTTATATTATACGCATGTTTATCGTATTTGCTGTCAGATGCTTTCATTTTTCCTGAAAAATCACCAAAATGACTTATCTGCTTATGTCCAGGAATCATCCGTATGTTAATTATTTTTTTTCAGTTTTAAACAATCCGAGAAGGGCTTTGTGGGCGCGCTCTCTAGTTAAGAATATTAAAAAAAAAAAAAACGAGTGATTTAAGCGAAAACTACTGAAGATAGAAGTATAGGGAATGTTACAACAAATCGGTGTAGAATTTAATTCTACATCAAAATATATAAAGATATACAGGGCGTTCTATTTGAAAAAAAATTAGTTTGCAGCTTTCAAAATTCTTCGATATGTCACTAATTTTTAAACACCCTGTATAATGCTATTGGAATTTTCTAATACGTTTTGTAAAATGATGTTAGTACTTTTTAATTTTAAAGTTAGAGACTTCTGTTACTGCACAACCAAGTGAGAATTAATCAATTACATACAACGATGTAAATGTCAAAATTTTAACAAAAATCGTAATATCTTAAAAACAGTTGAAGATAGGTATAGGAAACTCTAGTATCTAGTAATCGTCATAGAATTTTACGGTTTTTCAAATATATTCAAACATATAAGAATATTTAAAATAACAAAGTTCCTGGCGATTTCCGGTTAGCCGGAAGTACAAAAAAGGTGAAAATACTTTAGAAAGAAAGTTCGAAATTGTTGCAAACCCCAAATTTTTAGAACTGAGGAATTTCATTAAGCCTCCGTAAAAAAAAAACCCTGCATAATACAATCCTTTCGTCAACAATGACTTATGTAAGCCAGGTTTGTTGGCCACACGAAAGAAATACGAAGCAACAATAATTGATGTCAAAATGATTTTTTTAAGGAAAAGAAGTGGGAAGACAAGGCGGTATAAAATACAGAATGAGAAATAAGGCAAAAGATAAATTAAGAAGTAGTAACTACTAAAATCGAGAAAATATAAGTAAAATCATACGAGCATAGTATCTGGTAATTTAGATTATAAGTTAAAAATTTTTGTAGCCTCTTCATTATTTTGAATTATTTTGGCCTGTCTCTTCAGTGGACCTACTTGTACAAATATGAAAGGAAACATTCCAAATTTACTATTCTTTCGACTAATTCATTAAAACTAACGACAACACGATCATAGTTCAGAATGCTGTTACAACAACTTACTGTTTGCTTCAAGAATTTCCTCTTAAAAGAATCAATTTACTCTGCAAACACCATCTTACACTTAACGTCATAGTTGTGAAACTTTCAGATCCATTCCAGTCTACGGCTCGAAATTTCCATTTGCTCCAAAGCCGTCTCCCTAAAATACACACACAGTAATTGTAAAACTATTTTAATTAAAGGAATTTTACGCTTTAACTAAATCCTACCCCGGCTTATACCTACTGCTGTCGTAAAATACCCAGCGTATAGGAGAGTACCTTACAGGTTTTACGTGCTCGTAAGAACATCTTCCCCAAAATTAGTCCGCATGGGGGAAATGCGACGAACTGTCACCGTCAGGTAATGTTCGAAAGGATTCCGTTGCCATATTCGCTACCTGTTAGCGCGTAAGTGACGTCATGGTGGGATATCGCTGGCGTACACTCGTTTGCTTAAACGTTTTTGGTCTATCAGCTGTAGAGGGTTTATGTGCTAGCGATGCGGAGTACTTTTCGCGACGCGGCTCTTTAATTCAATGGGAGGATGTGTATATAAAGCTAACCAGTGAATGGGGGCATGTTTTATGATGCTTGATGATAAGGTAGAACCAGCAACCTTCACAGTTTATAAGCTAAGGGTTTAAAATTTGACAATGGAGGGCGTACAAAGAGTGAAAGGTCGAATAGAAAGATCGGAAGGAAGGCAGATAAGATTGGAGGGGTATTGAGGTAAAGAGTTGAGAAGTGTGTGCAGGAAACAGTAATGAAGTATAGGAGAAGATCTACACATACATTGTGCTGTGATATTTTAAGGAATGAAATTGAAAATGAAAGATAAGGCGACTAGTATTTTCAATATGAAAAAATTTCTATAATATTTAATACAAAACCACTGTGTGACTTAATATTTGTTACCCTAGAAAAATTCTTATTTTTGCAGATCTTGTATCAAATAGGTAGTCGATAGGTTAGATTTTCTTCCCCAATTGGTTATTTAAATGTATTAAAAACCCTGAATACAGTTCTTGAAAACATTATATACTTAACAGTTTGATGGTCGCTTTACCAATACTTTAAATGCTGCAATTATTTATTTCGTAGGAGCAACCAATGTAGAAACAACTTTCATGTTAAATGAACCTGGCGAAAGATTAATTAGAGTATGCTAGGATTGAAGTTGTTAAGGGACTTCATTCATTCATTCATTCATTCAAGTTAGGGTGGGCACTTGATGTCCGGGCACTTGAGCTTGATGCTCATTGTACCATCCCTATTGATTCTCTTATTTCCACTCGAGCAGCTTGGTGTGCTCTATAAAGCCCAGTATCTTGCCCAGTGGAAACTTGAGGACTTTCGAGGGCTCCAATAGATCTCTCCCGAAATATTTCTGCCTGAGTACCTTTAGTTCCTCACATGTGCAGGTTACATGTAAACTCGTTTCCTCCTGTAGTTCGCATCTTCTACACCACGGTTCGCTTACACGGCCTGTGTTGTATAGATGCTTTTTCAGAGGACAGTGTCCAGTTACCAACCCAGTAATGGTTTTAACTTCTTTCTTGTTATGGGACTTATTTTCACCACTATTTTCAGGCCTACTGCAATTTCTCTGTCTTCTGAAGGACCTTCTCTAGTTTTATATTCTTAATTAGACTTGTTCAAAGGTGTTCTTGTACGTACCCCCTTTGTTGAAAGGTTCTTCAAACTCGATGGCAGAAACCTTGTCGTGACGTAGTAGCAGATGGTAGAGTTTGCAGCTAACATCTTTCCAAAATCTTGTCCTTGTCAACTCGTCGATATGATATCCACTGCCATATACGGCGTACATTTGCCTATTTAGTCTGTAATGACCAGTCTTTATTTAATAATTCTCTTAATGACTGTTTTGCCTGTCTTTATATATTTTTTCCACTTCTTTTGATATTACTGTGTATGTGTTCGTCGCTGAACAATGTTACATACTTGTAGTTATGAAGGACTATCTACAATGGAAAGCCTTGATCATCCTTATCTGGTCATTGCGTCTTCTGCCACACTACTTTTCACATCTTTTGGTTGGGCAATGAATCTTTAGGTGTTTGTCTTGAATAAGGCTCTTCCATGGTCTCGATCCAGTTTACTTTTGGCATTCTAAACCTATTGACCTGTAAATTAGTCACAGTAGAGTCGAGAAGTGGCTTTTGTTGATGGCGCCTTCGATGTCCTACCGCCACGAAAAGACCTTGAAGTCAGCTTGCCGATATTGGATTACTTCAACACCAGATGTCCCTCCTTTCCTCTTTAATTCTAAATATTATTCTTTTGCAATTCATCCTACTCAGGTATAGAGTAGAAACATTACGGAAATCATATGACTTGTCATCTCATTCCTAAAACGTCATTTCATACAAATTTCTAAGGCACTCTTGTAGATAGACCAAGGCAGACTATCACTTCCTTATATGACTACTCAAATGCAATTTTTAGATAAAAACAATCTTTCTTTTTCATATCTTTAATAATTCTGAGGTCGCTTATGTTTGCCTTATTAGGAAATTTTTATTTTACATTCATTTTGAACATAATGATTTATTGTGGTATCGAAATTGTTTTTAATATTTGTTTCAATTAACGCGATTAATTCAGCAACTAGTATGTTCGAGGGATTAATACAGTATTTTAGTCATTTATTTAAGGGGGCTATTTCAGAAATAATAAACGTCTTTGAAGAAATTATGTATTAAATATAACCTCAAATTATCATATTCATGAATACATTTTACTAACTTAAAAACACTAAATGTTTCCAATAGTTATTATAGCATTTTTATAAATAAATGGGTTTGTGTTTTTTCGATGAGATCGCACTCATGAGTTGGCACTGGAAATATTGAATTTGCTTGTGTACTTCGTTTTTTTTTTGCTACCATTGCTAAAAATGCTTTTTCACGCATAAAAGGGTAAATACGATTCCAGTGCTCATTCTGCTAGTTCATGATAAATTTTAATGCCACAATATTGTTTAGACCTTTGCAAAATCGTATCTTTGTGTACTTAAAAATATTTTTTTAGCTATTCCCGTTTATATATTCGTGATCATGTAAATATCTTCAATTCGTAAACAACATTATTATTGACAGCAATGCGTAAAAGCTTTCACAGGCTTACGTCAACACCAAACTATTTGTGAGAAGTCGCGTTTCCTCGCCAAAGCATGCACGGAAATAAGCGCATTGACTGTTATATGAAAATTTTATTGAATGTATTAATTAAACCTAGTGAGTTTATTGATCAAGTGAAAAAAAGACAATCTCATGAAGCTGTCTCGTGATTCTCTTCACAACCCAAGTACCTGCTAAAGCAATTTTTTATTAATTAAAGTTTATACAGGGGGTTGCAATTCACATTTTGTTACCCCGCTCCACATCTACTTTTCACCTTAGCCACGCCTCTTTAGTCTAATTTGATTTGTCGATGAAAGTGCCGATTTCAAAGTCAGCGAAATTTAAACAGCTGCTGGTGCAGCTTCACCAACTCCTGAAACAGTTTAAATATCTGCTAGAACAGCTCCTAAAATAGCTTAAACAACTACTGGAACAGCTTAAACAACTCTTGAAACAGCTTAAACATCTTCTAGGACAGCTGTCCCAAGAGCTGTTTAAGCTGTACCTACTGGGAATTGTTTCAGTTCTTCTGGGTGTTGTTTAAGCTGTGCCAAGACCTGTCTAAGTTGCTGTAGAAGCTGTGTAAGCTATCGTAGGAACAGCTGTTGCTTTTAGCGCTGCCCCCACTGGACATTTAAATTCACGTGCTTTGGAGCCGGTACTTTCATCAACTAATCAGATGACACCAAGTAGGTGTAGCTAAGGTGAAAGATGGAAGTGGTGGGGATAAAATAAGAATAGAAACTTCCTGTGTAAACGTTGTGGGATTTTGTTATAGTACTCTCATAGCATATCTACTTAGAATGTAGCTGTTAATTCTTTATTTCTGTTTTAAATGTAAACACAAAGAAAAAAAAAATACTGCGTATACATAATAACAAGAAATAGGCGTCACTTAGGAAAAAAGATACAATTAATACATATTAAATTGTATAATTCATATATTCCTGGACAGTGTATGGCTCCAACCCACTACAGAACTTAAAATTTTGAGGCCATAAATGGCGCTGCTGAGTCTCTCACACATTAAACTGTGTTCCGTCCACTTCAGTTTATCGTCCACAACTAGGCCTAGTACCTTGCAATGCTTATCCAATTCTATTTTTTCGTTATCTAAATGTATATTATTGGCAGTTTCCATGCTTTCATTAATTTTAAAAAATACGCATTTTATTTTTGCTGAATTTAATATTAGCTGATTGCTTTCAAATCATTCTTTTAGGTTTCGTAGTAGTAATGAACCTTCTTTGATTAAAATATTTGTGTCGTCCGCGAAACTAATGATTTTCTGGTTATTGTTTTGATTAACTAGAAATAGATCGTTTAAAAATGTAATAAACAGAAGTGGGCCGAGCACACTACCTTGGGGCACGCCGATGTTAGTGGTCGTAATGTTGGAATATATATCTTCATTTACTATATGCAGTTTTACTATTTGCTGGCGGTTTGTGAGGTACGACTTAAACCAATCATACGCCACACCTCTAATTCCATAACGATGGAGTTTTTCTAATAGTAATTTATGAGACATGTTATCGAATGCCTTAGAATGTCAATAAAGACACCACAACATATATCGCCACTCTCAAAGACATCGCGAATTTCCTCAGTGTATTCATAGAGAGCTGTGTTAGTACTCTTACCACTAAGAAACCGGTGATGATTCTGATTGATTAATTTAATTTTTTAAAAAAAAAAAAGCTAGTACTTGGTGGTATACAATTACTTCGATAATATTTGACAATGTATTTAGCAAGCTAATGGGTCTGTAGTTAGCGCATTGTGGAATGTTTCTGTTGAGTATATTATTAATTTAGTGAGTGTTGAGAAATTGGGTTTAGGAGAATAATGAAATGGGAAGGTGTGTGTAAAATACGAGGCTGAAACCAAAAATTTTCCAGTACAAAATTAAAGTGCTTTAAATTACCTATAAGATGGCGGATTATCGCACACGTCATTTGTTCAAACTTATTTGTGTGAAAACATTTTTAATACGCGAATTTCCAAAATTGTAAATGAAGTCATCTCGATTCTAAAACAATACGTGCACATTCCCTGAAAACCCTGTATATACGCAGCTTAAAATAAATACAATCACTTCATAATTCTCCCGAGTTGGCATTTCAAATATGTATTCTCAGATTTCCAAAGTTGGCTCCAGGCTGCCACGGGTAAATCGAATGGAAACGGTTGGAGCGTGCAATTGACATCCCATTAGTGTGTTATGACCGCATATTACTGATATACTCGTAACATGTATACCTCGATTTCGAGTTTATGCATCGAGTTATCCGATACACGGAACGCGACCTAAGATGGCGTAGGAGATGTTTTACATTGTAAAATCGGAATGCCGCGGGGGAAAAGATAAAGAAAAGCAAAAAATGCCCTTTCTTTCGGTATTCGTTCGCGTTAATCTAATATGTCTATTTTTAAAAAAGGAACCATTCTTATTTCTTACACCTGTCGCTGTTGTTTTACATTTACATTAATAAAACCCCTCCATGACGTCCCTCTTTCCCCGATAGTAATTTTTCTGTGCTAACGCGTTTCAGGCACGAGCTCCGTCAAACTTAAATATGTTTGTGTAACTTTGTGTTGTTCGCTGGATTAACGTGGGTAACCTACTTTTAAGAATTATAATGCGATTACTGCTAATGCCTCCCTTCTATCATTATGTCAGGGCTTTACTAGATTAAAATTTCCTAATATCCATTTCTTGAAAGAGATTAATGCTCGCTTCCTCGGGAAGATAGCATTTAGCTCTACATATATAGGGTGATTCACGGAACCCGTCCATTAATAGTTCTTATATTTAGCAATGATATCTAGATTTTGAAACTTGGAGTTTAAGCCTAGTTAGGTATGATCTATTTACAAAAAATAACTTTCGCACTTCTAATTATATTGAAAGTCATGGCTAACTTTGATATTATAAATAGAAACCTACAGGGTGTTTCAGACCACTCATCAATCAAATTTAATAACAAAACCTCACCTAAAAGATTACGTGAAAATATTTTTTAACTTCCGGAAACGTTCCATTACACCGGAAGTGGATAACAACTTTCTTATTTTTAATGGAATCATATGTTTTTCCTTACCTCAATGAATTTTACAGATTACACTGGGCAACAAATTTTCGAAAAGTTCATGCTTCCAAGCTGAAAATAGTCATTTCTTAATGAATTCAATGTGCTGAACACGAAAATGACTAAGAAAAAGCTGAATTGGCTACGGGTTTTCTGTAAAATGTACGCATATTTCAGAAAAAGTGTACTTATGTCAATATTATAATACATGGTAAGAAAACATTAGTTTGCTTCTGGCTTTCGACTTCTTTTGGCCTGCCGTTTGTAGTGGACTTGTGGAGCATCTCTACTGATTGTCCAACAATAGTCAGCTAGCATTGACGTAGACCATTTGCCTTGGTACCGTTGCTCCATGGTGGCAATGTCCTGATGAAAGCGTTCGCCGTGCTCATCGCTGACCTGCCCGCAGTTATCAGGAAAGAAATCTAAGTGGGAATCAAGAAAGTGGATCTTTAAGGACATATTGCAGCCGAATTCATGAAACAAAGCCAACATATCCTCAACCAGACACTTGTAATTTTCTGCCTTGTCATTCCCCAGGAAGTTTGCCGCCACTTGATAGAATGCATCCCAAACCTGTTTCTCTTTACCTTGAAGAAGTTCCTCAAACTTGGGGTCTCGGAAGAGCTGTCTAATTTGAGGCCCCACAAAGATGCCCTCTTTAATTTTGGCTTCACTGAGTCGAGGGAATTTTTCATGCAGGTACTTGAATGCTGGTCCATTCTTATCCATGGCTTTTACCAAGTTTTTGACAAGACCGAGCTTGATGTGTAAAGGAGGAATGATGATTTTGTGTGGCTGTGCCAATGGTGGGTGCTGTACATTCGTTTCTCCAGGCTTAAAAAATGCTCTCGGAGGCCAGTCTTTCTTGATGTAGTGCAAATCGATTGCTCTGCTGTCCACAGACAAAGAAAAGCAGTACTTTGTATATCCCTGCTGCAAACCCATCAACAGAGATATTACCTTCAGGTCAGAACATATCTGCCAGCCATACTTGCTGTAGTTAATCGTCTCCAGTAGCTGCTTTAGATTGCCGTAAGTCTCCTTCATGTAGACCGCATGTGCAATAGGTATGGATGGAAGCTGGTTCCCATTATTCAACAAAATCGCCTTTAGGCTCAGTTTTGAAGCGTCTATAAACAGCCGCCATTCGTGGGGATCATGGCAATACGAGAGCTTGTAGTAGACCATCAATATCGCAGCAGAACACAAGGCTTTCTTCTTTCTTAAAGAAAGATTCGAAGAGCCGATGGCGTGTGCGAAATGAAGTCACTCGGACATTCTGTTCCAGAAGATTCCACTGTCGAAATCTTGAGGCCAGTATCTCCGCTTTGCTTTTCGACAGATCCAAATCGCGAACAAGATCGTTCATTTCATCCTGGGTAATTTTATGTGGTGCAGATGTTTCGTCAAAGCACGAACAGTTATCATCCTACTGCCACGTTGAGGAGAACTCGCCGACCGCACGCATGGCCATCCTCATCGTCTGAACTGATAGAAAAATCTGTAGGAGGTTCTGGAATTGGGAGTCCTTCGCCATGAGAGACAGGTCGCAGAGCAGATGGTATGTTAGGGTATTCAACTGTCCATTTCTTCTTCTTGGTGATGCCTCCAGAAGCTGGTGGTACCATACAGAAATAACAGTCGTCAACGTGATTGGTGGGCTCCCTCCAAATCATGGGCACAGCAAATGGCATTGCCTTTCTTTTGCCATTAAGCCCTGTGAAAAGATTTACGGCACAAGTGCGGCAGCATACGTGTGGGGTCCAGTCTTTGTCCTGGGTCGCCTATCTTGCAACCAAAATACAAATGATACGCTTTTCTTAACTGTTGCACTGATGTTCTTTTTCTGCGCAACAAATGTCACTTCTCCGCAAATATAACAGAAATTATTTGCACTATTAACACAGTTACGAGGCATTGCTACTGTTTAGTTACTTTACACTATAGCAATCACTTGTGTATGCTAGAGCTTCGAAAATATGCGCAAATGAACGGACAATTGCACGGGTTAATGTTCACGTCGGCCATTTATAAATAAACTATAATTAGCTATTGCTTGATATTGCGCAATCAATTTCGCAACACTCTCAATGGAAACTTACAGCAAATGCTGCATTAACTTCTTTGCATGAAGGGGTGATGCAATATGACGCAAAATTTCGTAATTTCTCACTAAATTGCATTACATTATGCAGTAGCATCTATACAATGGACAAAACGTCAATATCTCTGGAACGTGAGCCAATCAACTTTTTTCAATGTGATATTCGTGTTCAGCACGTTGAATTCATTCGGGATTGGGTACTTTCACCTAAGAAGCAATTTCACTGTTGACCAGTGTTATTTGAATACAATTTTCACTAAAGTTCTCTATCCCTAACTTCAACCGTTTTTGAGATACTTACAATTTTGTCAAAATTTTGACGTTTTCATCACTTTCGAAAACGTACCATATTTTACAAACCATTAAAGGTAATGATGTCATTTTACTAATAGCTAAGAAAAATAGTTGTGCGTACCGAATTCTGTCCAAAGAACCACTAAATTCTATACGGAGTGTTCATAAATCGATTGTCAATTCGGATACATTTAACGTTAGAAAATTCATTTTTTTCAATAACATTATATTCCTAATTATACCATTCAATGCGGAAATAAATTCTCGTGGATAGGTATAAAGGATGCATATACCTATTCCTAGTCGTTTTCAAGACATCAACCATTGTTTATTCGGCTATGAAAATTTTAGTACATTTCTTGCAGTGGGCTGTGAAGGTTTCACAGTTATCAAAGCAATAGCGTTTCAGATCCAGAAGTGTCAAACTTGTCTTTGCTAGTCTCCCTATTATAGTCGAATTTTCATTATTAGTGGTTCTTTTTTGTTTGCGTTATTATTACGCGTTATTTTGTTATTTTTTGTTGTTCAAGTTTTATGAATTTATTTTTTAATATGGCATTCTTAAATGCAGAAGCATTCACAAGGAAGCACAAACAGAAAATGTGCGCAAAAATCATAATCATCAAACAAGCACTCGCGAGTTCTTATGGCGAGTTCTTAATGACCACAAAATGCACCCGTACCATATCTCGCTTCGTCAAAGATTAGGTGCCGGTGACTTCCAGGCCAGGATCCGTTTTTGTCGATGGGCAGAAACAAAATTAATTGCGGATTCTCGATTTCTTGAAAGAGTATTGTGGTCAGACGAAGCAACATTTAAAAGTAATGGTGAAGTAAATCATTATAATTTACATTATTGGTCGCACGAAAATCCACACTGGATGCAAGAACTTGACAATCAAAATGTGTGGAGCATAAACACGTGGTGCGGCATCCTTGGTGACCAAATAATTGGACCCTACTCCTTTGAAGAAGCGGTAAACGGGAATGTGTACAGCAATTTTTTTTTAATAAATGAATTGTCAGTGATCCTCGAAAACATGCCGTTAGAAACAAGAAGAGATATGTGGTTCCAACAACACATAGTTGTCCTGCACATTTTGCTGTTCATGTGAGAGAAAAATTAAGTGAAATGTTTCCAAATAAGTGGATTCACCACATCTGACATGTTTAGACTTTTATTTTTGGGGAAGGGTGAAACATATTGTTTATCAAAATAGTCTGCAAAGTAGGGAAAAAATGAAGATATGAATAAAGCAATCGTGTAGATCCATAAGAAGAAAATAGCTAGTTCGAGTTCATAAGAGCTTTGAGGGTAGAATAGAGCGATGCATAGAAAGAAACGGCAGATATTTTAAATAATTTATTTTTATTTAGTTATTTTTACATTGAGTTCAATATTTTTTTTATGATTATTGTAATCTATCCTTTCAATGGCATGTCTAAATTATTGAGTATCATCTATTCCCTTCTACATAAGCAATAAATGTAAAAATATCTTTTATAAAACTCCTATCAACCACAACATTATAGCTATGGATCAATAATGGGAAAATTAGATCTTAATCATGAAGTAAAGTAACATTGCTTTGATGATTGTCAAACCTATTTGTCGTCTTCATAGCCCACTGCAAGAAATGTACTAAAATTTTCATAGTCGGGTAAATAATGGTTAATATCTTGAAAACGACTAGGAATAGGTATATGCACCCTTTATACCTATCGACGGAAAATTTATTTCTGCATTGAATGGAATAATTAGGTATATAATGTTACATTTGAAAAAAATGAATTTGCTAAGGTTAAATGTATCCGAATTGACAATCGATTTATGAACACTCTGTATACAATTTAGTGGTTCTTTTGAAAGAATTTGGTACGGACAACTATTTTTCTCGGGTATTAGTAAAATGACATCATTATCTTTAATGGTTTGCAAAATATGGTACGTTTTCGAAAGAGATGAAAACGTCAAAATTTTGACAAAATCGTAAGTATCTCGAAAACCGTTGAAGTTAGGGATAGAGAACTTTAGTGAAAATTGTATTCAAATAACCTGTAGCATTCATTGAGGTAAGAAAAACATATGATTCCATTTAAAATAAAAAAGTTGTTATCCACTTCCGGTGTAATGGAACGTTTCCGGAAGTTGAAAATATTTTCACGTAATTCTTTAGGTGGGGTTTTGTTATTAAATCTTTTGTCGCATTAGTCTAGCTGTAATAGATCGCGTGAAAAAGATAGTAGACGAGTGGTCTGAAACACCTTGTATACTTTTTAGCACATTTTTAGGTTCTACTAAGCATTCTAAGGCCAGTTTTATAAAACATCTACTTTGGATGTAACCGGAAGTGTGACATAGATGATATTATTTTTATTAAATAGCTCGTAGCTAACTATGCTTAACTCCTAAGTTCGAAAATCGAGATGTCATTGCAAATTCAAGGACTTTTAATGGGCATAAAAATATGCACTCAAAACAGTTTGCAAAGAAATTCTTTTAAATACAATAATAACTTATGAATCTATATAACGTGGAATTATATATAAACAAAAATGATTTGTCTTGCCACTTACAGTCCAAAAAAAAAACAATCTAATCCACTACCGATCAATGTCCTCACTCAGGATGGATTAAACCAATGTAATCCAATCACTATTCGAAACTTTTCTCCTAAACTATCGAATTTATGTTGGCATTCCGGACTGTGGCATGTCGCTAGTCTTCTTCGAACACAGGCAGGCTTCCTAGAGAGCGGTCACGCGATGCGTAAACCCCGACCTTTCCGTATTTCGAGACTTTTCGTAACAACAGCCTGAAAGTATTTCGAGTGCTATCGATGATGAATAATAGATACGGGTTGGGAATTCCAGAGCAAATTACACAACAAGCTAACTTAATAGAACTGCAGTCGTAACTAGGGCGGGGGGTGGAAACAAAAGTTTGTCTGTTCAGGATTAGTTTCTCGATTAAAATTATTTCTGTCATCATAGCGCTGTTTTTTTTTTTCTTATGATTACGATACCTTAGTGAAATCGTTCTTTTTGAAAGTGGTGAAGAAAGCGTTAGATCACAGTTCTCAACTTAGGGATACCCGTGATACATGGGAGAGGAGCAGTAACAAAATAGCCTAAGCAATAATGAAATTAATTTATGAAAAAATCATATATTATAATTTTTTACTTTTCATTTAAAAACATCTCCATACGTGGATCTACGTTTAAAATATTCAAAAGCAAATTTGTTTTCAAGTGATAAGACACGATGCCTGTATTTAGTTTCAAGCACAACCATAAACAAAAACTCTTTTCACAGAGACAAGACGTACATCGAGAAAAATGAAAATGTCGGTACAACAAAAATTGTTATTTTGAACTTTATGCATTCACTCAACCAGTTTTCATTTAAATCAGCACACTTAAATTTTATTGCAAAACAGTAACGTCATTGAAAGAAAACGCATATTTTAGTTGAATTATATGTGTTAATTCAAACAATTATTTGTTTTAACAAAATTAGTTAACTGAATGCATGTGCGGCCGATTTGAACAAACATTTATTTTAATTCAACATTAAGGTTATTGGATGAACCACAATTGTAGATTGATTCAACAACATTAGTGCAACTAATTCTGCGTAATTGATTTAAACATTCCGGTGGTTTGAGCATATTTAAATACAAAAATTTGTTGAGTGAACCAGTTATTGGTTGAATCAACACATCTTTTTTCTCGGTGTAGCGAAAAGAATTAATATTTTTAATGCTTCTATGACTAATATTCGATATTTGTGTCAGCCAGTAAGCCAAAACTTCTTTAAATCTTTAGATGTACACTGCAGTCGTATCGTTTCGTTGGCAGACATTTGGATGGGCTTTTCCTGAATCTAACCTGATAACTTAGCAGCGGCAACAGCGTTTCCACTAAACGAATTTAGTTTTCTAAAAATTTCTTCTTCGAGAAATCAATTTTATCTTCCGAAAAATGCTCATTTAACCGAGTTTTTAGTTCAAGCAAATGCAAACTATGGTGAATAATAGTACCTTGTTCGTTCAATTCTTTTTTTCAATGTAAAAGTAAGTGGAAACATATTCAAATTTGACGTCGCATCGTTCAAAGTCGTTTAAATGCGAAAATGCATCACACAAGAAAGCCAACAACAAGATACACTGATTATTCTGTAAAAATAATGATAATGGTGTTTGTTTATGCTGAAAAAATATGATTAATTCCTCTGGCAATTCCAATAATCCGGTTAACACTTTCTTCTTATCACCCTTGCACCATCACTATATATATGATGTATTTTCCAGAAATAACTCCCTTATTATATTTATTATTTCATCTTCATAATTTCTTCCCTAAGAAAGATATGAATGGTAGTTCATTTTGATTTTAAATACTATGGTTATTAATTTGCGATGTCATCTTAGAATAGTACTACACTTTATTACTAGACTCAATAAATATTAAATATTCTTAAACCCAATTTTTATTGCGTGAAAATTTCCTGTCTAAGCCGAAGTCTGTATGCGACGGCCCTCTACACATGTTTCTACTTTCAATAGTCGATCTACGACGGCCGTCTGACTCACATGTTTACCTACTGATGATAATGGGAGAGCTTCTCCCAACGTGCCGAACACTGACCTATACTGATAACGACTCGATCAACCAGTTGACAGCGGGCCAAGATACGGCTGGCCCCACTTCAATGTATTTTTTGCGTATACTGCGACCACCCCCTCTTCGGCTAGCTCCGCACGGAGACCTACAAACGTCTGAAATCGGTGCCAATGTAGACGTGGCCCCATTTCACGTTTGTCTGCATAAATAATTACAAACCGCGTTTTGTCTCATCAAATCATGGAAATCGCAATGTTTGTTCTGTACTTAAATATGTGGACGTGCGTATGAACATGTATTTATCGGTATTTTTACAAAAAATAAATATATTTTTTTTTAATGAGTAACTTGTGATTTGGAATGGCGGGGCTCCGTGGCTGTTTTCCTTATTTATTTTCTATTTTCTTATTATAAAAAGGCACGCGCCACTGTCGAGACCACACGTGCTTATTATATTATGTTCGAACAGTTCATACATGGCCTATACCTTTCTCTTTCTTTTTATATCCCTCCCTAAATCTGATGCAAGACATCTGTCTTATGTAATACACTGATTGCATGCACGAGCTCATAACTATCGGGTGGAGGAGAAACTGATAAACTACTTGAATATTGAATAAGATAAGTTTTATTTCCAAAGTAATCACTATTACATACAGAAAGTCAACAAAAACAAAGAAAAAATAATAACTTAGATAGAATAAATAGGTCGAGTAACAGTTGGAAGATTCTGGTATTGAATTTTTCCTTTTTAGCGACAATTACGCCTTTATTGGTGGAGTCAAGTGGGAAAGACGACTTAGTAAAACTATAATTTGATCTAGTTTCATCCCGCTTTGAGCATAAATGAACTTCGAATCTAAGAACTAATTCATATAAAAATGATTTAAAATTGAACTGACAGGGAGACTTGCGTTGTTCATATTACAACCTGCTGGGTATCTAGAACTGGATCGTGTCTTGGATTTTTTCTAGCTGACGTTTCCTCAACACTCGCAAGAGACATCTTCAGGATTCCTGCTACTGCTATTGACACGAAACAGAAAGATTAACATACGGGGACGGGTAAAATACCTGGACTCTCGAAAGGATTACGATCTGTGATTGGAAGGGAGTCTGGTAGTTTGAAATCAGGCTTAAAGACGGTTTTGATACTATGGTTAGGACATAATTTTCCCTATAGAGTCCGGTAACGCTTTAGATGTAGAAAAGACAAGCAGTGGATTGACGTCCCCATCAATCCGTTAACCCTATATTAACCCATCCTCGTGTGTTAATCTTTCAGTTTCAGGTCAACAGCAGCAGCCCTGATGAAGTCCTTTGCGAGTGTATGCGAAGCATCGAGCAGAAAAAGATTTAGGACACGGTTCCAGCCTGAAACATCGGCATAGTATGTTTTAAAATCAATTCTTCAATAATGTTCTATCAGAATGACACAATTCTTTCTATTTGCTTAATATGTGTTCTTTTGTCTTTACCTGAAGCTTTTTCTTATTTGTACTATGCAGAGCAATGATAAAAGAGCAATAAATAGCAAACTAAAAAACGCAATTGCTAGTATATACGTATAATAAAAACAGAAATTATGTAAGAGTGGGTGCAATGCAGTCGGAAGAATGTTTAACTAAGGAAGGATTGCGACAAGGGGGAGTACTTAGTCCTACACTATTTAGTACAGTCCTTGATGACATCTTGAAAGAGATTAAAAAGAAAACAAAGAAATTACAAATAGGTTATAAAGATATGAGGATAGTGGAAATCGCGGAAAGTGCCTTTGCCGACGATTTGGTGGTGTACGCGGGGAATATAAAGGATCTGCAAGCAAATTTAAATATTTGGGAAACAGCTTTGAAAAAGAGAAAGATGAGGATAAATGCAGAGAAGACTAAAGTTATGACAATAGGGAAATACGATGGGAAAATAATAATTCATATAGATGGAAAGATCATAGAACTAGTAGAAATATTTAAATATCTTGGAATAAATATACATCAAGAAGGTAAAGAGGAAGCAGAAATTAACAACAGAATTGAAAGTGGGATAAAATGATCTTACGCAATGAACAACGCTTTTATAAGGAAGAAGGAGATTTCAAAGAAAAAAAAATACCGATGTTTAACACAATATTTAAACCTATATTGACATACGGCTATGAGAATTGGATCTTAAATAATCAAACTAAGAGTAAAATACATGCATTGGAGATGAGGTATTTAAGAGCGGTTAAAGGGGTCATCCGAAGTGATAGAATAAGGAACGAGAAGATAAGAGAAGAATTAGGAGTAGAGCCAATTTTAGAAAGCATAGAGAGAAAGAAATTGAAATGGTTTGGACACATGATACGTATGGAAGAGGAACTGACGAAAAGAGTATGGCTGGTAAGATCGAGACACAAACGAAAGAGAGGCAGGTGGAGAAAAAACATGGGATAGTACAGTAGAAGAAAGTTTGAGAAAAAGAGGAATATCCTGGAATGACGCAAGAAGAATTGCAAAAAAAACTTGAAAGGATGGTCGGCGTTTATCTATAATAAGAAATAAAAGTGTTGGTGTATAGAATTTACCTTTACACCCATGGGGTAATTAAGGTTACCGATTATATATATATACTATGCAGAGCAAGGTAATTTATAACTAATCTAGATCTGTTTCTATAAAAGAAAAAAAATCAAATTTCGCATATTCTTTGCACTCCGCCGAAACAAATTACCAGCTCTTCCCTAGCATCGAAACCATGGAGTTTCCATTTTCTCCATTAAGCAAAGAGTTATTACCCCAGAGAGGAGCACATTAAACCTCTCCGTTTGCCCCGCACAATTCGTTTAATTTACCTCGGCTATCTCGCCCTTCCCCCCAACGAAGGTGGGCAAAATAATAATTCAGAACAAAAGATCGCCCACACCCACCACCCCAAAGACGAACGAAAACGAAAACGAAACTCCGGAAGGGAAAGAAAGTGCTTTTCCTTCTGTTACCGTTAAGTACGCACCGGCTCCTCCACCATAAATCTCACGAAACGCACGTATTGATACCGTAGGCGGATAATTCCACTTTGTTTTCCATGAGCATATTTACTTTTCACGGCGATACCTCGCATCCACAAATCTTTTTTTATGTGCCGGCTCGTATGTGGAAGCCCTAGACAGACTTTGGAAAACGTAGGGAAGCTAGAGAGGGCTGAGGGCGGAATGCTCACACGAGAGCCGAGACCATAATTCAATTTTTACGCGGGCATGTATTCCAGAAGGATCTACGAGGAAAACGGAGACAACGTAGGTATGGTTGCGTCGTCCTCCCACGGGCGAAAAACCGTTAGAGGAAACGACTTCGGTCGCATGTCGAGCACTAAATCGTCCTTCGACTGGAACTAAATCAAAATATATCACGCGGCCGGTGATAAAAACAAACGATAATTTCAGCTCCGCCTGGGCTGTTCCTCCGCAACCGACTGCGAAATGGAAGCGGTCGGATCCCACCCGATAGAAAAGTGCTACCGACGAGGCGGCGTGACTGTGGAAGGCTTCTGCCATAAATTATGTCGGACGGAGGCATAAACAAAACATGGGAAGCATGGAACGCGGTGCCGCTCCCAATAAATAGAGATTTATAAGGGATTTGCTCTGAACCGGCTGTCGCGAATGGAAAACAAAAGATTCTGAGGGGAAATCCAGAATTAAGCCAGGAATAAGGAAGGACGCAAGCGAAACCGAACTCAGGAAGTTTATGTATGTATACACCAAAACAAACTTTCATTTTTTTTTAGGGTAAAATTAATTTCAACTTACGAAGAAATGAGATATTAATCTTCAGCAAGAAAATAATAGCATTTCCTTATATATCTCCATATTCAAAAAGGCAAATAAGTAATACGGTCAATGTGTGCTCAAAAGGCGCTGAAAAAACTGTGGGTAGTTTTGAATTCTTTCATTCTATATGATTTTTGAGGTGGTGAATCGAATCTGAAGCTTGCTAACAAAATTTCGTGATGCAAAATAGAAAAAAAAATGTGGGAGATACAACTTTTTGCGAAATGCACACATTTAATTTAATCTCATCCAAGTAAAATAGTGTTCCTTTGTTCCTGATAAACTACATTTGGTTTTCTCGGAAAACACCTCAATTTCAATAAATCATCAAAACCATGGTCTATTAATGTATTAGGACGAGTTATTGGCAACACACCTTTAAGTATTATCTTTTTAATAAGGCCATTGAGTAATAAAATATCAGTTGATGATTTGAGAAAAATATGCTTTGGTATATTTAACTCGGTGATGAGTTATCCAATCTTGGTTTGGGGTTATTCTTACCACAGGGCCAGAGTATTTGCACTCCAAAGCAGGTGTACAAGGCTATTACCTGGTCAAAACCATGGTCTATTAATGTATTAGGACGAGTTATTGGCAACACACCTTTAAGTATTATCTTTTTAATAAGGCCATTGAGTAATAAAATATCAGTTGATCATTTGAGAAAAATATGCTTGGTATATTTAACTCGGTGATGAGTTATCCAATCTTGGTTTGGGGTTATTCTTACCACATGGCCAGAGTATTTGCACTCCAAAGCAGGTGTACAAGGCTACTACCTGGACAAAACCATGGTCTATTAATGTATTAGGACGAGTTATTGGCAACAAACCTTTAAGTATTATCTTTTTAATAAGGCCATTGAATAACAAAATATCAGTTGATCATTTGAGAAAAATATACTTTGGTATATTTAACTCGGTGATGAGTTATCCAATCTTGGTTTGGGGTTATTTTTACCACATGGCCAGAGTATTTGCACTCCAAAGCAGGTGTACAAGGCTATTATCTGGTCAAAACCATGGTTTATTAATGTATTAGGACGAGTTATTGGCAACACACCTTTAAGTATTATCTTTTTAATAAAGCCATTGAGTAATAAAATATCAGTTGATCGTTTGAGAAAAATATGCTTTGGTATATTTCACTCGGTGATGAATTATATATAGCTTATCAATCTTTTAGCAGCATACTAAACAATTCCCACCGTTCGACCCACTGATTGTCCCTAATATCTGTATCGCGTCCTAGCCAATTTAACTTCTTCTTAGCTAATGTCTTAGCTTCGCTACGCGACCGCCACTGATCAGAGAGTGGACATTCAAATAAAAAATATCCCTGAATCTATATCCTGTATCTACCCCACCAAATTTACAATGTGAACCATTAACCCCCAATTCTGCATAATATGATTTAAAATTACCGTGACTGATACGATACGCTAACCCTTATTTCTCTAAAACCTACAACGTTATTGATAAACTTCCTGGTCCAACTCCCATTTACTATATTGTCCTACTTATCCTGCCAAGCATTATCAATGCTTTTTCAACTACGCTAGCCGAAATTAAACCATGCGTAATAATTTATTAATTTACTACTATTCTGTATGATAATTATTGCAAAGATCCCCTAAATAAAATTTTTGATTACATATTTCAATACCTCTATTATAAACAACAAAAGCTGGCCCTATATCATCCTTACCCTTCGACGCATATGTCAAAATTTCTAAACCCTCTTTAAAAGCGCCTATAAATTTGTTATAAGAAATACTTTTTATTTCTATAGGTCGAATTGGGTCTCCTACATCTACTAGGCTTTATAAATCGCTCGTTCTAATCCAATTTCCGTTGCCGTAATTAAACGTAAATCGACTGGTAATATACTCGAAATAATGCACGCCGCGTCAGCTGAAATAGATGAATACGCATCCACAGCCTTAATAGTTAAAACAATCCTTGCGTCCCGATTAATGGAGGAATGTTATGCATATCTATGACGTGGATACTTGTAGACTTACAGATAGACTTACAGGGGCTACAGATGAATAAAATAAAATCTCATCATATTTTTTTTTGTTTCTTTAATATTGTAAGCGTCCACCCATATCGCCCCCACATATAATATTCTAATGAATTAACTTAATTACTGTTTTGGCTAAACTTGGGTCTACTAAACTATGCATATCTGTTGGTTCTGGCCTGTAAATACTTGGATCCGTTATATCATTTGAGCCGGTGTTTCACAGAGATATCACAGCAGATATACAGATGAAATACTCCAGCTATAGTCAGGACATTGCAGGTCTACACTGTTCGGGAATGGAGATAGCATGAATTACTCTATTTCGTCAAAATGCTATTGCACGCTGTCGAGTGAAGTGTTGTATCACGTGGTATCACCAATGCATCCCTACTTTTCACTTGTCGAATGGTTCCGACATACGATATCGCGACCATAGGTCGACTGTTTGATCTGTACAGAGATATGCAATTTAGCTCAGCTTGGTTATGACTAGAGTGGTCAGACGTGTCTGCTTACACGGGCCGCACTCGCCTCGCGCTATGCAGAACGTTTAGCTTAGTACTTCTTCAAGGCAGTAAAATCACTCCTTCCGATTAGTGTGTCTAGTATCAATGTTAGTCGAGTCTTGATGCGAGATAGTACAATTCTCCGTTAACGTTTTACGCATCATAAATGTAGTACACTGTCGGGCGTAGAAAATCCCAGAAAACGACCATTGTTTCATAATGTAGAAAGGTATATCGCTTAATTCCAGGATTTGCGTTACGGTGGCGCCAAAATAGATTGTACAGTGTGCGATAAACAACTATGTTGGCACAAATCGGGCTACACATTGATGGTGGTGCATCTGATGTCTACTACATCCGTACAGAGTTGAACGGTCTTTTTCAAAATATAAAATGTTTTATCATCGCGACGAAAGCGGTTTAGTGAGGAAAAATCGTGAAACACTTAACGCTACAAGCTTTTCAGCAATCCCAATACCATTTTTGCTACGTAAGTAAGGTAAGGAGCTTATATATGAAATTTGTAGTTAAGTAAATGAATAATTTTGCTCTTTCCCGACACTGTATTGAAACTTAGTACTGACCTGGCGCGCGGACGAAAGTTGGCCACTCTAGTTATGACACCAGCATCTAACATTTATAAGAGAAAAAACACCGAATCGCCTTTTTGGGTCTCCCCTAAAATAAAATCCTTCCACCCGGAAGAACGTATCGCGATAATACATCAAACAGTGATAAACGTCAAGCGAAATGTAAATCGCCATGTTTGTCAATTTTAGGAAGTCCCGTCCGCATAAATTTCAGTTGAGTGAGAGAAAAACAGCGCGCCCAAGTGAAAAGCCATCGATTCTCTGTGTTGCAAGACAGCTTTCATGGCCGGAATCTCTCGAGATAAATCACGAATATTAAGAGGTTTTATCCCTCTGAAATGGTGAAAAATGTCGAAAACGTCGGTATTAGTACAACGAAGGTAGTTTTAAAGTTTTCGAAGTTAGGTTTTTGGTACACCGAGGGCGGTTTGAAAGTTCCCAAAATTAAATATTAAAAATGTTCGATTCGAATCGATTCTTTTTGTTCCGAGTTGCATTATTAACTTACGATTCCTTTATTGTACCGCGCGAAAGCATTGTTACGTCTGCTTCGTCTATTTTTTTTTTATTTTGTTTTAGTGTTCTGTCATCTCACATACCGAAGCATTTATCGGCCGTATAAATTTTCAAAGCAGTTTACGTTTATTACCGAGTCCATAACTCTCTCCTTTAGTCTCGATATCCGACGTCGACTGAATAGCGAATCAGGTGGGTCGTTGGGATGCGGGACGGGGTTTCTGGAGGGGGTTGGGGTACGAGCGTCGCCCGGAAAACAGATCGGTGCCGGTGAAGGTCACGAGATCAGCGCGCCGTTCCGTGGCATTCACCGATGGCTCCCTCTATCCGTCGCGTACGCTCCTACTGCGAGAAGGAGTTCACCGTCAACCTTCTGGGTCGTCCCTTTGTGCGGGCCATAAGGAACGTACGCAAAAAAGTCTATTGACATTATGGCGACGACGCGGCACACTACGATATATACATTAGCTCTCCATTAGTGATCAAATCATGCGGAAATATGGCTTTGTGTACGGTCGAAGGTGAGTCGGATAGGAAGATCTGGGGAGGGGTGAAATCGTGTCCCTCTGTGATGGTATGCTACAAAGGAACAATCGGAGGAGTGATTTTCGCGATATAGAGGAGGCCAGGCCGTATCGATTTTATCATTTTTATGGGAAATGTATCGTGAAACCTCGACCTTAAGTAGTTTCATAGAAGGACTAAAATAACTATTATGGTTACTTTACGAAGTTTAAAGCAATTTCTTGGTATTGTTGCAATGAATATGTTTTTTTCTTTATCGTGAAATAAGGTATGTATGTATGTATATTGTCAGCCTATGGAGTACGTGGCACTGCACTTAGTATTTTTAAATCTTACTTGTGTCAGCGGAAACAATTCACTGAAATTAAGTATAGAAACAACTATGGGTGTATTGAACGTTGCAAGTCTGAAACAATCGAGAATTCTATTGGAATCCCACTAGTGTCAAACTTGGGTCCGCTACTATTTGTTCTTTTTATCAATGATCTACCACGACTCTTGTCCGGCAGTGTGGTGATGTACGCCGATGATACTGCAATCTTAATATCTTCAGAAATCCATGAGGGGTTACTAAATAACGCTCGTCGCGTGTTGGGTGAAATGATGGAATGGTGTAGAGTAAATAAATTAATTCTAACATTAACAAAAACAAAATTAAGACATTTTGGGAAAAAACAGCTCGCAGTTGAACTAAATGTTAACATATAATGTTTCACTCGTCTTGGAGTGGAAAGTTGTTGGTTTAACCATAGACAAGGACTTAAAATGGGACATTCACATTAGGTTCAGTTATTTTCTAAGTTAAATAAGTCTCTATATGTTTTAAGAAAAATGAAAAGCAAATAACTCGATATTAATACATTAAAATAATATATTTTGCATATTTTAATTCGCATTTGAGTTATGGTCTTCTATTTTGGGGAAGTAATTCCAAGACAAAAACAACACTTATGTTGCAGAAAAAAGCTCTTCGTATTATCTACAATCTCCAAAGGAGAGATTCTTGCAGAGACTATTTCATTGAGTTGGGTATCCCGACGGTTTACACCCCTTATATACATGCAGCTGCCTGCTCGTTCGAAATAACATAAACAATTTCAATTGAATTCTACAGCGCATTCCATACAGCACCCGACGCGCCATATTTTTGTCGCTGTAATTTTTCTAGATCAAGTAAGTTTACACATCTATATATCGGACACATTTGCATTATTATATATTATCATTATTATTATCATCATCATTATTGTTATTAATCACTCATTATTATGTGCCATTTTAACTGTTATTGTTTATAATTATTGTTATTTATGATGCAACACCACTGGTACAATATATGGTCTATCTATCTACCTATCTATATAAATGGAAGAATGATGTTACACTGAGACCTAAAAGATCTGTTGTGTCCCCTATTCTTGTGCTTTACAGCTGCCTTCCAATCTATCCCTTTGAGAAAGTGTTAGAATGCTCAGGAGCGGCCCCAGTCTAGGTAAGATTCTCCCTCTCCGATTTCATATTGCTCCCAGGGCCCTATGCCCCCGAGTTCACAGTGCCTACGCAGTTGAGAGGATGTGGCATGTGCGTTCATCCTGTTCCCCCACCACAAAATCTACCTTCAGATTCCTTTTCCCAATTTCAAGCTTTACTCAGGTGTCCTTTTCAGTCTACAATGGTCTTGAAAGTATCCTGTTAGTATGGCGAACATTGTCTTACTCAGGTTGATGCCATTTTGTAAACCTCTTCTGGTTATAATTTCCTAGAAGAATTTTACTTTGCCTCATTCCCTGGAATTTTCCCAGTAACTTAGTTTTCTGCTCCATTCTATTTTCCGTTTCTTCAGAATTGTACTGTACTAACCCTAAGTAACGCATTTTCGCCAAATAAAGTAAAATGTGAATTTGGGATCTTGAAGTGCCACGTCGTGCTTAAAGGGATTAACCCCGCAAAGCGTTCAGGCTCCTACAAAGGTATTCCACCGTTTTTTTGCGAGATTATCCGTTTATCGTGAAATAAGGTAACCGAGCACTCGTAATTAAACGTACACTGACAAGTCACCCAACTGATCACCTCCAATGTTGATAAAATTTTCCACACATGTAGAGCAGTGAAAAATAATACTCGGATTTTTTTTTTAGCCGCTGATATTCACTTGTAGGGGAGATACAGACTAATAAAGGTACATCCCTAAAACACATTTTCAACGATATCTTAGGAACTAGAAGAGATTTGGATATGAACTAGAAAGGAAAATTTTCTTCTTGACAATTCGGACATTTTGGTTTACTAAGGATATCAGTGATGCATGGGTTGTGAGGGGCTAAATGTTTTTTGATAGTTTTCTGAAAACGGCTCTAACGATTATCTTATGAATTCAAATTTTGCTACATTTGAAGATACGAGTGGATGAAGGTGCCTGGCTGCATTTTAAAAATTGTCTTTTTTGCAGAATCAAGTGTTTTGTACCCATCTTTCACATAGCACCATCGAAAATTCCAGAAATTCAAGAACACTCGAGCCTTGATAAGCTAATGAGAGGTATGTTACAACTACTTTTGAGAAAAATTACATAAAAGAACTTAATTTCTGAAAAAGTATGATTTTGTAACATAACACCTTCATCCACTCGTGTCTTCATTTGGTACAAGCTGTTTATTTACCTATGCCGCTTTTGTACGTACATGTCTGCAAATTTTTATGAAAATTGGAAGGTGACTTTGCGTGTTAGTACTTTTCTCTTGGAAAGCCATACATCCACTACTTAAAAATGAAGTTGTGTCCAGAATTCTTTATAATGTAGCTTTTCGTCCTGTTAATTCACATTCTGTTGAAGATTACTGTCGACACCTTTCAATGATGTTTGAAGAGTTTTCCATTGTAAGTAGTGTTTTCAATGCTTATATTTTTTTTTTACTCATGTATCGGTAACAACATGCAAATCCTTTTGTAGCGTGCTTTTTTATGGCGAAACACTATTCTTTTGTAAGTTTACTCTGATTTGATTTAAAAATGCCACGCAGTAAACAATGAATACTGTTTACCTACTCGCTCTACATTAACCATGCGCGTGGAAATTGTTTTTGTTGTTCTATGTTTGGCTGCCTTTATATACAGCAATGTGTCATAGAAACGTTTCACAACAAGCGTAGTAACAATAACTACCAGTACCATTTTATTAAACGTTTACGATGAACGATTTGACATAAATACCTATTTTGAATTTTAAGTTATAATTAGCTGTAGAATCTATTTTTTTTCTAATATGTTAAATTGCAATTATTTAAAAATTAAGTTGCGTAGGGCTAGATCCAGGGTCCACACAGCCGCAGCCTTGTGAAGGCCATGCGCACATGTTGAGTATGTGGTAATCTCACCTTTCTGTTCCTACTTTGTTCAAGACAAAGTAAAGATATTTTGTTTACTTTAAATTACTTTACGTTCCCTTGACGGGCGTCATTCTCTGCTCTTTTATTATTGCATTAAGTTTAACAAGCTAACCAGATTTCTCTCCGTTACGACGAGTTGTTGCTCCTGTGGGAACTATAAGGAAAGAGGTGGTTATATCTCGGCTTGGCATGGTCGTGAAGTATTACTTAATTTTAAAGTTAAATATTGCTAAGGGGACGTAAACATACAATGCATATCTCGTGTTACTTTTGCCGCTAAAATTAAAATCTTTTATAGGAGACCTCGAGAAAATCAGAAACTATTTTATAAAGTTTTAAAATCCTTCAGAACAGTGAAACCGGTATACAGGGTGTATCAGATATAGATGTACAATATAATAATATGCTAAGCTGTAATGCATATACATAAAAAGTCTTAATGCACAGGGTTATCTGTAAGCATTAACGAGAAAAAAATATTTTATAAAATGCCGGGCTAGACCGCACCTGTGCCCAACCTAAATGTTGCTCTGAGTATACCCACGTCACCACTGATCATTCAGCCACTACCGCTCTTAGTTTTGTTGGATGCGATCGTCGGCGCTGACAGTGCAAAGCATTTCAGATCATTTATATTTAAATTCTTCCCGTCTCGAAAAAAAAACCCTCTTTCAGGACCATATGATGTTATATAAAGAAAATCAAAGCTTGATGGATTGGAAAAGGCGGGATTGTTTGCTGATATCCTAGTATGACTATTTTAAGGCATTCACAACAAGTTCTGAGACTAAAGGAACAAGTAATCAAAAGTGAGCGTGTCTTCAGTTGCCTAGCTACAGGCGAATTATGAATTTGTTAAAGATAGTTATTTAAATCAATAATTTAGCATTAGGGCTAAATATTGCTTTATGATATGTAAACTTTATTTGTATGTTAATTCAAACATGACCCTGGTATCTATTTTATGTTTGTTATATTGTGCTCGCGAGAGTTTTTCAGTCTTCGGGGTGGTTTTATTTTAAACGTTTGGCGTATCCTCTAACATCGGAAAATAACGGTATTTTAATGTCGGTAGCTTATCTTAAAAATTCGGGTGGTGACCTGTGTCGAATAAACAATCGAAGGTGTTGACCGATTGAATATGATTTGGAATTCTCATTCTGTTGGTGGCTACAGAACACGACGGTATGTCCTAATCTTCCTATAACCGTTTTTCTGCCACAACTGAATAAAAAATTATTCAAAGTTCCAAGAAGTATTACTAAAAAACATATGATACAAATACCCGTTTATGTAATTCCTATCGAATACCTGAAATTTGCAGAAAATATGCTATAAAAATCATACGAAGATCTCCCGACCAGATTACCTTTTCAAACCATTGACCCGAACCTGGGGCCCGTTCCTTTAGAACTGCAGCCAGATGCCAAGAGATTGCCAAGCGTAGTATCTTCAAGTTAGTATTTTCAATTAGAAATCACCTCACTAAAAAGAACGGAATTATTCAGTTCCCTTTTCAATTAATCAGAAATATTATATATTGGCGTAATTATTGCACCATACGATACATTGGGGGTTAGTTTATAAGAACGCCATTTAGTTTAGTAAATTTAGTAATATTTTATATGTAAGGGTTGTAAAAAAATCACCGAGTTTGATCTCTGATAAAAGCTATCTTTAACAAATACGATAATCATAGATTATCGTTTGCTTTAAAAATTTGATATTTGCAAGTTTAACAGATAGATGGCGCCGTTATTTATTTGATATTTAATTATTATTATGACGTTTGCTAACCTCATTTAGTTTTAAAAAAATGCAGAGAGTTGAGACAGTTTTGTATTAGAAGTCTTATATAGTATTTTTGATTCCATTTCTCCGTTGTGATATAGAGTCCAATGATAGGAACCATAGCATTGGAAATAAATAAGATTTAAGTTTATGGTTTGAAACGTTTCATTATCTGTACAGTAAGTGTTTCACAACGACTTTCCGATATTTTATCAATTAATAAACCGGAAAGGGTTGACGGGGCCCGTTAGGTGAGAACTGCCTATTCGTTAATACAGCGTCCGGGTAGATTCTGACAAGAGATGGTCCTTGAAGCGTCCGGCCACTTAGGAGTACTTTCAACAGTTTCTTTCACTTACTTAGAGAGTCGCTAGTGTATTGAAACCACTAATTAATTGATTTGATTTTATTGAAAAAAAAAGAAAAAAAGAAAATCGTAAACACAAGCTAAATAAAAATAAAAAGTGAAATAATATAAATAGTAGGGAACATAAAAAAAAAAATTAGAAATCCCGGCATTGTGTTCTGAAAAACAGAGCAGTATAGATTTATTTCGCGCGACATCATAGTAAAAGGCGTGTTGCAAATTTTCTATATCTACATATTTTCTGTGTAATCGATTCAATTCATTTTGCTATATGATTAAATAAATCCAACATAGCTCAGATTCAGTGGTACTCTTATTAACAACTAACTCTCGATTCGACAAAGAAAAGAAAAATATTTACGTTTTTATAACTACTGAAGTCGCATATCCGGTGAAAACTCGAACGTCTTATCAGGATTGTTAAAAATAATACTTTGTAGACTTACGTAGAATGCTCTTAACAAAAAAGGAATGTTTATTTTATAAAAAGAAGAAAGTTAAAATGCCTCAGTTTACAAGGCCTTATTTTATTCAGAATGACGTTAAATAACTTACGGCTACCGTTAAGAATAATACTAAATGAGAGCAATGTATATAGTATAATACCACGTTTAGCGGTGCTTAACATGACGTTCCTTGCATCAGGCCCGACTAAAGAATTTTGGCTCTAAATTTTTTTTTTTATTCTTTAATGAGAAATCCGGTTCGGTGGGTGTGTGCTTTATATGTCGTGTAGTTAACACACAAGCAAAATTTACTTTTTTATTTGATATACCCTGTATTTTCTAAAACAAGCGATAGTACTCCTTTCTCAATCAAAGCGGTGTAGTTTATAAAATTCCATGCCGCGATTGGTACATAGGTCAGACAGTACAAATGTTAAAAAGCTGACTTACTCAATACAAAAGCGTTCCTATGCTGTAACCCTCTACTTTTAAACATTAGACCATAATTGCGACTATGACAACACTACTATTTTTCAAATGGAAACTAGTTACAACAAAAGATTGTTTTATGAAATGCTGCACCTTGTGAATTGTCATGACTCTATCAATTTAGAAACAATTTAGCAGTATCTATAGTAACATTTGAATATTTGACACAGTTGCGAGGGCAAAAGTATAAACAAGATTACAAGAGTAAATAAATGGTGTACACAACAAAATAATAAGAATTATTTTGTTGCGTAAGAATTACGCATTGCTCGGCACGCAGTACTTGTAGTTTCGGTTGCATAAATAATCGAAGATTTGTGAAGCTTAAATTCGCATTTAACTTGTTAAAGATGGTACATGAACAATAGGTGTAAACTCGACATCTTAAGCGTAAATCAGTAATATGATTTTGTGTATGAATATGAGAAGACCTTGAAGATATATGTATATACTAGTGCGGCTAATTTAAGACACAACATAACTGTGGAGGTACACCCTTACCACACTTAATCCCCAATTAATTTACAGATTAAAACCCTACTAATCAACACTCCTTTTGTCGCTTTGCAATTTCCAATAGGATTATCATTTCGAACGTATGCTCTACGGATCCTAATGATGAGAACTTCATTACCTCGCATAGATAGACAGCACGTGAGCTTACTCCGTGTGATTACTTGCACATCTGTTCGGCTGGGGCGTTGCCATTTGATTTATTGGCGACCGATCAGGCGTGCTTCTGCCATCGGCTGTCTCATTAATATGGATTGACTCGCATCAAAACGGCTTCGATTAACTCAGTTAATTACTGCGCTTCCTAATAAGGTGAGCGTGGGGAATTGAAATTGCTTGTGTCACGGCGCTAAGTAGGAGATGTGTGAAATTTGACATTCGTATGTAAATATGCAGATGGTAAAATCAGAAACTTCACGCGTAACTAGATATTGCATACAAAATTTATTATTTAATTTTAATTGCTAGAGCAACAAATGGTAAACTGTTGAATAAACTCTACTAACAAAATATCATAACATTTTTTTTTTCCGTTATTGTGATCTTATGTTTTGTTAAATTTAATTAAAGATGTTGGTCAATACAATGATATTTTTAACAACATTTTGATTGACGGAATGCATTTTATTCTCTCGCTATATTGACAACAAAAGATTGTTGTACGTTGTTATACGTGTCATAATTTTTGAAAAAATAATATTAATCGTAACATTTGAAAAATGTGCTATCGTTCCTTGTAAAAAAAATTACGTTGAATTTCTCCAGTTAAATTGCTCTGAACCTTGAAGTGACAAGACGACAGTGATCTACCCATTCAGTGTAGTTTGTAATTTCAGACATGTCTATCGCTCTCTTTGCCCGTACGGGCAGCTTTAATGAAACATGAAAAGCCATTATTACCTTTTGTGTGCCTATCGGTGGGATACGGACCTGTCCAAGCGAATAAAAGTCTCTCACAGCGTGGCGGAAATGTGTGGCAAACTTAGTCAAAGCGCAATCAATGATGACGGTTGGTAAAAGGGTTATTGGCACGTCTGAAAAATTTAGAATTGAAAAGTGCCAAATCGATATTCATGTAAATATTTGCTGCGCTTCATTAAAAATAAATTTGTGTTCATATAGTTAGTCATAGATGGTGCAATGTAATTTTCTACCCAATCTGACTGGTGATGAATGATATATACATGCATACGTATTAAATAAATTTCGTTATACCCCGTGTATACAAGCATTTAATTAACCGGACACATTCTACGGCGTGATTTAATAAAATTTCGAATCTGTCAACAATTGTCATATTTTGAAAATTTGAAAAAGAATGTGTAAATACACCATCTTGCTCCACCATAGGGCAAGATGGGTTCCAGTGAGTAAGTATGGGTGTACCATAAATATAGGTTATAGGTAAAAAAAAATAGATTCTTTAAATATTCTTAAAAACATGCAGGAACAAGCTTAAACTCTTTAAATCGGAACTACTTAAATTAAAAAAAAATACAATAACGATAAGAATATTAAACTTAATCTTCACCAATTGAGACAATAGAAGACGAACTCATCCACGTTATTCGCACAGCCTCCATGTACCCAACCTCGCCATCGATGCAATGTATCAATACTTCCCTTACAATACTAACATTGAGCGTCATCTTCTCTCAACAGAAAACTGATTATTTCTTGACGTTTTCTAAAATCTATCTCTTTGCTTTCCTTACAAAATTCGGCTTCTTGATCTCTTCTGTTTTCGTCTTTGTCATTTTTTTTTCCTTTAACTCTGCCTCAGCACTTCTAGTTGCCTTAGGGATTCTCCAGACTTCTGTTTTCTTGTAGCAGATTTTTATACGTAGTGCTTGTAACGATTGTTGTCTCTCCTTTGTTACGCTTTGATTGAACTGTACTTTATTCCTAACATGAGAAAATAGGCATTATGTCTTCGAGAAAGCATAATGGCATATCCAGGCATAACGGATCAGACTGAAGAGTGAGATAATGATGTCCCCATGTTGCCCCATACCAATAGCCCCATCTTGCCTCTTTGGGACAATTCCTGGTTATGTTATAATAACATATTAAATATTTGAAATAAACAAACAACACAAAAAAGTGTAGTTGTAAACAATTTACTTATGCTTCCGATACTGGCCGTTGAACTCACCATCAAAATAATAACGAAATTCTGGAAATTGCAAAGTTCACGCACAAACAGCAATAACTTTGTTATTACGACTAGTAAGTTCCTACATTACAACAAACATAAAACAGCACTTGTCAATATCAGGACTGCTATTATTTGACAGATGCCTACTGCCATTTTGTAGATAAGACGATGTCCCCATCATGCCTCGTGGCCCCATCTTGCCCCACCCTCCCCTACAGTAACACAATAAAAAAGAAACTTAAAATACTACACATTTGACATTCAAGAAATAAATTCTTCAACAGAGTAGATGCAGCGCATGCTCAAGGAGCAACGCCCTTAGGCCTCTTTCAGACGAGGCGATTAGTTGACTCCACTAGTTGAACGGATGGTTGTCAAGGAGCATACTGATATGAAACTTTTCACACGGAGCCAACTTGTCCACTTCGGCAGCTTCAGTAGGTCTTCAATAACAATCAACTAGTTGAGAGTAAACCAGGCAACGTAGTTGAATCAACTAAACCGCCTCGTCTGAAATAGGCCTAAATACTCGTAAGCCGTCAAGAGACTTTAGCAGATTTAGTGGCGAATTAAATATTTTGATTCCCATCTGGTAATTTCCAGTCTATTTAGTGGCTCCTTATATTTCTCTTTTGCTTTTGTAATCTAGTTATGGATGTAAGAACATTTTAAAAAAGTTGATTGATTGTAAAATATATAACAGAGTAACACCATGACGTATATACTAGGCAAGGGTAAAATAGCCAATCCCTGAAAGTGCGGGCGACAGGATTCATAACTTCTAATACTCACTAAAGATCTCATTATCCTTTTTTGGGCATCTCGTGATAGTACCGACGAGCCCCAGAATACTAGCCATAGGATATTCGTGAATAGACTTCACTAGAATAAAATTTTAATACGTCACTGGAATGCAGCACATATTTTAAATTTCTAACTTGATAATAAGACGTGTTAATCTTTCTGATAAGACATTCACAGTGCGACCTCCAATTCAAGTTTTCATCTAGAGTCGTGCCAAAAAATTTAATTGTTTTACGCTCTATATGTGACCTGTTGTACACTACATTATTAGTAGTATTTATCGAATAGCGCGAAATATGAAAATACATGTAATTAGTTTTAGTCAAATTAAGCCTGGAAGTAAACCATCGGGCTGGCTCACTAAGAAGTCTATGTGCTTCAGTCTGTACCTCCACAGGATTCTTACCGACGACATCATCATTTATCATTGGCGTATATAAAAAGGGATTGTCTAATAAATAAAACAATGGCATTGATAAACATTAAAAATAAAGTTGGCCCTAATATTGAACCCTGCGGAACTCCGATGAGTAACAGGAAGATATGATGAAGTTGCTACTCTTGGAGGGTATTGTATATAATAGATTGTACCCTATATGCAAGATACGAAACGAACCACTCTGACACTAGTGGGAGTTATCTGGGTTACCACAAAAAAAAAAAATCGAAATGTCAGGAGAGCATATAGGGAGAGCGTTTGAAGCTATTTTATTCTAACCGTGTTTTATTACACAAGTTGCAAATTATGCACTTTTTGCTTAACGCCTTTTGATACACAAGTTGCCGTACAGACGATTCAAAGAGTGAGTGGCCACAAGACTCATTTTGCTGCGTCCGCAGGAATTATTTTAAATCGTCGGGAGCGTCATTGAAAGTTGTCCCTCATGATATGGCAATTGATAGGTTTATGAATTTTATATAAATCACAGCAGGTTGTTTGAGCTGGCTCGTTTCAATTGAAATGCCCTGTATACGTACGCAAAGATATTTCCATTTCGTTTAGTAGTAGCACTCCAGTCTGACTGATAATCTTTTTAATACAACTTCGTTCACTTTAGTTGGATCTACGTATGTGCATGCAAAGACGCCATCTTGGAGATACACGAGTGCAGCGTAGTGTAGCAACGCGGTAGTAAGTAATTCCTTTACACGGATAACACTAAGGACATATTATGTAGATTGGATACGACGCGGCATTAGGATGTATATAAATCGTTTTATATTATTTTCATGCCTGGGTATGATATTAAATTTTCCACAAAGGGAAACATACATAAAGGCGTTCGAGTGTCTACTTTGGAGTGCACAGCGACAATGCTTTGTTACGAGGTAATTTTAATCTTATTCGATGGAGGCGAGAATACTAGTGCATGTTGTGCAATGGTCCCAGGTTACTGGATCTCTGATCATAAGAGCAATCATATTATTGGGAGTTTGTTGCTCTTCTCTCTCCCTCCCACCTTAGGCATTCAAAAAGGGTATGTCGCGCTGTATCCACTTCACGGTAGTATACGCACAGGTCGTTACTAGTCTTGCCTATACGATTCCTATAGCTTTTAAAGCTGCCATGGCCGGTAAGCGCCTGAGTGAGATGATAACCAACATGACGGTGCTCGCACTTGATTCATTCGTCTATTCGCGGAATCAATTCCCTGGTCCATTGCGCTGCTCTGACATCCGTGATCCAGTTGTTTTGCCATTCCTGCATTGTGTTAACTCTAGCTGCCTGTTTAGTTATTCTCATTTCGGCCGTGTAATTGCAATACAAGTTTCTTCGCTCTTCCACCAGCAGTCGTATTGGTGGGATCCCTAGGATGACTTGTAGCGCCTGTGACGATACGCTGGCAGCTCTCATCAGGAACTTTCTTTGGGCTTTTGTTAGTTTCTGTTCGTAGGTAGCTTTCTGTGTCCACTTGTACCATATCGGCGCACCATATAGGAGAGTCGATTGAACTACATGATAGTACACCAACTTTTTCTTATACCTAGGCCCTCTGAGGTTTCCTGCTACACGCATTAGTTGTGCTGCCTTTTCTTCCACCCTCAGGGCTGCATTTTTCAAATGATCGTCGTATCTACCGCCCTGTCCTATGATAATTCCTAAGTACGTTAAGTACTTTTTTGGACGAATTTCCGTGTTTTCGCATACTAGTTGTAGTTGTTCTGCTCCTCTCTCTCCTCGGGGGATAACATATTCGGTTTTTTGCTCCAACTTGTTGCATCTCATCCATCCCGAGACGTGTTCTACGGCCTCATTTGCTTTCTACTGGAGCTCGAATCTGTTCCTACCTGCCACTAGCAAAGCCAGGTCGGCTGCATAAGCTATCGTTCTCACACCATCAGGCAGGACCTAATGCAGCACCCCGTCGTAAAGAGAGCTCCAAAGTACGGGCCCCTAGATAGACCCCTGCGGGACACCAGCGCATATCTTCATTTTTGTCCTTCTGTCTATTAAATCAGGGCGGTCCCGGAGATGTTTGTATTTTAATCATTTTGAAATATTATTATATAATATAATAATTAATGAATTCAATCTATCTTAAGTTAATAATAATATCAATTTATTGGCATTACTTCAATACACTCCTATTGTGAACATATGTCAAAACATATGAATTGATACACCTCAAATTTATCTTTCATTTTCTATCACTATCTATTTATTCACATTAATTTTCTGTTTATGGGACCTATTGATTTCACATGTAATTTTTTCAAGAAGTTTTGCTGCATCTGGTATTTTTAATTGTCTCAAGGCAATTTACTGAGCTCTTAGTAGAAGAAAAGAGAAGACGACAGTTAGGATGAGAAAAGAACCCATTGTACAGTTCATCGGCTTTAATCTCCATAGAATGGGACTTCCCACGCCCGCGGAAGACTGGGCGGTACGTAAGATTATGGGTGGCAGTGACCACCTCTCTCAAAACAATAAATATGGGCTTGCGAGACTGGAGGCACCCAACCAGAGGACGGGGGGCTTAGGAGCCAATACGGCTAATCTCGGAAAAGAATGAGAACCCGAGAAGCATGTCCCTTCCAAGACTGGATCTTTGATTACATCTCTATTTTTGATTTTAGGGAAAAGTATTTTGTACAAAAGTTTTACAGTATAATCTAAAAATATTTAAAAATACAATAATATTTTTTCTTTTTTCTTGAGGTAGCGGCTTTTTTTTTAAAAATGAATGAATTTTTTTTTTACCAATTAAACATTCTTTTTTGACGTTTCGACAAGTTTTTTTTTATTATTGTCTTTCAGAAATTATTTACTACAATTCATTTTTTTATGCACATTTAAAGACAATACAAAACATTTTAAAAATATCACTATGCTTCACACATAGTTAATATTGTACGTGACAAATAACCCTGTTAGTAACTTTAGAAAAATGTAAATTTTAAAGTAATTTTAAAAAAAAATGTATAAAATCTGTATAAAAAAATTGAATTGTAGTAAATAATTTCTGAAGAAGCCAATAATTAAAAAACTTAACGTCAAAAAAGAATGTTTTAATTGGTAAAAAAAAATTAATTCATTTTAAAAAGAAAAGCCGCTACCTCAAGAAAAAAGAAAAAATGTAATTTTACATTATCGGCTAAGAACAAATGCCATCAATACAATAATATGCACACTAAGAAAAAAGAATTGTTAGTTTTTTTTAAAGCCATTTTAAAAACGGTTTTTGTTTTTTTAAAAATATTATTTGACAAATTTTATATTTCACAAAAAAAGAAGAAAACTTTGATTTTGTAATTATTCGGGTGCGCTTAAACTTTTCAGTCATGCTGCAGGTATGACTTAAATCTTTAGATTTAAATCCATTCAAAAGAACCTATCACCAATTACAATTTCTATACATTGTATACATATCAAGGACAGTAGAGAAAGCACCTATTCCTCCTCGCACTGACAATAAAAACAAAACACCGCAGCGAATGACAGACACTGTGGTAAGCGAAATATTCACAGTTATTTAATTCAAGTAATAAATATAGGGACCAGGCAAGAAGGATTTATTACCCGATGCTATTTAAATTGAAATGACCTAAATGATAGTAGGTATGCTTCGGGGCGACCTCTTTTGACAAGTCAGGAATTAGAATTTAACAAATTAAAATAGTTCACGTTGCAGTAAGTACAAAAGGCAATCCGATGTCAACTTGTCTACCGTTTGTTACGCAGCATTGGAGGAAACTGTGAGCCAATATATTGATGTAATTGCTTCAGTAGCAGAGATTGAGGTTTTGAGGGCGCGGCATCCATTCACGAACATGTTCATATATCTACGTTGTTCGCTAGATTCTAGACGAAAGTGCACGGTTAATCGGTATACGATTTTCTAGTAAAAATGTAATGTTTGTATATCTACTAATTTTGTCCTGATCTACTTGCACAATTTTGTTTCCGTATACCAGGAGTACACACCCGTAATGTCGATCTCTTCGCTCCTCCTTTCTACAGAACCTCTTATGGCTATAACTGTCCGTTGAGTTTGGCTGCTAGGGAGTTGAATCTGCTACCTAATTCCATTGACATATTTGAATTAAGTTATATGCAATTCACCACCCGGATTAGGTCACTGAGCCATAATCAAATAGTTAAATAAGAGTTAAGTTTATTTTTCTTTTGTTCTTTTTCTCTTTATTTCGGTTTAGTTTTCTAATTTAGTTTTAATATGTTTTATATATAAAATTGTATTGCGACCTTTTTGGGAGTTTTCCCGTTGGTCATATGTTAAATAAATAAATAAATAAATAAATAAATAATTTACAATTAAATTACATTTTTACGGCGTTACATTTTTTTTTACATCGAACAGACAGCGTTACACACACGAACTATATACATATTATACAATATAACAAATATAGCATTTTGGATGTTGCGGTCAAGTTTATGTGATCAACTTACAATTAGACATTTTTGTCCAGCAATTGTTCTAGCTTCATTTTGAATTTGTTATGCGAATATTCTCTTATGTATTTGGGTATTTTGTTGTACATGTCTATTGCTGTTGTTGTTAGTGTCTGACTCTACTTATGGTAGCTATATTTTTCACTTCTCAAGTGCGATATTCTACGAGTTTTGTAATTGTGTATTTCTCTATTGGTTTGTAATTTTAAATTAGTTTCGATCTCATTGTTTTTTATTTTGTGTAAAAATAATATATTATTTAAGTTTATTATTTCTTGTATGTTTAATTCCTTTGTCTTTTAAAAAATAGAGATTTTTAGCACTTTGTTTTGCTGTCTTTGTATCCTGGGTAGGTTCTTTTTTGACGTATTTCCCAAATGCTTATTAGATAACTAATTTTGGTGGTAAATAGAGCATGATGTAGTGGTTTTTTTTTTTATAAGCGAACGGTTATTATGTGCTTAATTTTATTCAAAGCTGCAATAGTTTTCGTATTTTGTTCAATCAATTTCTGTATATGTTTATCCCATTTCATAGTGTTTTGTGGTTGTAATCCTAGGTATGTTGTTTCAGTCACCTCTTTTAGTTTCTGATCCTTTATTTCTATCTATCTATTACTTGCTGCTTGTCTTTTTTATTGCTATATATCATATACACAGTTTTTGTTTCATTGATGGTAAGTAAATTATTGAAACACCATTCTATAACTGTATACTAACACTGCATTTCTTAGTGTGCTATAATGTAAATATATTTCATATTACGCTTCAATAATTTCTTCTTCTCTCTCTTAAGTTTTTAAATACCAAACAAGAAGAACATAATATCTATTGCTCATGTAATAAACACGTGCATTAGCACGTGCAGCGTTGAATAACCCGACTCTTTTCCACAGAATAGGATCTGTTAAGTAAGTTGCCCGATTTCGCACTTATGCCTGTTAGTTTATTCACTAGGTTTTATTGCTTTTCGATTTCATATTTTATTTTTAGATAGTACATACTTTATACTAATGTTCGTCGTTTTTTGTAGGCTTTACACATTCAATTGAAGACGTTGCAGGTCAATCGACTCGATCAGTTGATATTCAATGCTCCTAACGATAAAATTACCGAAAAAACATTATGCATATTATACAGGGTGGCTCAAAAACACCGCACCAACTCCTACCAGGTGATAAAGGCACGTCCACTGGCTCTAAAAATGTAAATAAGATATCTATAAAAGCGTTTTCTACGTTTAATTAAGTGTTCGTAGAAAATTAAAAAACCGTTTAAGAATTGATGGATAAATTTCTAATATTTATTGTAAATCGCCAACGTCAATGTCAGTTTCGGTGTTTTATTACATTTCATTAATTTTTTTGCATTCTAATGGTTACAATTTTATTGTTCATTAACGTGTACGTTCTACCTTAGTGTAAATTACACAATGTTAGAGTTGTTTAATTTTTAATTACCAACTTCTAAAGAAATTCTGATTGCATCTTTTTCGTCAAATAGCAAAATCTCTTAGCAACTCTTGCAAGGTGGTCCGGTGCTTTTGAATCACCCTGTTTTTTCTTTATATGTTGCAGTATAGGAGTTAATACCTTTGGTCTTTTATTTAATGTTTGTTTATATTTATTTGGCAGTATTGTTTGAGCATTTGATATCCGTATGAATTAATCTTTATTATTATTGTTACTTTATTGCCTATTCAAATCAATATTAATTACCGGGCAAATAACATTTATAAGCGCATGTTTGATCGTTGCTCAAGAAATATTCTTCATTATGCGACTTTATTGTGATGTGACGATCAAGCTAAATTTGTAATTACGCCTTTCTACGTGATATTTTAACTGTGGAAAATTTTATTTTAATCTAGGAGAAACTGAAACAAGTAAGTTATTTATTCAGACGAAACTATTATAAGCCAATTATTTATTGCCAATTATTCCACACCAAACATTTACGTTCGAAGGATGTTGATGGTCAACTTGGCGCAACCAATGGGGATTTTCGATACTCGAGTAATGCATATTGTGCCGATTTACCGTACCGTGATTTGTGAATGTCGCCTCGTCAGGAAATAATACTGGAGCAAAAAAATTGGGGTTATTTTGTATCCGTTGAAGCGCCCATTGACAAACTCGCACTCGATTTTGAAAATCATCGCCATGAAGTTCTTGATGCATCGAAACTCTAAATGGATGATATTTCCTCCGTTTCGATATTTGGCAGATAGTGGACTGAGAAATTCCTGATCTGCAAGCTATTTCTCGAATACTAATGTGCGGATTATTAGCTACTGCAGCTAATACCGCGATTTCATTATTTTCTCCAGCAATTACTTTTCGGCGATTATGTTTTCTTGGCTGTATAGTTCATTCGCTAGAGAACTGTTGAACGACTCGGTAAAAAGAAGTGCGCGATCGCACCTTGTCGGGAAAATGTTGTGAATAAAGATCAACAGCATCATCGAGATTCCTACAATTTTCTCCATAGATGTAAATCATTTCGATTCTCTCTTGTAATGTTATAGCCTCCATCGCTGTTCAAATACTCAACACTAACGAATTTGTATTGGATTAATATTAATTAATACTCTAAATGGGGATCGGACAATGTGTAAGTATTCACAGCTTGTCAAGTACTGAATAAAGTACGGTTTTGTATCGTTGAATAGCATTCCAATTGCGAATAAATAAATGTATCGAAGTGAATGTGCCCCTTCACTTTCGAACACATGGCTTTTTGAAATCTTAGTTTATGTTAAAATAATAAAAGACAAAATCATGTTTGCTTGCTTTTCTTTTTTGTGTATTTTTTCTAGACGTTCACAATCATGTTTTTTTTTTGCGATTACAGCGCAATCTGTTACGAATCGAAAACAAAATTTCAAACAAAAACTACATACTTGATGGCGTAGAATCCGAATCGGCAAAACAAAATGGGGGTTCTTCTGGTGAGGGATCGAGTTCGGCACCATTCAGTGAGCCCTCTATATTATAACAAATCTTATTAAGCTCTTTTTTTTTGATGTGATGCAGTGTTTTAGAAATATTCCGTTGTCTCAAGATAAAAAACTCACCCTGTATAGTCGGGTGATTTTGCTCGAGAGTCACGCTTAAATTGCCCACTTCTACCAACTCAAAAGAATACATCACACACATTAACGAAAACGATTTTTTTTTGGTTTTTTTTCTTAACAGTTATTTACTCGAAAACTATAAACACTACAGAGTTAAAACTTTTTGGGATTCAGTATTATATACAAAGCTACTCCAGAAAAAAAAAATGCCAAATTTATGAAAGTGCCAATCACTAGCTAATCTGGTTATAATTTTTGGACTTTTACACTGTATCTCTTCCAGAACAACATGATATTACCAGAGAATATGAGAAAGGATGCAATTTACGTATTTTTATCTATACTAATGTCAACTAAATTACCGTTCCCAAAAATTATGGAAGCGATGTCCAACAAACTAGAGCAGCATATGCGAACGGATGAAGGAATGAGGAATGGCATTAAATACATCACAAGTACAGTGAAACCCAATTTGATAGCACTGCGAAACGATTTGCAAATCTGCTATACGGAACAACTAGCGAACGGAGAGCCGTTCCTGTTGTTGGCTGTATTTGCAAAGCCAAATATGCCGATCCTTAACTCCTTAAGTACGTTGGAGAACGATACTTCCTTAAACGGGATCCCGGACTTTTCGAGACTTTTCCAAGATCTCGACCCCGAATTGACCATGCTGCAGAATATCCATCCGAAAGTGAAAGAAGTAGCTTCCGAAATGTTAGGCGGAAAAGATTTTTATACCGAATTTCCGTTAGATCCAAATAAACCTTGCGCAAAAAGTATGATGAAGGCATTTAAAAGTACGGATTTTGCAGCCGTAATGGCTGCAGCTCAGGCGACCAATTTTGATTTGGAAAGGCTAATTAAATTGTTTGTACTATACCGTTATGGTTATGACATGGATATAGCGTACAAAAGTTAAAATAAAGAATCTATGATGAACAGATTTTTTTATTGCAAATTATATCATGATATCATCATGTGACATATCTTAACTGAATAATATTTAAGCCTAAATAATGCAAGTTATATCTAAGCATTAATAAATTTACTCTTGTTTTAACTATTTTTATTCTTAAAAGCGCCCTTCCCAAAGGTCTCACTTTTTTATTATGTTGTTGTTGTTGTTGTAGTATGTTATTATTGTTATGAATACCATTGGTCTACATAATTAATCGTTGCCTATCTGAAGGAGTTTTCCTTAAGGCTTTAATAATTAGTGAAACTATTCCAATTTACAAAAAAGGTAATAAACCTTTTGCAACTAATTATCGACCAATTTCACTACCTTCTGTATTTGGAAAAATAATTGAAAATTTAATTAACGCACGATTAACTAACTACCTATTAAAAAACAACTTAATATCTGATCCTCAATTTGGGTTTATTTCAGAAAAATTAACATCATCTGCCATCCACAATGCCCTAGATAAAGTTTACAATGAGCTGGATAGTAAACATATTGTAACTGGAATATTCTTCGATTTATCCAAGGCGTTTGATGTAATTGGTCATTCGGTGTTGTTACATAAATTACAATTCATTGGTATTTGTGGAATTACTTATAATTTATTTCAATCGTACACTGTTGAAAATTTTAACACTTTTTTGACTAATTTAATAGTCAGGAGAGGTCCACACTGTTTTCGTGTTATTTTGTCGAGAACTATAGAAGTTTAAATTTGACGAACAAAGGTAGTCAAGTATTGTCTATTGCTAAGGGGTTATTTTGTCCAACTAACACGTGGAATTATGATATACTTCTAGTCACATTTTATTTGATCTAGACTAGACAAATTTACTAGCTGTTTAACTAAATGAATGCGATCTATTGGATGATTTAACACCGTTTTCTAAACACAAAGTCTTTTTAATATGCAACTCCTATTTCTTAGTGCTATAATATTCTCTCTTTAAGACGTTTTCTCAATTATAAATATATAGAACCACTCATTCAAAAGTTTTGGTTTCAACTAAACGTACTAATTTTAAAATGATTTTTTGAGAACCATTATAAAATTAAGTGAATGTTTATGCTATTTGATACAAATCTGAACTAATTACGTAAATAGTTGTTCCCAATACATCTTTAAGATGTTGAAATTTTTTATGCCCACTGGAATTAACGTTTAATAACACAAGGTTACACTTTGTAGGTCAGTCACATTTGGTGGTTTGTTTGGATATGTTAATACGTAGAAACAAACTCGAAAACAGATACACGTGCAATGCAGGTGGTGCGTATAGTGCAATACTGTATTAGATTAGGTGGGGTTTCTATATTTCTATCCGAGGGAAAAATTCTGATTGGTTGATGCTTCTGAATGTCTAGAGAAAATAATAAATCCTCATATCTGAACAAAGAATTCACACCAAATTCTAGTAATTTCTGTTCTACTAAACACATGTAGTCAATTGGTCTGGCAAAGTTTGTAAAAATCAACACTGAAATATTTGACTAGCGCAAAATTAACGCCAACACCGTAATATTTTCAACAGTGTATTTGTCGGAAAGGGAGGTTAGAGTATCAATGAAATTTGAGAAGGACAACATAGTGCAAGTTTTTGAGTCGTCTAATGTCAATATAGCATGCGGAGTACCACAAGGCTCCGTTCTAGGGCCCACATTGTTTTTGATCTACGTAAACGATTTGTTTGCTCATTTGTCTTCTTGTACATTGCCCCAATACGCCGATGATACAAGTTGTATCATATCTCACTCTACCCGCGACGGCGTATCTGTCTTAGTTGATCTAGTTTCCTCTGAAGTGCTTAACTGGTGTAGGAATACCGGTCTTGTCTTGAATGGTGGAAAAACTAGTTTTATGAGATTCAGAACTGTACTTGATAAAACTGAATCAGTGGCTTTGCACATCGATGGGGAAGTGAAACCGGAATGTAGTGAAGTGGGATTTTTATGAATAACGGTGGATTCTACTTTACGGTTTGAGTCACACTGTCATGAGTTGGAAGATAGAATATCGTCAGCAATATATGCTATACGATCTTTAAAAAGTCAAGTGGGCATACAATGCTTAAAATTATTTTATTTTGCATATGTGGAGGTATGGAATTGTTTTCTGGGGCAACTCACCTAATGCCAGGCGATTGTTTCTTTTGCAAAAGAAAATTATTAGATCTATGGTTGGGGCATCATTTTCTGAATCATGTCGTCTTTTATCTAAAGAATTAAATATTTTAACATTAACAGCGCTATACATTTATGAAATCATAATTTTTTACAAAACAAACGAATTAACTTTTACTAAAAATAGTGATATCTACAATAAAATGGAAACACGTCAGGCGCATAATCTTAATATATCCCAACATAGAACAAAGTTGTTTGAGGCTAGTCCGAGATATAAGGCTATAGTACTGTACAATAAGGTTAACAGTAAATTTAAAAACCCCGTCAACTTTATGTCAATTCAAAGTTAAACTTAAGTCATTTTTAAATAATCATTCATTTTACACTTTGGACGAGTACTTAAATATGTAATTTCATATGTAACATTTATTATTTTTTTATATTATGGACCATTTTAATTCTAAGTTTTCTTCTTATATTTATTAACAATTTTCTAATTTTTTGACAATGTCTATGTTCCTAGGGACCAGGGCAATAAACTCTTATTATTATTAATACGAATGTATATTATATATTTGTAGCTGATGTTTAACATCTTTAAATTAAAAAAAAAAAACAGTATAAAATAAACCAATAAACGCATTCAAATTACGCGCCAACAGCGATTAACGCCCTCTGAGAGTTGATATCGGCACTTCAAGCATTATCCCTATCACTGTTGCGAATGTATATCATTAAGTTTTCCATCTCCTTGGTAAGTATTGCCTCTGGTATTAACTATATAGATTACAATTAAAAGTTATGGAAGAATATTCTACAACGTTGCCAACGTTATGTTACGTAATTTTGCAATTTTCGTTTTTTCAGTGCAAATTACATTTGATATTCGCCATTAAAGTTGAAGTTGACTTTAATTTTAACAGCGTAAATCGCTAATATATCGACTTTAACGTAAAGTATGTACCTCTAAAGTCCATTTTTATTTTAAAGAAGGATTATTATGAAACAGACTTCTGGAGATAAAGTAGATTTTAAAATTAAAGGCACTTTATTTTGATCATGAAACCGACACCTAGCAGATAGAATGAACCCAAAATGAGAAGTACATATGCCGTCATCGTAATGTCGACGTAGAATAGAGGAACTAAAGTCATTAGTGGTGGGGGTGATTTTTTTTACGATAGAAATTACATTAAATACTTCTGTCAAAGTGACAGGAACACCCCTAAAGCTAGTATAATAGACTCTTCCGACGATTCCAGCGCTCAAAACGGATATAACGACATATGTACTTCTCATTTTGGGTTCACTATACTAGTATATCATTATGCTTATAAATACTAGTACAACGGTGGGCAAATCCGGCTCCTCATTGCCTTAAGTGCGGCTCCTCATTGCCTTAAGTGCGGCTCCCATTAAAATTTGAGTTTTCTGTTTTTCCAAAATCGTTTGTTTTTGTTATACTGTCGAACTTCCCTAAGTCGAATCTGCATAGTTTATCGAAAAAAATCGAGAACTAGAAAAATTCGTCCTATAGAAATTCGAGTGTATTTGAATTTTAATACTAAAATGTTTAAATAATTATTGTCTTTTTGATAATTATATTTCTATATGTGTTTAGTTAAAATATGCAATTACATTAAACAAACACTTTTGATTTTATGCAGGGCTTTTTACAAAATACTAAAAATCAGATTGCGGCTCTCATTGGCCTCATACATGCCCACCCCTAAGTATTTAGTTTTACTTTGAAATATCTACGTGCAAATATTTTCTGATTGTTATGCTTACGGCCCATTATATGTTACTTGATTGTCATTTTTGTTACTTTTATCCTATCTTCTGGCAGACGATAGTTAAAATATAAAATATCCACATGTCTCTCACCAATGATCTTATGCTACCTTCAGAAAATCTATTGCAGCTTATTGAAATCATACATTCGAATTATGTAGGTTTTTAATGGATTATACCCCATAACCGTGCCATTCTGCAAGCTAAAATCTTCCTTAATTACCGACCAAATCCTATTACGAACAAATCCTTTACCGCTCGTGTCCCCAATTCCAAGTCCTGCCCGTTGCACTCTACTTACAAACGTCTTCATTAGAGCAACAGTTTTCCCATCCCATTAATTCCTTCATTACGACTTCCTCCCACGCCCTCCGACGTCCTTTCTTTCCAATATTGTCTTAAGCGAGACTCTTCATTAGAGGGCAACTGATATTCCCTTCCCGCGTCGCTCGCCTCCAGGCGAGGAAAGGAAATTTACCGTCGCACAAAGCGATTTATTTACCGGAAAACTAGGGCGGATGAACGGAAATCGCTTTGTCTCCTCGCCCTAGCCTGCAGAAACGGAACATGGAGTGCTGACGTCGCCCGAGTTGGAATGAGGCATAAAACGCCCTCTCCCTGCCTCTCTCCTTAAACACTTTCGCGCCGAATTTAACCGTGACGAAGTTGCGGACCGCACAGACGCGAAAACGAAACAAGAGGTTCGCAGTGCTACACGAGAAGAAAAAGGAAGAAAAAGAGGATAGAGTGGGCGACGGAAATAATTTTCCGGCATTTGTACCGGGATGTAAGCGTGAAAGGAGGTGTAGATATGCGGTTTTGTGTGCGAAACCGCTTTCCGGCTGTCTTTGTGTGAGGGTCTTGCGTTTCGCCACCTCCAGGTCGGCATTTCGTATTTTCCGAGAGCTTTCCATTCAACGCGCGCGACTTTAAAAGGAGCGACGTTATATTTCCGTGAGGTTTAGGCCGACTTGTATGTTTTTTTTTTTTTTTAAAAAGCGAATTGGAGATTCAAATGTAGACGAGCTGGGCTTTAGAAGTGAAGGAAATAATATTGTGGATTTGCCAAGTGGCACTACTGCACTAAGTGTTCCAAGCTAACAAGTGACAAAAAATGGCAAGAGGAATAAGAAATGCGTTAAATTGCTACTTTATCCAAGCTACGCAAAAGGTCTGCGAAAGATGTTGCGCAGTAGCAGATTTTGCCTCCACTGCTATGGTCGGTATTGGTGGATGACGTGCTATATATATATATAGGCTCATGTGGACGATATCGTAATGCTATTAAGAGAATCGGGAGGAGGGAAATTTCCTCGATTCTCCAATAGGTGACTAACGCCATTTGTGGTTGGTGGAGTTGCGAAAACCTGTGCATTAAACCGCACAAAACCATGGCAGTACTGTTCACCACGAAGAAGAGAGTAGAACATTTGATACCACCCACTATTCAAAGTTTTCAGATAATGTAAAATATCTAGGCGTCTTATTTGATAAGACACTATCCTGCAAAAAATCATCTCACAAAGTGCGGCTATCCTTATGGACATACCGAAGGATATGTAGGAAATTTTGAGGACTATCTCCGAAACTTCAACCATAACCTATGGAGCAATAGCTTGGTGGCAAAAGGCGCAACACGCAAGAGCCACAGCAAAACTTACGTCCATTCAGAGGATTACAAGTGTAATCTAATCACGAAAGGAATGTATTGCTTACCGTCATTGGCTTTAGAAGCTCTCTATAACGTCTGGAGCTGGGAATAGCTTGGTGGCAAAAGACGCAACAAGCTATAGTGACATTTACGAACATCTAAGGGATCGTAGGTGTGGCAATCACGGAAGCAATGCCTTCCTTTCTGTCGTTGGCATTAAAAGCTCTTCTGGAGCTACCGCACTTGCACATTGTTGTAGAAAGGGAGATTAGACTGACAACGTTACACTTATGGAAAAAATAATAATAATATATCTTTATTCTTGTAGACTCTACAGAGTATAGGATGCGTCAGTAAATAAAGCAAGTACAAATAAAATTGTAAAGTAAATTGTATAAATAAAAAAAAAAACACAATAAACTTTCTATCTGTAGTAGGAGTCTAGACCTCAGGATCACCCAGAAAGTCATCTACCGAGTAATATGCTTTGTTTAAAAGCAAGCCTTTAAATTTTATTTTAAAAATATTAACTGTTATATCTTTATACGTTCCAGGGAATTTATTAAATGTTTTAATTGTAATATATTTCGGATTATTCATTGCTCACTCATTGCAAGTCTATGACGAGAGAGCTCTAGAATATGATTATTTCTAGTGTTATAGTTATGATAGTGGGATAAGCTATTAAATTCGTGAAGTTTGGCCCTCTCATGCACACAAAGTTGATAAATAAAAACGCAAGGCAATGTTAGAATATTTAGATCTTTAAATAACTGTTTACAACTTGTCCTGCGGCTAACCCCTAATAAGGGCTCTCTTTAGTAATTTAAAAATGATATTTATGTTTGACGAGACACCTCGGGCTATAAGCCCATATTATAGTAAATAATGGAAATCTGAGTAAGAAATCCAAATGTATCTCCTGTCTCAGTCTACTCAGAAGAAAACATGCCGCAACATGTCAATATGAGGTGTCCAGCTATACCTCGTGTCTATTACAACTCCCAAAAACTTTGTAGTTTCCACCTCTCTTACACTAATACCATTGACTTTAGCATAGTGACAAAAATCTTTAGTGGAGTTCCTAATTTGAAATTCCATAATTGTTGTTTTCTCCTTTTGTAAGTGTAATTTAGAAACGAACTATGAATTAACTGTTTTTAACACATTATTAGTTTGTGTATTGAAGCCGAAGTTGAGGTGGGGGATCCAGTTGGGCACCATTCAGTGAGCCCCTTACATTATAACAAATCTTTTTGAGATCTTTTTTTGATTTGTTGCAGTGTTTTAGAGATATTCGATTGCCTCAAGATAAAAAAACTCACCCAGTATATATAACAACGGACCCAGTACACGTCCTTGGGTAACTCCCCTACTTAATATCAATTTGTCGGAATTTATTCCATTTACTTCCACATAACGCCCCTGTTTTGCAGATTACTGGAAAACCATGCTATGGATGCCATAACATTAACCGGAAGTGCAAAAAAGGTGAAAATATTTTAAAAAGAAAGTACCAAATTGTTGCAAACCTCAAATTTTTAAAACTGATTAAGCCGGAAAACTTCTAAGTAGTCACTTCCGTGAAAAGCCCTGATACATATATAATAATAATAACTCAGCACTACAGGCCTTGAAGGCCCTTGGCTAGAGTGCCGGAACACACCGAGCCACTGAGAAGTGTTGTCCGAATGGTGTGACCCAACCAACAACCAGTACCGCATATTGCTGCTTGACTTTCAAGATTGGCAATGATGCACCCTTCCTTCTCAGCCGTACTGCCGGCGATACATATATACTATCTAAAAATAATGTCTAGCATTACCTACTTGTTTCAATAGCTATTACCGACAGTTATATATTGAAATTCGAATCAGTATTGCTTTTTGTTTTAATGAAGGAATTTAGTTGAGATAGACATAGGGTTTTGCACGATACTGAAACGACTCAACTATACTATGAATACATTAGTAGTAGTACATAGTAATTATCGCCAGAAACACAGGATCCTGAAATGCATAAATATAAATGAAGGAAACATATAGTTTTCGTATTAATTTAATTTTAGTGCATTCATGAGGGAATATAAATACATAATTCATTTAAAATGTATTTAAATTTAAAATTGAAATTAAAATTGGCCCCTATACTGCGCGTCGGCGTAATAAAGCAGTTTCCCAGCGTATGACTCCACGATTTCGCACTTATGCCTCTTAGTTAGAGATTCACTAGCTTTTATTGCTTTCCGATTCATTACTTTATTTTCAGATTGTACGTATGCTCGTACAAATGTCCCCTTATCCTTTATACATATAGACCGACAACCACCTAATATACTGCTTACAATATTTCCCCCACCCAGCGTCGGTCATCTGCGCCTGCGTCTGACAGCTTTAATTTAAATAAATTACCGGAATATACGCGACGAGATGGGACAGATTCGGTCGCAAATTCCCCCAAAATATTTCGTCCAATATGTTCGAGCGCAGACAGCCGCTCCTTCCACGCAAGAGAATTTACATAATCGCCTACTTGTATCGGGAAAGTTCGGAGATTCCGAGGAGAAAAGGAAGCAGGTCACATCGGTTTTCTTTTTGCAGAAAGCGCGGTTGTTAGTTGAAGCTTCCGCCTTCGAGTGTCTAGAGATAAGTGGGGGCATGAAATGGTATAGGCTTCCTAATTCAAGGGTACTCTATCAAGTATGGCGTATGATTAGACTGTGAGATTTTTTTTTCGTATTTTAGCTTTGAACTCGTTCACGAGCTATAATAGTTTATTTTATTAATAAAAAGAAAATGCAATTAGTGAAATTTTTATATAATAAATTCAATGCAACTCAGAGAAATGGATTAGTCAAAAAACCTTGGAAATCTTCATTAAGCTATATTATAAACAAGAGCAACTATTAGACAGGGATATGTCGTAGAAACTACCTCAACCAGGTGTAGTTTGTACAATCAATGACCCACGCTTGAAAAAAATTTCGATTTTAGCTGTAATAGTCTTATTAAAAAGTTGTTCTAAATAATAGAATATCACATTAATATGACAATGTGTAAAACGAACTAAAAAAAGATAAACGAAATGCATATTATAATTATACTCAAATTCTATACCTTGGCCCAAAATTAGAAGAAGTTGTTTAAATCAATCGCGTCAAAAAAAGTCTTATGATTGGTTTTCGCATAATCTTGCTTGCATATAAAAAAAATATATTCCAAAAATCGTCATCATGTCATAATTTATTTAAACTGTTAACGCGACTTGTTAACCAAAAATGTTATTCCTCATATCATTTATTGCTTATTATGGCGGTTTATAAATAAAAAAAAGCAGGATTAAGTACCTTCACACTTTCTCCTTCAAGAAAACTCCTTTTGACACTGTGCAATATGAAAGTTTAGTCTATGCTGGTCTATTCAGGCTCTCTATACATCGATTTGTCACATTCAAAGATGGTGGTTTTTGATATTGATTTATTTTTGTCAAAACCTGTTTAGCATCTGTCTTGTAACGGAACGGGTTTTCTTAACTGGAAAATTTTGGGGTGGTTAGCCTAAATTCTTTTTACACTAAACCAAGCGCTGTTTTACAGATAACCCCACCTGTTCTTTTGATCGACGAGCCACCGCTGGAAAACAATCTTTTTGTTCGGTAGCGATTGGTTTTAGAAGATATAACTAAAGATGTTTTACAACGGTGTTTTTTCTCAATCAGTCGAAGCCGTTTGTTTTCCTGAAGATTGTCAACTTATCCGCGTCGTCGTCTTTTTCTACTTAGGACTTTCTCTCCAGAACTTTTAAGGGTACAAATTGAACTTATAATTTTAGCGAAATAATAGAGTCGGTAATTTTAATAAAAATATATTGAATATAGTGAATCAAACGGAACAAAATTAACAAGATAACAAGTTGGATAAAATAACAAGCAAAAAAAAACATAACACAATTAATTAGAAGAATATTTTAAAATTTTATAATGTTGTTTAACATAAGCACTGAGTGATTTTTACTTTACAAAATTATTTATTAAGGATGAGAGAGAGAGAAAGAGAGAATGAGTTACGGTTTCTACGTATTTGCAATGGTTAGTTTGTAAGCAATTTTTAGATCATCTTACCAGCCGATGTGGGTAATTAAATCTTCCCATAATCCAAAATATTTAAGGCACAATAGCTTTACACAACACACACATACAATTTAACACAAGAAAAATGGGGTTTATTCGAACGGCTTTAACACAAAATTTGGAAACACTTCCCGAGGAAAGCTTTTACTTCCTGTTCTCGAATTTTCAAGCTTAAGTAAATTACAAAATTTAACAAGAGAAGTTTGATTTTAATTTTATAATTTGAGAACGCCCGGTAACGAAGGGGTACGCCTGCTTTTTCTGTAGCTGTAACGGTCTCTGCGAACTAATTAATTAAATAAAAAACAGCAATATCAAGAATTTTATAAACTCTGATTGTGACGTCATTTCGCACCGCTATACTCGTTTCGATTCTCTTTACAAGAGGGCGCAAGAATGGTGGTTGGCGTTATTTTTCTGAACTTCAAACGCCCTTCTAGAGAGTAACGTGGGATTCGCTGATCAGCAATTGTAACATACAATAGAAAAAGAAGCAGATAAAATTTAAAATAAATACCGTACTATCTTAATTATACGACACTTTAAACAAAATAGACTGTTATTTCCTGTAGAGTAGACGCTGCTACAGCAAATGCCACAGTACTTATCATCAACGTATTAATAATGAATGAAATTAAATACTTTGTGTTGTACCGGATGGAATTTCGAATTCTTTCAGTCTGTCTGTCGTCTAAACGTTTTAAATTGAAGGCTACCTTTATGGTTTTTCCGTATTATAGTGTTAAAAAGTGAATTTTTTGAATTTAATATATGATATTAATCACTAATTAATTCATATGTAATATTTAATTTTCAGATAGGTAACTTTAGTTTTTGAATAAAGTTCTTGCAAATTTCTTTATAAACATACTATCTGTTGGGGTTCTGGACTGGAACTGTGCCGTAGATTTTCCTCTGGCCGACGTTTCGTCCACACTCACAAGGGGCACCTTCAGGGCTGCTGTTAACCTGAAATGTTTCAGTTTACACTTTCAGGTCATATCTGATGTTGGCAGGGCCTTTATGACGTAAATATAATTCCAACAAACGACTAGAAGTGGTGCATGCAACAGAGTATTAAGAATTCATTATGAGAATTGTTACTGACTCTTACACAAAGTAAGTTATTTGAATGTCAAGTAGATAAATAACGAAATACATCGAAAAAAAGTATTCGTCTCAAAATGGCACCCCTATAGCAACCGTTGGGACATATACAGAACAGAGATATTCCTGTTTCAATTTAATAAATATTTTTTATGGTACAATATTCTTAAATTTTGCCTTTATTGACATATGGACAACAATATGAGATAACTAATAATTGGAATTCCAGTGATTGAATTCGTCAAAACTAAAGCACTTTCAATTTACTCGATATTAATTTGGTTATTAAATGTTTATTCATGCTGTCAAATCGACAACCGTAGCTCAGTTACACCACCACATCCGATGCTCTTACCTCTTCTATTACAGCACGACGACAGACAGCTTCGATGATTCAAATACAAATTAAAAAAAAAACGTCAATGAAAACAGGCAAGACAGAATCTAAAATATTTTATACCGAAAGAAGAAAGAACAAATACGGGACATGTCTCAAACTGCCTTCGTTATCCGTCCGAGCACCGTGTCTTCTCCACGTCAGTTTCAAGCATTTTAAAGTGGAACACGTCCGTCTTCCTTCCACTGCCGCTCCGCTAGAGGCACCTTCCCGTCTCTCTTCTCTCTCTTTTTTGCCGAGCGAGACCCGACTGACAATGAGAACTCATCATCTCGACAACGGCAACACTAATGTTGGATCTGTCATCTATTTAAAATCTTTTTCGGGGAGCTTTTTTCCACTTAAAAGGCTCGGATTTTTTTTTTACACCCATAAGCGTCTGGTCCCTTTTTCCGCGTGGGGGGCGTGGAATTGATTTCTATAGCACGCGACGGATAGAATTGAATAAATAACGTTCGCGAGATTGGGGATTGTTTCTTTTTTTCAAGGTCGAACGTCTCAAATTCTTTCCGTTCGTCTTGAGAAAAATCCTCACGCGCATATATAAACTTAGGGTTCGTTCAAAAACACTTTCAAGAGCGGTGAGTATTTGCAAAATAAGATTTCCTTAATAGTTCTTCTTAGTTTTTTTTTTTTAATCTGGTACTACCCTTTTTCTTCTCATACACCCTTAATATTTGCATTTAAAAGAGTAAATTACATTTTATTTTATGTTTCAATGGAAATTTGATCGAAAGAAATGGCAATAAAAGCATGTAGTGATCTTACGTCCATAATTAGGTATGTTTAATAGTTTAAATGGGTAAAATAAATACATTCTAATTATAATTTGATGTGTTTTTTTTATTTACTGCATTCTTTAATTAACTCATACTACCGCTTTGGGCTGATATGCCTTCCTCATGTGCCTACTTTGAAATAAATAAATGCAATAGACATCAAGGAAACTAAAAAATTCATGGAAAAGGTCATCTAATTCAGTAAATAAAAATTACTATAACAATAAAAGGAGTTTTTCTTCTTTATTTCAATAGTGGTTGTGAGAGTTAGTTTTTTTTTATAATGGTGACACGTACAAATTATCTTATTTGTAGCAGTGTTTGGTGTTGAAATACGTCACAATTAGATGCTCAAGAGCATATTTGATTCCTTGTATATTATGATACAAGGACAAGACATATGGTAAACCAAACTAAATTATGATTAAAACCATTATCCAATTACAAAATCTCTAATAATCACAAAATACGTTAAGTGACAACTTGAAACTTGCAAATGAACATGCGTCCTTGTATTAGCGATGCCAAGTAAAATTACACCAATATACAAAGAATATGGTTTTGCAGAAAAACACAGGACACAGGTGTTATTATATTATTTATATTAAACTCTTAAAACTTAAAATATCTTCCAGAACAAATATAATAAAAGATCTTATATCTAAATTGTGCACACAATAATATAATGCCAATTATTATTTAATGAGTTCCTAGATGGACGAGAAAATAAAAAAAAACACGAATTCAAAACTAAAATCAAAATGTAAGGACAAAATGGCAGCAACAAAAATAAAAATACATGTACTTGAAATTAATTTCAACAACTGAACAATTAAAATAATTTAACAATCAATTCAAATTACAAAATCTTATACAAAAATAAAATATTAATTTCTGAGAGAATTTGCCCGACACATTGACAAAGATTAATCTCAATAAATAAAATATCACTGAATTTACGAATCCCGGGGTGCCAAACCACAGCAATACGTTGAGAGGAATGGTAACATTGGAGACATTGAGTAACTATTACATGGCGTGCGTCGAATCGGTAATGGCGTACGGTATTGTTTTCTGGGGGAAATCATCGTACGCAAGAAAACTATTTGTTGCACAAAAACGTATATTACGATGTATGTTGGGTTTAAACGCATGCGAATCATGTAGAGGTCGTTGTAGACAATGTGGAATACTCACACTTCCAATATTATATACAATATATAGACTTTTAATGTTATAAGCCGATAACGAACACAATCTAACGCGGAATGGCAACGTAAATAAAATAATCACACGAAATGCTAACATGCTTTCAATAATACAACATGGACTTCCTGTTATGAAAGGGGACAACAATATGTGATGCTTAAAGTATATAATGCTTTGCCGGAGGAGCTGAGGCTCATTGGTAGTGCTAGACTATTCAGAGCAAAATTCTTATTAGAAGATTCCTTTTATACGGTGGACGATTATCTTAGAGCTTACACTGTTGAAAATATTACGGTGTTGGCGTTAATTTTGCGCTAGTCAAATATTTTAGTGTTGATTTGTACAAACTTTGCCAGACGAATTGACTACATGTGTTTAGTAGAACAGAAATTACTAGAATTTGGTGTGAATTCTTTGTTCAGATATGAGGATTTATTATTTTCTCTAGACATTCAGAAGCATCAACCAATCAGAATTTTTCCCTCGGATAGAAATATAGAAACCCCACCTAATCTAATACAGTATTGCCTTATACGCGCCACCTGCATTGCACGTGTATCTGTTTTCGAGTTTGTTTCTGCGTATTAACATATCCAAACAAACCACCAAATGTGACTGACCTGCAAAGTGTAACCTTGTGTTATTAAACGTTAATTCCAGTGGGCATAAAAAAATTCAACATCTTAAAGATGTATTGGGAACAACTATTTACGTAATTAGTTCAGATTTGAATCAAATAGCATAAACATTCACTTAATTTTATAATGGTTCTCAAAAAATCATTTTAAAATTAGTACGTTTAGTTGAAACCAAAACTTTTGAATGAGTGGTTCTGTATATTTATAATTGAGGAAACGTCTTAAAGAGAGAATATTATAGCACTAAGAAATAGGAGTTGCATATTAAAAAGACGTTGTGTTTAGAAAACGGTGTTAAATCATCCAATAGATCGCATTCATTTAGTTAAACAGCTAGTAAATTTATCTAGTCTAAATCAAATAAAATGTGATTAGAAGTATATCATAATTCCACGTGTTAGTTGGACAAAATAACCCCTTAGCAATAGACAATACTTGACTATCTTTGTTCGTCAAATTTAAACTTCTATAGTTCTCGATAAAATAACACGAAAACAGTGTGGACCTCTCCTGACTATTAAATTAGTCAAAAAAGTGTTAAAATTTTCAACAGTGTATAATTAAGTATTTGTTGATTTTCATCTTGACAGTTGCCGATGCCTGCAGAGATCTATGGTAATTAAAGCATTATTATTATTGTATTTCTTTATTTGCATCAGTTGAATCGGGGCATATGATTTTTACTCTATCGTATCGGCTTCTTGTGACTTTAATTTTAATGTATTCTAGATGGTTTGATAATTTGGTAATGCAGATGTTTCCTTCCTTCATTTTCTGAACTAGTACATCTAAGAATGAAATGGCATTCTCCTGCTCCAATTTCATGGTGAACTTGATTGAAGGTTCTATGTTTTTAAAAAGGTGCAAGTTATTCCTATAGAGTATTAGTATCATCATACCATGTGGCCACATGAGGAAGGTGTCATGGACGTATCTAGGTCTCAGCCTTGACTTGAGAGGGTCTGCTCGTTTTTCTGTTTGCTTAAAGTGTTTCCGGTATAGTATTTTACTCAGAGTTGGGAAACAGAGGTGAGGCCATCGCCATTCCAAACTTTTGTTTGTAGAATTTGTGGCTTATCTGGAATATATGGTTATTTCCATATGTAGCTCCATGATGGTGTTAATGCTCAATGTGGTTCTTGTTTGTTCATTAATGTCTTGGAAAAAGTTATATTTTCATTATTATTAGTGCTTTAAACTGTTGGTACATTTGAAAAGAGGTTGGTAATATCGACGCTAACCATTGTGTCGTTGGGACTTAAAGGTTCTTCGTTTTTTTCAATGAACTCCTTATTGTTTTTAATCGTAGATTATTGAAGGCCTGTTAGTGGATTTACTATCTGTAGTGGTGAATTTCTACAACTGTTTCTAAATCTTAATGGAATATATGGCCTGCGAATTTGTCGTAGGCTGTAAAAGAAGGTAGCTAAAAGAAAGGCAGTAATTAATAAATGTTCAAAATTGTTACATGTTCCTGTCATGTAATTAAAGGAAAAAGGATTATGGAAAGGGTGTTTTGAAACAAAGAATTACTAGTACATTTTTTTTATATCTAGACTTTTATTTAAAAATTCTCAATTAAATATAACTCTAAATACCATAAATGTACTAATTATTCTTTGTTTAAAAAGATCTCTTCCATAATCTTCTCATACAATTTCAACTTGAATTTAATATCTATCAGAGTAGCCAGATGCATCACCTCCCAATCCCACATTCGTTTGTCTCCGTAATTACTTTCCACTGCAGGGTAAAACAACAGACGAAGAAGACGCGCGTCGGTAAACAATGCGGCTCACCACAAAGTAACTAACACGGAGTGTTTATGGCATTTTTAATTAGTGTGCGACCTCGTTCCGGTAAATAATCTTTTTCCCCTGTCCTTACGGGACGTGTGTCAGAGCCTCACTTCAAAGGGTAAATTTTATTCGCTCGGGCTGTGTCGTCAGCGTCCTCTTTTCGCTTTTATTCGTTTAGGGCATGGTGGATGTAAGCGGATACGTTTAGGAGAAATGTGGGAGAATTGAAATGTTAAATGCGGGGGTATCTTAAATATTTTTAATATGTCGAAATTCTCTTGCGAATAAGGTTGGTTAGGGCGTTGTGGGAATTATCTGTAGGCAGATAAACTGTCGAATTTATAAAAGGATGCAATGAACTAAATTATATTTAAAACAATAACCTCTATTTCCTCTCCTTTTTAGCTATCTTTTCCTTTTTAAATTCCACTTTTATTTTCATTCGTCTTTCGTTTATTTTTTCTTTGCAGCTATAAGTCCACTCTTGTACGGGTTGAAGTTAAAACGACTGGTGATCCCTTTTTTCGTTTGCTAATATTTGCTTTAGGAATTAGGACAATATCATGAGGACTTATCGCAAATGAAGTTGAGCTACTAAGGTTGGGAAGTTGGCTAGCAGTAGATGAGGTACTAGGGTCTTACTAAGTCTCTAGAATAATTGCAGCTGTATTGTTGGGGTTCTTGAAAGTTACAGGGGATTTTTTGCCGTCATCACTAGAAACTGGTTCTGTAAGAACTGTAGCTTTGAAAGAGAAGAGAATTGATATATCCTTTCCTCTTCGGAAATTTCGTGCGACAACAAATTGTAATATACCTTGGTATGATTCAGAATTGCGGAAATTTGCAAATAATCTAAGAGATCTTTATAATATTTGCAAAAAATACCGGGATCCAGACCTGTATGTCGCTTATAAAGCGAAGTTTTGATTGGTGGTGGAATTAGTAATAATACTTATATGTTCTATCCAATCAATTATTTATTTTAAATTTCGCTGTGTCTACCGGTTTCGGCCTTTCGCCATCATCTGGACAACACTGAATATGAAATTTACAGAATTATATTATCTAATTAAGGTTTTAATTTTTTTTTATATACTTACGTACGTCTAAGAGGAATTAAGAGCTACGTCATTTGAATTTGTGGTGTTAAACATTAATAATTAAAATTTTAAATAAAATAAAGACAATGCACAAGAAAACTAAAAACACGTTAAAATTATTTTAAAAATTATAATAATGAGCGTGATGTTTTCGAAAATGGACTAGGTAAATTTAGTATTCGGTTTTGTACAATGTTTAATGTGAATATTTTTTATATGAATTTTTCATATCCATCTTTTAACAAATACGCGCACTAACAACAAACACACACACATACATTTAAAACATTCACATACACAAAATGCACACACACTCAAACACAACAAAAAATATTCACATTAAACATTCCAGGGCTCCATACTTGGGCCCACACTGTTTTTGCTGTTTGTAAATGATTTGCCGGCATCTCTAGGAAATTGTGTTACGTCTCTGTATGCGGATGACACAACTTGCGTTGTGGCCTCTACTTCGGTTTCTGACGTGTGCTCTCAATTAAACGATATAGTAGTTACCATGTCCGCATGGTGTGCAAGTAACCATTTGATACTTAACAGTAAGAAAACTGGGTTAATCAATTTTTCTAAAACCTGTAACAACTACAGTCTCTACGTGAAATTAAACAGCGGATCAATACCTCAAGTAGAGTCCACAAAGTTTTTGGGATTACTAGTAGATAAAAATTTAAAATGGGACGTGCATTGTGCGGAATGCGTTACCATGATTTCTTTAAAAAGTTTTTATTTCGCTCAGGTAGAGTCACGTTTGCGTTATGCTCTGATCTTCTGGGGTTCATCTACTCATTTTACCAGCATTTTTATTTTGCAGAAGCGTGTAATTCGCATGATGCGTGGTGTTCCACAGAATACCCCATGCAGGGGTCTGTTCCGTGAATTTAAAATTCTAACTTTACTTACCTCTATATATATGAATTAATAATATTTTTGACAGTTAACGATGAAATATTCATTCGTAACAAGGACTTTTATAACAATATGCAGATTCGATTTTTGATGACTTCTCTGTATATATATATATTGCTGTGTTTTATAAGAGGAAAGCTACCAACCATATTGAAATGCAATTACCATTTTATGTACACAGCTGTTTGTCAGTCCAGTATAATTTGGATTAATTCACACTAGTAGTCATGGAAGTTGAATATAATTTATCGTCTGACAACTGTACGATAGCCTGGTATCCTAGGTATCTATTTTAATTGAATGGGGAGTGACTCAATGTGATTCGTATAAAGAAAATGTATGAAAATCCTTGGTTACGAGTTGATGAAAAGTCTTAGAAAAAGCTGTGTCAATTCTCATTAAAGATAAATGAATTAAATCATATTGCGGGGGTATATCTGGTATCGAAGGGCATAAATTTACAAATTTGGTGTTTACTATATCTGGGTACTTGTTCTACATGGGAGTGTGCATGTGTTTGCTGTTCCGAGTCTAATCATACATCCTGAATGTAACGAAGGAGGTGAATATACGAGCGAATCTGGATTGTCACTACAAGGAAATCACATTCGGAGATACTCTGGCGTGTGTAAGAACCGATAAACGAGGTATCTGGACAAAACATTGTTTAAATTATTATTATTTCGTATGAGATTTAAATTCTGAGCTTTTGTAAGTTGGCAAGCGTGGTTGGTGGTTTTCTATTCTCTTATGATAGTGCGGAATATTTTAAAAGTTCCTTTTTGAATTAAAGAATCTAAATCATACTGGATAATTGATAATACTTGTTTGAATATCCCAAATAACTATACTCACCCTGAGTAAGAGTTCTCATACTTTTTTTATATTTCCTGTATAGACTTGTTCATGAATTATACATGTTATTAATGATTGCACTGTTTTATTAAAGAAAGTTATATATTTATTTTTCTTTTGCTCGTAAAAAGCATATAGCCGAGAAATCACAATAATATATTAAAGTGTGCACTCTATTGATATAGGATCAATTATTTTTTTTTTTTTTGTTTTAGGAAGATTTATTTTAGTTTTCTCTCGTTTTATTTTAAAAAGTTTTATTTTTCAATCACCTCATTTGGGTGAGTAGAAGCTTTGTTATTTCTTCTAGCTTTTTCATTTTTGTAAATTTCTTGCATTTGTCCACGCTTTGATTTAATTTGTGAAACCACGTGGATAGAAATTCAAAGGTTGTGTATTGTGGATAATCTTCCTGAACAAACAAAACGTTTGCTTTGCATAGGAATAGCATTGTCCTATTTTAATTTAGAGTCAAGTGCAGTTTTTATTTTAGGCCAGAACCTTCAATTCAAGGTTTTTTTTTTCCTGCACATCTATAATTTAACCCATTTTGTGAAATAAATTGATTGTTAATTAGCGTCATTGGGTTAAAAATTCTGTTCTTTTATTTTATTTTAAACCTTTTCAATTTTTCGGGTAATTAAGAAAGTCTGATTTCTTTCACTCATAATTTACTTTAATTCGCGAGGGTAACTCTGAGGTTAATAGTTCTTTTGCGTTTATTAAAATCTTATCCGTTGAGCTAGCTAATTTTATTTTCTATTTCATTTTAAAATTCATTTTGCATTTTCATTTAATTTAATCAGTACACAGCAATATGTATATGTATAATACTGATATAGTTGTATTTTTTATTTATTATTATTGTTTGTTTGTTTGCTTGTTTATCCAATTTTGTAGTATGCCATGACACTATCGAAGTTTCCTTTTTTTTTTTAAATTCACGACAATAAACATTATTATTATTATTATTATTATTATTATTATTATTATTATTGAGTTGAGGGTACGCAGATCCGCAATTAGTTTTATCAGATATAGCTTTCTCTTGTCCTGGAACTTGTTGCTCTTGATGATTTTCAACTGATAGGCATGTGTCAGGAGATTCGGAGATATCCGTTGTTGCAGATGCAGTGAAATCGGCTGCGTTAAACACATTTCTGTTGATTGGGATTATGTCACATTTCGAAACCCTTTTATGGCAACGGTTGGAGTAGCTGCATGCAAAAAGCCTTCCCAAGAAGACGAGATACCTGATATTCACTTACCTACCTGTTAGGATTGAGTGGCCTTATGAACGATACATCGATTGGTTGTAGCTTGTGACTGCAATGGGGTGGTAGGCGAACTACAGAGGTGTGATTATTTTAGTGTAATTTATGAGAGCTTTTGAAAATTTAATCGTACATATTTTTGCACATTATTAAAAAGGCATTTTACGTTCAAAATCTTCCTCATCTCAAAAAAAGCCAGTCTTTTTAAATCAAACCGGAATTAAAACCCGCCTTCCAATTAATTAATCAACCGATAAATTAACACCCATAAAAACATATTTTGCACTTTTAACGGCGCTCTGAACACCCCTCTAACCGTGTTTACGTCCGCGAAAAACCATTAAAAATTTTACAACCTTTACCCAGCGCTGATTGTACGTTAGAATCGTACGGTCGTCGACTCGTCTCGCTTCTAATTAGGTACGCGCGGCGTAAACAATCCCAGATTTCTCGATAATCATCTCCGATTAATTGCTAATAAAGCAAATAATGGGCTCGTACAACCCCTCCGAAACCTTTTCTTCCCTCCCTTCCGTCCTTCTGAACGTTCGTACGGTGCGGAGGCCTTTGTGTGCTGGGAGGCGCTTTTTTTTTCCACCAAAGAGAGACGATAATTAAGCGCTCATTAACTTCGAAGACATAAAGTAGTCGACGACGGTTTTCCGTCGGGAAATGGATGGGTCACGTCCTGCCGCCCAAGAAACTTAGCCGGATTCGTTCCGTGAGGAGTTAGTTTCTTCTTTTCTTCTTTTTTTTTTTTGTACAGGATACAGGATAGGGTTTCCACTACTACGCGGACACTGGTTCTGCTTTCCTTTTTTTTTTACTGTCTAACCTTTGTTACGGACTGAAAGACGTGGTGGTGAATCACGTATTTGGAGCGTAATTTGCCAAATTTGCGAAAACCGACGTTTTACCTCTTCGCAACCTCTTACTTTACACGTGACCGGACCGTGCAGGTAAAGTCGTTAGTCGAGTTTTAACGACTAGCCCCAGTAGGACGGCTTTTTCTCTTTTAAAAATATATTACCATCACCGCTGTTTGCAACACATTTGCAATGCCCGGAAATAGAGAATCTCCAATATGCCACGTCATCGTATTGGTTAAATAACTAACTACAAAAATTAGGCACACTATTTCGTAGATTGATGGGGAATTAAATAAGTGGGCAAATTGAGTTGCTTATAGTTTTACTATTTAATTTTGTACATAACCCCAGTGACCAACTATATTTATTTTATATTTTATAAATATTTAAAAAATATTAAATCTTTCTTGAATATTAGTTATATTAATATAATATGCATAAAATATATTATAGAAAATATATTAGGAAAACATTTAAAACATATATGTTATGTAGCATTAATAATATTTTATTGCAAATGTTTTCTCAATATATTTTTCATAACTCTGCAAGAATATTTTGCTTTGTATTTCTGTAAATATTTATTTCATATAAAAAAAAGATTGAATTTTTGCTTTTGTACAATTGGTGCGTAGGACGAATAATATAAAATGGGTAAAATATGCATACATATTAAGTAGGTATGTACCTATTTAAAATGATAGTTTAAAGATTAAATTAAATAGTATATATCTAATATGATTTAATTAGTATCTAAGTTGAGCGCTGTAACTTTTCTATTAATATATCTGCGTTTTGTATTATATTATTTGTAATATTTGTAAGTTGCGAACGTCAACACAACACCTCTATTCGTTACGGTGCCGGTGTTATATGATTTAGTATTGTTTATGCGTCTATGGATTAGGTACATAGAATGCATACGCGCACGTGCGTATCATCAACATTTTCATTCGTTTGTCCGTTACATGTTATAGTTTATAATAGTATACGATTACGGCAGTTTAGGGTTAACTGTGTAATTAATTGTTGCGGGGTGTGTTTTAGTGTTTGTGGTGACTACGAGGTAAGCAAAACTTTGAACATGTCATGGCATTTATAAGATAATTGGAATGCTCAATATCGCTATGTACAGAAATCGTTTAATAATATAATTGTAGGAATTTTGCACTGCATCTACCAGATAAATTGCCAGTTGATTTGCTTAAGAGATTCATCTCGGTAGATAAGCGTCATAACCTCAAATAGAGGTTAGAATACGTTGTGTTTGTTTTATTGTTTATACGTAGAATGTTTTCAATATTATGAAATAAAGTAAAAATAAGTATCGTAAGTATTAGAATGTAGCTACCACTCCAATTATTGTAAATGCTCCAAATGTATTAGTAGGTGTTGATAATGTTGTACGATGTTTTATTCATGGTATGATCTACTACAATTGGCATTGTTTTAGAGGCCACAAGGAAACGCGGTGAGAGCGCCACTACCGAAGATATGAAAAAAGCCGTAGGGTTGTACCTGGCACCAGCCAAGGCTAGATTTAAAACTGAGCATTTTTCATTTTTATTGGCTTATTCAAATAAAATGATAATAAATACGTTTGTTTTTTATTTAGAACACTTCAATTAAAAAATAGTGATTAATTTGATAAACCTTCAGTATGCCTTAAGAGATGCCAGAATTATTGATTATTAACTTGTATGGTGAGTGTGAAAAAACAAGTTCTTGCCTTTTAGACAACTCTATGTATGTTTCAACTTTTCGTTATCGACGTTATACATTCTAAATAACCAACAATTTTACAACAATTTTAGTTCATTTTGACAAATTAAATAGATTGCATAAAAATCTCAATTTTCATATAAATATTTTAGAAAAAATATAGCGCTTACATTAATTTTAAAATATGGAATAAATATTTAAAAATATGAAAAATATATTCAAAAACCTCTCACGAAAAAATTTATAAAATATATTTTAAAATATCTATGTAATATTTCTGGCTGTTAGGGCAATTGCAACGTTTTCACGTGTTTTATATAGCATTCCAAATCCTATTCAGCAACATAGTGTGTCAAAATATTAATTAGCTTTGAGGTAAATGACATTAATTTTAAGGAAAAAAGAATTGCATCTAAAATGTTAAATTATAGTTTGGAAAAAAAAAACTGAAATTTTAAAGAAAGATGATGAAAAAGGTTTTAAAAATTAAAAAAAAAATTTGAAAAGTTTAATGGAAAATTGGATTTGGAGATACAATATTTAAATTTTAAAATAGAATATCTGAAAAATACATTCTAGGATGCTGGTTAAGCATCCATAACTAAATATAATAGAATCACCAATATGAGGATAGGAATATGCTAATTAGTTTGAATCATCTCCTAGCTTGTATTAATTTCTTTAATGTAATAAACGAATTATATAAATTTTAAGTGGAGAACTCCATTCCATTATCATCATGGCAGTAACCCTATTAAATTTAAATAATAAAATAATTAGCGATAAACTTCTGGCATATCACAAAAAAAGGCTAGAATATTATATAACTGATATTTATGGGATCTGTAGAAAGAAATACTTTGGAATCGTTTTTAGCGGAACGCCCTGTATATTAACCTCTCTTTATAAGGCCTAGTAAAGTGGTTTTTAAAAATGGATAGGATTCCTATACTTACTTATATCTTCGCGATTTTGAATTATGAGCATTTATTTAAAAACAGCCTTTTCTTTATTTAATTTTCCTTGACATAAGCAAATGAACATTTGATAGTTGCACCAACTAACAGATAATCACTTACTAATTTATTGTATCCTGGTTAAGTACTAATCGCCAAAAATGTAAGAATTAGCACATAGAAATAAATTTGTTATGAATTTACATATTAATATTTACGGACAGTGTGATAAAAACACCAACAGAATGTTTTAGAACGTTTGATGAAAGCTTGCCAAACTTACGTTTTATGAATACCAAATAGTTTTTAAGATAATAAAGAAAAATTAGAGATTTTGGATCATCAGTAAGGGCACCCAGAATTATGCCTAACATCATAAGTAACGAATTTAACATAACTAATGTTTTAGCATATATTATGTTGACAGAACCTATATATTACAGTAGCTTTAAGTGCAGATCACTTGCTAATAGTACATTTAGGCCAGTGGTAATAGTTGCAACTAATCGTTAAATAAGTATTTTTGCTACTATCACAAATCTGTGTAGTGAACCGACATTAATATTTTGTGTACAGATTAATTTCACTGTTACTATATTAATAACCTAGTTGTGAATAATTATTTACTGTATATTATATGTTTTGTTTCACAATTTATTGACATAAACCTACCTATATAAAAGCAGCATAAATTCCATATTGTTTGCCGCAAATACAATAGCGAATTTTCAGTAGAATTTTGCGTACAGTAAAGCTGGACTGTTGGGTCAAGGAATAAAGGGTCCTTTACTTGAGAAGTTTTGATCTCATTAATTTATTTTGTTCTATATGTGACGTTTGCGAGTTCTCCTTCGCCGGTATACGATGTTTTTTTCTGGTAAATGCACCAAATCAACATTTTATAACCGTGTTTGAGTGAAATAGGAGAAGCGACATCTCTACAACAATAGCTGTATCACATATACCTATTGAACGTAGCTATATGGGTAGAAAACTTCGCCATAATCATAATGCTCCGACCACAGGACTTGTTTACAAAAGTGTGGCCTAGGTTTAGAAAAAAGTAATTTCAACATAATAATTACATTAAATTAACTACAATAGTAGTTAGTGTAATCCTTATTTCTTAATAATATTCGCTTTGTTAATTGAAGAGTACTTATTGTTTAAGTGAAATTAGTAGGTTTGTTAAATTGATAAACTAGAAGTAATAAAATAATATGATTTATACCAATTATTTTCTTAATTTTGGCAATATCTATAAAATAAACAAGATTTTATTAGTTTGAGGGTTCGTTTGTTGATTTCATTAACGACAACACGTAAATCTCAAGGGATGTTGGCAGTTGGTGGATATAATTATTACTGCTATGTCGACAGGCCTATGCCCGATTCAGAAATCGGAATATTGTAACTATAGTTAATTAATTATTAATTCACTCCTGTGAACTAGTATTCGAATACTATAAAGTTTGCCAGTACAAAAATTCTCATTTTTCCCACTCCATCATACGTAATTTATTATATTTACTAGTTGTAAAATATTGTAAAACATTTCACAATATTTTCTAGAATATTGTGCTACAATATTATTGCTTTTTTTGTAATTGTGGTGTACAAAACTGCAACGATGTTGTATAAAAATTTCGCACAATAGTAAAAGTTCTTGCTACCATTTTCATCGAACAGTGAAGTGTAAATATTACTATACGAATTTTTCTCTGTGTACTTTTCAAGCACATCTTTTACCATCAATACGTTGCGTTGTTCCGCACAATAGTTAGGAATACGGTGGTGATTAATTTGAGAGGATCCTAATTAAAAACAAAATGATTTTGAGCATGTTAAAATTCAGATTTTAATTTCCAGAGATTTTTTTTAAAAAAGTAGAATTTGTGAATAATTATTGGTTCATTTTGAAGAGGCTAATTTTTTTTTTACGGAAAATTATACAAACTGATAAAACAACATTTTTAAGATATCGATACTACAGTCGCGAAATTAATACTTTTGGGTTAAATAAAACCCATATTTGTGAGGGAAGAACAATTTCGAAAAAAAGAAAATAGTTTTAATATAATTTGTGTATTGTAAGATAATCACCTACTGTATCTTATCCAAGACAAACATTTCAAACTCTGACAATTGCTAAAATATTTTGAAAACCCTAGTGAAAGAGTTTCTCCAGGAGCATTAAACTAGTTATTACCAACTTGATGCAATCACTAGTACGTTCAACAGAAGGGCTTGCAGCGGAATTCTCAATTCTTTTAAAAGATAGGCGGTTTGGATGCACAGCCCTTGGAGTTTTCGGCAAAGATTTTTAGATGTAACACCTCTTGATTTTCATTTATGACTTGCTATTAAGGAGGGAGAGTTTGAGAGCATTTGTAAATTTGGATGGAGTTAAAATTAGAACCAGCTCCATTACAGTTTTTTTTACACGAATTTTGAAATGTTAAAAAGTGAAAGGCCAACAGTTTGAGCAATTGCTAAAATAATAATAAATTAATCCTTAATTAAATTACAAATATCTGTTGCTTGTACTAGCTTTTTACGTATATACTTTATTAATCTAATAGAGTTAACACGTGGTATCATGGGTACCATATGTTTTTACATAAATAAAAAAAATATACAAAAAAAAATCCTGGCCACTAATCGGTTAAATCCGACACGAAAAGTTTTATTGCACGAAAGATCCAATTACTCTGAACTCATGGCAATAATAGATGTATACCTACCTTTAGCAGCAACTTCATTTATATACCCACTTGTATTAGCCGAACAATAGCAAAACCAATTAAATGCTTAAATCTCCACCTCCGTACCAATCCTTTGCGCTTTCCGCCTTAAAAATTCATTGTTTCGTCTTTACGAAGAGACAGAATAAAAGATAAAAAAACAAAACAAAATAAAGGCCATTCGCATCGCCTCCCCAGACCGTCTACGTGTCAAAATTCAATTACTCCGAATGATTGATAGAATTGTTGGGCGCTTGATTCCCGCGCCGAGGCATCCTCCGAACCGAAGGAAGAATCGAAAGTTTCCCTTGTCTTCTCGTCCTGCTGCCTGCCGTACTGTGTGCGCCCACCGCCGGATCTTCCGAGCTCACAATTGGCATTGGAAAGGAGCCAGCTCTCTAAATTAGATCAGATCGCAGGATCTATCTTTTCAAATCTTGGCGCGAATGGGTGGCGGTGGCTGGGAGGTGATGGGGAAGGGATTGAGAATTTTACGAGGCTGTACCAAGGCTTACTGGGATTTTTCCGGTTTTCAGTAATCTTAAGGCGTTAAAAGTTACGTATCTGTGCGATGATAGAGTCTTCTGTTTTCGCTTAAATACGAGGAAGTATGCTGTTGGGAAATCTGAGAGTTGAGATGAAAACGTATTACTCGGGTTAAGCTATTAGATCAAAAATTTCTTAAGTAACGTGCTCTCGTCTGTATGAAGAATTTTCATTTAAATCTTTTCTAGTAATAGAAGAACACTTCTTCAAAAGTTATGCTTCTATTTGGAGTGATATTTCAACTACATCCAATAGATTAAATCGAATTCGGATGAAGTTTCAGTGAAATTCTTTGCCGATAGATGGCGCGCTCCTTTTTCGATATTTTTAAAGCAACCAACGAACCAATAGATATTTATATTACTAGGCGCATCAGCAACTGTCGTTGAGAGTGTGACGCGCGAAATTGTTTCTGGTCGTGTGATACACACAATTTTTTTGGCCAACAAATCTTGTTACGGTTTTTTTGCTTCGCTTACCTCGATTTAGTTCTCCGCTAGTCTTTTCGACAAGCTTTTGTCACCCTATTTTCTTTTATTTCCGTACTCTATCTTCAGAGATGTTCCTACGTCTTGTATTTTCACAACGTAAACTTTATCGTTTAATTTTTGGCTTTCAAATTGTGTTTTCTTACCCATGTTAGAGTGGTCTAGCTAGAATTTGTATTTTTTAGTCTCATTTACTTACTGAACGCACCATTAGATCTGTTCGATTTGTCGATCGATCGTGTTCCTTTCATCTGCCCTTTTCTGTGTTTACATCTTTTCGACGTTAGAGGGCGCCTCTATGTCTGTATTCTTATTTTATCTATCTGTCTTCTAATTGGTTGTGTGACGATTTCCTTCCTTCCGGCTTGCTGGCAATTCTGGGTTGTTGAATAGACGCGTTCTTACGAGTACATCTTCCTATTTTTGGAAATTTTGGATATTTTCACACATCTGTGGATTTTATTGGAAGATTGCTTGAAATATTCATTGGCCGTATCTTCGCTTGTGTTTGGTGTGGAATTTTTGTGATTATCACGGCAGATGACTTCGATAATTCGAGATATAATTTGAGAACCCATGCGTCCCAACGCCATATCTGTTTCTTTCTTCTCTTCGCTGTAAAACCTTATTTAACGAGGTCTTTATAACACCCCTTATTTTGAATTCTGAAATTTTATCTTCGTTTTATGTGAGAATTTGAACACCCACGTGCGGCTGAGGACTTCTGCGACTCTTTCTATGTCCTTCGGAGAATCCTACATGCTTTGAATTTACCCGGACCACCTGGTTTCGGCTATTACCGAGTCAGCCCAGAGGCTACGATCTGTCTGTCTGAATAGGAGAGGGTCTCTACGCCCCACTAACAGCTGATCGAGGGGAAAAACTAAGTGCACGTTCTCTTTCCTTTTTTTTATTTATAACCTTTCCGCGAATATAATAGAAAATGACCCCCGATCATTTAGCTTTTTTTTTGTATTTAACGTATTAAAGTAAATTTTATTTGTTGTGCCTAGGGAGTTAACAGTACAAGTTGGCACCCATGTAAAATACCTTACTATTTCGATATTTCCGAGAATAAGTCTTTTTCTGCAACTTTCTTTCTAGTTTAATATGTATTCATCAATAATAAATGTAATGGAGGCACCACTTATGTTATTAAGTTTCCACCGCAGCTTATTACGCATCTGTCATGTCGAATGTATAAAAGGTTGGCACACACCTTTAGCGACGTTTTTGCTTGTTAGACCGGAAAACGGCAGTTTTCCAAGCGCTTTGAAGTAGTGCAAAATGAATTGTTTCTGGAAGGATGTGCAAAAAACCTTTTATACATGAAAGGAAAAGTATTTCGAAAATAGTATATTTAAAATTTTGTTTATCCTTTCCTCTTTATTTTTTTTTCTGCGGTACTTGCAATCGTAGAAAGAAAAAATAAGGAAGTAGTTAAGAACGATGTTCCAGCGCTACTTCCTCGTATTAAAACATAGTTTTTTTTTTGCTCTTTTTCGATAGAAGACAGCCCCCATAACGATAAAACCATGAAAAATATCGAATCTTCGAGAGCTTTTTGACAAAGATAAAAAAAATACCTACTTTTTTACCTTTACATTATAGTAATGTCAACTCTCAGTTCCACTGTTCCTGCATTTATCCATTTAAAAATACTAAATTTCCTTTCCACTAATCTCTTAGTTATTGGTCCCATATAAATCCTTATGGTCAAAACCTTACACGAACACAACATCTTCAAAAAGTCAATTGAAATAATAAGCAATAGGCTTAGGTATCTAGCAGTGTTGGGCAAGTTAGGGGACGTGAATAAATTTCTACAGCAATTATACGTACTCATGTTTAGTCGGCTCTCAGTAAATCACTAGTTAACACTGCTCCCCACTCAAGGCGCGAATAAACACGAGTGTGTCTAGTCACTGTAGAAATTTATTCACTTCTCCTATCTTGCCCAACACTGGTTTCTAGTAATGGGTATGAAGAACCCCACAGCTAGTAGCTACATAAGAAGCCGCTCTCAAAGATGATAAGTCTAATTAAGAGGGCAAAATTATAGAGCGTCCTCTAGGAAAAAGGGGATCACAATAGATCTGAAAAGGTCGCGGTGAAACAGGTCCATAGGCCACTCTATCTATGCCAACTGCTAGCATCATTCGTCAATCATATGCGTATCACGAGTTTCCATTACTGCGTACTGCTCTGTAATAATTGAAGTAAATAAGAATGCTAAATTGATTTTTATAAATGAAAAAGAAAAAATATTAGCTAGCTCAACGAAAAAGATTTTAAAAAACACAAAAGAACTATTAATCTCCCTCGCGAATTAAAGCTTTAATCCAACCACGAAGAGTAAATTGTGAGTGTAAGAAATCAGACTTTCTTAATTATATGAAAAACTGTAAAAGGTTTAAACTAAAATAAAAGAACAGACTTTTAACCCAGTGATGCTATCAAACAATCAATTTATTTTAACACAACGGGTTAAATTACAATTGTACCGGAAAAAACCCTGAACTGAAGGTTCTGGCCTAAAATAAAAACTGCACTTGACTCTAATTTAAAATAGGACAATGCTATTTCCTATGCAAAGCAAAAAAAAGGTCCTTTTTGTTCAGGTAGATTATTCAATATACACAACTTTTGAACTTCTATCTACGTGGTTTCACAAATTAAAATAATCTAAGCGTGGACAAATGCTAGAAATTTCCAAAATAGAAAAAGCCAAATGATAGAACAATGCTTCTACTCACCCAAACGAGGTGATAAAAAAATTAAATATGAATACAACAAAATAGATTAACAGAAAAAATTAACTCTAATATAAACGAGAGAAAAAACTAAAATAAATTTTCCTAAACAAAAATAATAATTGATCCTATATCTACAAAGTACACATTTTAATACATTAACAATTATTACAATAAAATTCCTTGATTGACTATAATTAAAGAAGAATATACAATTAAAATTTTGAATACAAAATGGCGACAATGATTAAAGAAATATGTCTACTCACGTCAATAGTCGAACAAGGAAGTTTTTAACAAAATGCTACAATTGTTTTTCTTACAAAAATCCTTCTCTCAAAATTCGTACAACGCAGACGTAGAACATTACAACGACAATATTAAATAGAATACGCATTAAATCAGCACAAGCGAATAATAGACATATAAATGATTGGTTTAATTAAAAAAAAACTTAACACTACATAAACAAAATCATACAATAAATTCTTAAACTACAATTATACAAAACAAAACAAAATCGTGAAAATTCTCGGTAAATTGAAAATCAGCTGTAACAAACAATCTAATCACAACAACCGTAATATGCAATCTAAAATACACCTCAATGACAAATGGCTGTCTAAACCACAGCAGTACGTTCGATCGCCTTAGTATAATTCTCGGTGTTTTCGTGAAAAAAAGCAATTCTAAATATGTTCTCGAAATAATTGTTCCAAATTAATAAATCCTGTGTAGCGCGAGTGATCGGATATTTTATGTGTCTCATACAATTGCCATAACTAAAATCAGAGTATATCTCGTGGTTATAATTGAAATCCACAGTCTCAGTAATAGAGTTATTACCGCAAAACATAAAAGCGAAAATAGGCAATTCAACGAGAGGGAAAGAGCATTGTCGGGTCCAAACATAATGGATTGATGATAATACACGTAGTAAAGCATAAAAGCGAAAACGGACCGAAATTAATTCCATAAAGTGTCGCTGATGCCCAATGAAATCACATCCGTTTGTCTCGCCTCTCTACAAACGTTGTTCTAGTTTCACTAGGTTAATGTACCGTTCTCGAAATGATGTAGGGCACGGACGAACGACCAGTTCGAACTACAAAAGGATAATATCCGAAGCTTCGCCTGTACGCTAAATAGGAACACTTAATCGCGTTAATTTTCGTATCACGTGTTCGCTTGATAGGGTCTATTATCTGTCACCATGGCGGGCGTTCCGCAATACAATACAATTGCGAATAAACAAAGCGCTATTCCGCTATTCAATGTATGGTTATGATAAAAGTATCGAGTGCTATAACAACACACATGAAATCATGTTATCCACAGTAATTTAAACACAAAATGATACATTAAAAATGCACAAATAAAATTAGCAAATGCAATAATTTCACAATAGAGGGCGTGAATTATCCGGAAGTAACTTCGTATTTGTTACACAAAGCGTGTTGTGTGTGGTTACGTAACATAATACTGCCGAATATATCAATAGGCTTTATTCCAAAGCGTCAAGAGTTGACTAAGACTGTGCGACCAAACTAGTTGGAATTGATTGTGGAGCGGTTTGCGGTTTGTTCCGCTTTAAGTTACGATACCGAAGTTTTCGTTGTTGTCCCGCAGTACTACAAATAACGTTAATCGATCATTTTGTTTGCGTTTGTCGTGTTTACATGTATGGTATGGGTACTAGATTGATTGTCTCTAAACAAATCTACCGTGAGCGTGCGCAGGTTATTTTAGATTTAGGTTTGAACGGAACGGGATTGCTTTTGTCCTTTCTAATTGCGTTTGGAGGACCTAAAAAAAATATATTTTAAGGTCATTTATAAATACTTTCGAGGTGTATATACCAAATGAATGTTTAAATGTTTCTACCAATAACTCGCCCAGACACCGCTAGAGGTATAAAACAAATGGGAAAATACAAAAGCCCCAATGAAGGTAGCAAGCAGTTGGACGACACACAATGGTCCAAAATCTCGAAAACGCGAAGTTTATTAATAGTAGACAATATTTTCATTGTTTGCCCTTCTAAACACATGTTTTGAACATGGTTATTTGTCATATTTATAGACAATATGCTGTTTCGCGGTCTGGGTATTTATTTGGATTTGTAATAACTCCGACATCACAACGATCACTAACTATAAAATTGGGTTTTGGAAGCAAATATCGTTATAAAAATAGCTTATGACGTTGTATTTATAATGTTATAAGAAGTTATTTACTAGTTTCTTAGGTGAATATCGTTATTTTTGATGTGGTACACTTTATCCTGCCATGCGCTATACGCCAAAATGTAATGGGTCGTTAATTTCTTGAACATGAATATTATATTTTTTGTTGGGCGCCGTAAAATTGGCACATAATAATTTATTAATTTGATTGAAACAAATTAAAAAAATTACCGCTCCCAGGTCGTGCGCTTCTATAAGTATTTAAAATATAGTACGACCTTGTATACTAAATAACAAAATAAAATAATAAAAGAAATTGATTTCACCTTTACAATATTTTATTTGAAAACAATGAAAGCAGAACAATATACAAATGAAAACATTACACATAAATAACAATTATTTGGTGGTAAAGAAATAATGAATGGGGCCCTCTTGAAATGTTACTGACTGATTGACATTATTAAATTTAAATAAAATGCAAATAAAATTATGATTTCGAATTTATAAACAAATAAAATAGGCGGTACAATTTTGGCGGTTCTTCGGCTCTGGGTGTGGTCGGTATGATTTTCGCCACACACAACGGTTTCGTCTGGAAATTGGCTCGATTTAACTACGTCATCGTACCATGTGGAGGCTTTACTCGGCCCTTTAACAGAAATTTTTCCACTAAACATTTTGAAACATTTTGTACATTTATCCCCATTGAACACGGAAAATTATCAAAAAAAAAGTGATTTTTACCAAGAAAAATAACTTAGATTTTTTAGTGTTAGGTGAGTTTTTAACAGATAATGCTGAATTAATTCCAACGTGTTTTCAAGTTGTTTCGGATATTCCATGTTCAAATTGTAGCAGAGCGAGTAAGAGACTTTAAAGCATCAATACAAATATTAATAAATATATAGATTCATCTATACAATAAAGAAAATTGATATAATGAATTTATTATTTACTTGATTATGAATATAATAATAACTCAGCACTACAGGCCTTGAAGGCCCTTGGCTAGAGTGCCGGAACACACCGAACCACTGAGAAGTGTTGTCCGAATGGTGACCCAACCAACAGCCGGTACCGCATATTGCTGCTTGACTTTCAAGATTGGCAATGATGCACCCTTTCTTCTCAGCCGTACTGCCGGCGATTATGAATATAATAAACATAAATTATTGCTAACCCTGGTACATTGTATGAATTAACTTCCTTATTGCTTATATGTAATTTATACATTCCGTTAATTAATAATAGTTGTTGAAACTATGAATTATATATTACACCTATTTATTACTAAAGTTTGCCAAATAATATAAACAGATTTCGAAAATATGCAGTTAGTATAAGAGGTCCAAGTCTTTTACACTAATAGCACATTTTCGAAATCCGGTTATACTATTTGGCAAACTTTAGTAATAGTTAAATCGCTTAATAATATCACCAACTTCAAAAAGGTGTAGCTACAGTGCAATAAATAATTTTACGTACCAATACTATTTATTGATAAATTTTAATATTAGTATACATTATTTATTTACAAATCAAATGATTATGTTCATTCTGCCAGCATTTCTTTCTCTGATTTTGTCTTTAGTTCGTACAAGCTTGCCACAAGCTATCCAATTCGCTGGGTAATAAGTTATCAAACCTTAACGACCATATTATAGCTTCTGTCCCGTCTTTAAAATCTGAAACACCAAATAGGTAATAAGTAATATTTGAGAAAAGAGTGTACATATGCTTTTATACACACCAAATTATTTGCAATATTTTGTTTTGGATTTCTCCCCATCAGTTTTGCATATCCGTAAATTTATTATTTGTAAATTTTCCCTTTTTTTACCATCCGATAAAATTCCTAAAATATGTTAAAAGTTTTATATTAAGGTACCTAGTTCTAGCTGTAGTAATCTTAAATTACTAACTTTTCCGTTAGAAATCTATTAACTATCTGCTTTTCTAACCGTGATTACTTTCCCGGCGATAAATGATAATCGTTTTCTATAAAATACTAAAACACTATGTTTGTATTTAGGTTATGCACATGTTTGAAATGTCTGACTAATGTATCAAGCTCGGCAAAATTAGTGTTATACATAAAACAAAGCATATTACACCTACTTTAACGTTCACATACACACGCAAATGTCAAACATTGGATATCCACTTATTGTTCATTACATATAAAGCTAGGTTAGGTAATTTGAATATCTAATATTAATTGTGTATTTGACAAGTTTTCAAGTGGGATTAAGAAATAAAAGAAAAGGGAGCGTACTAAATACCTTAATTTTGTCTGTAATAACACTAAACACACTACTGTTATGAATGCAAACAGATAAAATACGTTGCAGAAAAGATGCATTTATGCCTGGGTAGAAGTGACTATGTCGAATATGAATCTGAAGTTCTGAAGAAACAATTTTAACAATTGCATACGCTGTACCTGCAGAGAAAGCCTTAAACATAGTATGTGTTAGGGGAAATGATTGGAACAATCAATACTGTTATAAATTCATTTATTAATACAATTAACTCAGTATTAAAAATACATGATACCCCATAGAAATAATAAAATATTTAATTAAATTAATAACATACTTCTTTAGATAACAAACTACTTTAATAATTTTTTTTCTAATAAGTAATAAACTTTATTTTGTTAATACTTTCTCTTACTTTAATAACCCAACTCAATAAAGGATGTTTATTAATTTTGTTTTTTTCAGTGTATAGAAAAGAACTTAATAATAATTAAAATTATTAGACTGCAGTTTGACCATGGATACCATTGTAAACAATTCTTGTTATTTCATTGCTCTGATGAATATGTCAATATTCGTTGACGAAAGTTTGAGTGATTAAAAAGTTTGATTGTTTTCTCACTTCTTAATTGCATTTCGTATTGGAATCCTTGGATTACTATCTGGCAGTCGCAAATTTCATTTAAGATTATTCATAATATAAGAAAAAACTTCTCTTGTTGTGGCAAAGCACTTGCTGTTAGTGCAAAAACTACTTCACTCCCACAGCATGCATATAAAAGAAAATCGACACAAGGTCACAATGTCCCATGCTAAAAATCGGCTAATTTAGATTCACAGTCACACTTTTCAATTTGCAGTTTACAATTCAACCTTCGCGTTGGCTAATTAGAAAACTGAACGAGAGCTATTTCACGCCAACTAATTTCTAGTAAGTACAACGACATCATCGAAACGAAAACAAAAGAATATCAACCTCCTGATTTCCCCCCCAAAAAAAAGGTACACCAAACCATCACATCGCCAAGAATTCAAAGTGTAAATTAATATTACGCGTTTGGTTGACGTTTTTCCCATCTATTGGGGACTCTTGGAACCGCTTCGTAGCAGATAATTTGATAATTTTAATTAAACGCTCTTGTTTTTGGCCCGAAAGATAAAAGCGTGCCTACTCGCTAGAGTAATAATTTTGAAGACCGCCCGTTGCCGCTTTATCACGCCCTCCCTTCCCTTATATTTCGGTCAGAAATTTCAGCTCGTTCGGACTTCGTAACGACCTTGGGGATCGAAAGATTAAACTCATAACGGTGTTTCCTGCCGTGTAAAAATTTTTGATTACTTTTTATCGGGAGCGCGCAAGTTTCTCGCACCGAATATGTTCGGGTTACGAATGGGGTTCTCCCACTTATTTACACTTCAAACACGGCAATAAAGAGCGAAAAAGGAAAAGGGGAGAGAATGGATGGATGTAGTGTTTGAAGTAAGTTGTAATGGGAGTGGGTTTATTTATGAAGGGTTGAGTCAATCATGATAACCTGATTCTTGTTACTGTGTTAATTGTATAAAAAGTACTTAAAATAAACCGCCTTAGGCCCTTCGTCGAATGGAGGAAAGATTTTCTCTTTTCCTCGTCATTCGTTAAAATGTCGAGTGTCACCAGAAATATCGTTTGAAAATAGCATCGAAAGCATGAAAAGGCAAAAGACTATTGATTTAAGAAGATCTACAATTAGTCTACGCTTCAAAAATAGATCCGAGGACTTCAGGACAAGTAGATGCTTCAATATTAATGGAAAATTTTGTTTTTAATTCTTGAGAGCCTGGCAAATACACAAAAGCCCTTAAGGAGTAATTGCAAACTGTTCCCATATCAACAGAGTACGCAGTAGCTTTTATAGTAAAGGGTAATTCATCTCGCTATCTATATAACATAATAAATAAAAGATCAAATTATAGAAATTTATATCCATGCTATAAAGAAAAAGCAGTGTCATCCAAATGTAAATTTGATAAATGCCAATGATACATCAATATATGTTAATTTGCAAATTATGCTTAATCTCATTACAGAAAGATTGGCTCTAACCCAACAAGATGTTTTACAAACACTCCAACCAAAAGATTGGTTAAATATGGTCCTAATATTCACGTGGGGTATTAGGTGGAGGTTCTGGCCACAATGTCTATAAACAGGCTTTCTACAGACTTGTTGTGCATGAAGTAGATATTTCACATAGCCTTCACCAGAATAAACGTGTAGCAACGTGTTTGTATGGAACAGTTTAGTATTTCTTTTATTAATAAGTTATTATCGGATAGGTTATTTGTCTAAAAATTAAAATGTAACCTATTATAAAAGCCAAGCCGTGAATGAAGCTGCTTGCTACTGCCTTTCACAAAATGTATCCACTCACGTCGTGAAAGCAACCTTGAGCATTCGTTTTATTCATTCTCTTGGTTCTGGCTGCAATATTTACTCATAGCTACACAGGCGAATGAAACTAATTTGATCCTAATGCTACATTGTAGGCTTTTAAAAATAGAATTTATTAAAGAAAGCACTGCAGTTTCCTTAAAAGTATAGAAATAAAAATGATGAGTACTACGGTGCGGTTTGGGAGTTACACGATTATAATTAGTCATAAATTATCCTTAGCAATGATAGACGAAAAAAATCAATAACGCTCTAACTGGCATTAAATCTATACAGAAATGTATAAGTGGTGCTACCTCTAAAGAGATGAATCCAATAGAAAAAGATCTTAAGAAGGAAATTAAAACGAGAAACTTAAAATTTTCTTGTAGGCATGGATTCGCTTTTTTGAGTGTCTCCTTCATTTATCATATAAACTCCCATTTCGAAAATGGCAAGCTCGAAAATTAGACAAAGAAACAGTGGTGGAAAAAATAAAGCAATCAATCCATTATATTCCTAAAAAATATTTTTTTTAATTAAATTAATATACTAGAAAATGATTTTGTAAAGTCAACCTTTTTACGTTGAAATGTTAAGAGTGTAGCACAATATTAAGCTTTCAGGGATTAACGATATATTTTAATCATTTTGCCCCAGTGTGCGTCGCTGGTTGAAGTATAGTGCTTCGTCGCCAGAGTTCGCTCTTAAGAAAAAATTGATGATTGATAATAAAACGCCTTGAGGGATTTAAAAAAGTCTCTGTCTAGTGGCTTTAGAAATTGAATCGTATAGCTTGGAGGGCAAAAAAGAATAAAATCGTTTTTGCAAGCACATTAAAAAAACAACTCAAAATTGAAAAATCAATATCTGCAATGACGATAACACACTTTATTATCAAACAAACAGACCAAAGCTAATAGGTACTCTTTTGATTTGATAATAAATTTAACAAACACATCTGTTTTTTATATATTAATCATATGTATTATAATTTGTTTAATAGTAACTGGTGTTTAATGAAGTTTGTAGTAAGATTTTTGAAGTGTGTAGTCAATTAAAAATGTATACTGGTTTTATTACACTACATTGTAACAAAGTTTTATACATTTTGTTATATATTTATGGTAATCACATTAAAAGCAGTTTTCTTAATATTTTTTCAAAATTCAATTATTGTAGGTATCTAATTACTTAAATAAAAATGGTAATAAAAAAATGTTTTTTAGTTATCTCTAAGTACAAAAAAAAATCAATCTTGCATAAAATTTACTTTAATTTCACTAACCTCCTTTCGGTTTACAATATAAAGATGTCAATTTTTAATAACAAAAATTAATTCCAACCTTTACCGAAATAAAAAAGAAAAGTGTAATCTTACAACTTCTTGAAAAAATGTAGGGCCTAGTTAATGAAAATAACGTAATTCCTTGTGTGTGTGCACGTCATTTGACATTATTTTGTATGATTAAACAATTGGTAAAATCAAAATTTACTAGTAATAACAAAATATGTGTGATACTGTGTATGGTAACAATGCAAACACTATCGTTATTGAAACTGCTTTTTTATTCTCTCTATTTTATTCTAATAGGCTTAGAATAATGATATCTATTTGATAGATGTATTACACGCAAGTTTTAAAAAACATGGTTCAAATTCATCAAGATGGATTTGAAAGTTTTATTGTTCCATAAATAGTATAGCATCTTTACTACTTGTGCTTCATAAAAGACAGGAAAAAAATAATAGAACCAGTATTTGATGGAGAGAACTCTTTGTAACTTGAAAAAAAAAAAGCAATCGGACATTAGCGTATAGGAACTTTTTTTGTTATTTTTCATTCCTCTATCTCGTGGTGCTATGCATTATAGTTTTATCTATGTCACCCTGTATATTCGTCTTACGACCGCATAGTAAAATGTATCAAGCCACTTAAGGGGTTAATAGCGCAAATTATAAAATATACAACATCGAGAATGAATAAGCCTAATTCTCAAGGTGGCCTTCACAGAGTGTAATTCCAGATTTAATAAAAAGTGGATTATGTATATACGAATGCAGGAAAGGTATCCTTTTTGCTAATATCTGTGAAAATATTCTGTTTATATGCACATGGTACTATGTAGTACATATGCATGCGGGGACAAAGATATACATGCAGGATTAGTTAGTCATCGAAGTACACACGTTTTGTAGAATCTTATGCGCATTTATACATTTCAGTGAAACATCTTTGGTGCTGCAGTACACTTTTAGATGCGGTGAATAACAAAAGTGTTTGTTGTAGTGTTTCCACTTGTTCGTAACATTAAAATCGCGTAAGTTTTGCATTTGTGAAAGTATCCTTTCAAATTCGAGGGAGAAATCGTTGGAGCTGCCCCAAACATGTAAGTCGATTATTGAGTTGTAATTAAACTAGAACAATATGTGTTAATATTTGGATTCCGACAAGATAAATATGTATGTTTCGTGAATTTCTTATTTTATTAAAAAATGTAATGATGATAAAGTAGTTACTAGCGGCCCTTAATAATCGAAAGACGTTACAAATGGTTGATATTTCAAAACTTTTAGAAAAATTAAAACATATTCTTGAAACTCAAGAAAAAAGTATATTTAACAACAACAACTCATTACAATTATACTATTTTTGATAATATCAAAGTAAATAATATGTTGATTTTTCTTTTAAATCGCAGAACCAAATTAATCTTCGTCCAAAATTCAAGTTATGTGTTGTGATATTAAACTAATGATGAATTTATTGACTTTTTCCCTAATACTTTATAACAAATATGGCATATTTTCGAGTAATATCAAGAATAGCCCGGCCACTCTGAAGATTGTATGTTGGGTTCTATGGGTCTTCCACACTTTCTTTTCAGTTGCGATTTTTAGGTTATGTCACCACAGAAAATACGCAGAAATCTTGAAAAAGGAACGCATTTATCAATTAATAACTGTTGTAACCGAGTACTAAATTGTTTCAATTAACTTTTCTTGAAATAATAAATAATTTCATGTATTATTTTGCCAAAAAAAAGTATATGTTTATATTCGCTTATAAAATGCCGGTTTGACTAGTGTTTTTTTTTTTTTATGCTGATACGTTGGATATCATAAGATGTCACAGGATCACAATTACATTACAAATACAAACGTATACTTTTTTGACAAAAATAATATATGAAGAGGCGTTATTTCAAGAAAATAAGTTAAACAATTTAAGACTCGATTATAACAATTATTGATTGATAAATATGTTTTTTTTTTTCAAGATTTGGACGTGTTTTCTGTGGTGGCATAACCTGAAAATCGCATCTTTTTTAAGCAAAAAGTGTGGAAGGCGTGGTCTCCGTCGAAAAGTAAACACTCTAACGTGATTCTGGAGTCATTATACACTCATACAACTCAACCTTACGATCTTCAGAGCGGCCGAGCTATTCTTTTTGTTTTTCGTTACTAACTAGAATTACAGCTAATTATTAATACATCAACACAAAGCTATACGAAAATAAAAGTTATACCTGTAGAATGATGTACACACTCATGATTAAATGTGGAAACTTTATCATGTTAATTATAAAGAACACACATCAAAAGACTAATTAAAATAAAACAGTGAAGCACCACAAAAAAAAAAATGATATAATGAATACTAGGCATGAAAGTTGACTTCACAAATCCTTTATTTTAAACATCGAAAATAATATTAAAAAGAGGGCTTATTTTTCATATATTAACACCAACAATTGCTCTACGACATACAACAAAATAACACGCAAATTATTAAATTGAAGTCATGTTTGCACAGTATAGCTCAGTTTATTCATAGCCCCAACATAATATTAGCTTTTAGAAATGCAACTTATATTTTCATATCAACCCGCATGAATAAGTATAAAAGTTCAAAAATTTTTGAATAGGAATTTTATCTTCTAGAGTTTAGCCCTGCTTGGGCAGAAAGTAGTTTGCGCTATACTTTTAGTTTTGAAAAATCAAGTATGCCTTGGAAATTTACAAAAAGATGCTTTGTCTCACTATTAAGGTGGCTTTTTATAGGAGATACTACAAAATGTTATTAAGAAAAGTTATTCAGATTAATAAATTATGCAAGTATACAAAATTTAAACAAGATCAAGCATGCTTTGGAAATTTCCAAAAAAGTTCCCACTAATAATGTCTTTTTCGTAGGAGATAAAATGTTGTTAGGAAAAGTTGTTGAGATTAATAAATTCTACAAGTTTATTATTATTTCCACTAAAAAGTGGTTTTTCTTAATCGTTTATTAAAAGAATATAAAAAATAATTAAATTCAAACAATTGTACAACAACTTTCAACAATTCGATTCTGTTTAAATTTTGCACTCTTACGTAATTTATCAATCTAAACAACTTTCTTAATTTTTTATCGTATGTCCAACAAAAAGGAAATATGAAGAATAGCCCGGGTACTCTGAAGTACGTAATTTTAGGCTGTATTGGTCTAGAATGACTCGAGAATGACGATTTAGTGTTTATTTTTCGGCGCTGACGACATCTTTTATACTTTTTTCTTAAAAAAGATGCGATTTTCAGGTTATGTCACTACACAAAACACGTCGAAATCTTAAGAAAAAACCGTATTTATCAACTAATAACTGCTATAACCGAGTACTAAAATGTTTCAACTAACTTATTTTCTTGAAATAACACCTTTTCATGTAATATTTTTGCTAAAAACAGAATACGTTTGAATTCCCAATAATTGCCTTTTAGCCTTGGGTTTTTTTTATGTTGGTACGTTGGTCATCACAAGGTGTCACTGTCACAGGATCATAGTTATTGTCTGTAACTGTACCATAAACTGCATATAATACCTGGTTTATGGTAAATTCTTTAAATATAAAAATAAAAAAAAGATCAACAGAAACGGCACTGCAACAACATTATTCTCTCGTCCGATCACTGAAAGTCCAACAGTATCGAGCGCAATTACCCTTAAATGAGTTTCCTCTCGGAAACACAGCCTGTTTTATCAAGGCACAGTTACAGACAACAACCATGATCCTGTAACACCTTGTAATGACCAACGGACCAACTTAAAAAAACCCTAGTCTAAGGGCAATTATTGACGAATTCAAATGTATTCCTTCTTTGGCAAAAACATTACATGAAAAGCTGTTATTTCATGAAAATAAGTTAGTTGAAACATTTTAGTACTCGGTTGTAACAGTTTTTGTGTGGTGACATAACCTGCAAATCGCATCTTTTTTTTTAAGAAAAAAGTGTAAAAGACGTAGTCAGCGCCGAAAAATAAACACACAATCGTCATTCTGGAGTCATTCTACACCAATACAGCCCAATTACGAACTTCAGAACACCCGGGCTATTCTTCATATTACCCCAGCAAAAATGCACTTTATTAGTGGGAACTGAAACTTTTTTGTAAATTTCCAAAGCATCTCTTGATTTTTTTAATAACATTTTGTCGTATCTTTAAAAAAAGACACTTTATTGGCGAGAAAAAACTACCTTTCTTATAAAATTCCAACGCATGCTTGATTTTTCAAAATAAAAAATATGACACAAATTACTTTCTATCCAAGCAGGACTAAATCCCAGATGATAAAATTTCACCTCAAAAATGTTTACCTATTCATGCGTCAATCCGGGGACAACTGTATACTTAAGGCCTATGGAAAATAATCTGCAATTAAAGTTCTTAAACATTGGTGCTAAGAATAACAAAGCTATACTTTATCATATTAGGCTGGCAGTATGGCTGAAAAGAGAGGGTGCATCATTGCCAATCTTGAAAGTCAAGCAAGCAATATGCGATACCGGTTGTTGGTGGGTGAGACCATTCGGACAGCACAGCACCTCTCAGTGGCTCGGTGTGTTCCGGCACTCCTCCAAGCCAAGGGGGCGGCCTTCAAGGTCTGTAGTGCGCTGAGCTATTATTATTGTTATATACTTTATGAGAGTATATTATTCATCACTGGAAATTTTTATTATATTTACAGTTATATTTGTTTATATGTTCATGAAACTACGTCTCTTTGAAGACAAGATATTTTTATATATTGATCAAGAACTTTCTACAATTTTGAAATAGTCTCATTGAATATGTACATATAACGAATCAAATAATTTTAATCCAGGTGTTTTCAATGAGTATGATGTTTGGAATAAGTCCAAAATTATGATGTACAAACTTCATGTCGTGTTTTAAACTTGTAGTTGTAGATAGATCTGTTACAAATACGAGCGGTTTACCCAGAAACATTTAGAAATAAAGTTAAAGCTTTCATTGCCTTATAATTGAAGACATACGAGTGGATGAAGTTGTTATGTTACAAAATCAAACTTTTTCAGAAATAAAGTTTTTTTTTATGTAATTTTTCTCAAAAGTAGTGTAACATATAACCCCTTCATACATTCACAAGACTTGAGTGGTTTTGAATTTCTAGAATTTTCGATGGTGCTATGTGGAAGATGGGTACAAAACACATTGATTCATGCAAAAAAAGACAGGTTTTTAAATGCGACATAGCACCTTCATCCACTCGTATCTTCAATTGTAAACATAAATTGAGAAATTGATGTTATCACAATCTTTGGGTTAATAACTCTTCTATCACTTGTACTTTTCTCTTATTTCACTACTATAATTATATTTTATTTCTTCAACAAGGCAGCATAATGGCAATTTGTTTATTGTCCAAATAGTAAGCTTTTTTGCGTAGTCATTCAAAATGAAGCATATCTATAATGAATATAAACAGCGGTGTTTGACTCCGTATTTATTTTTAGAAATCATACCTAGTTAGCCAATTAAACAACATCCCTGTCAAAATAAATAAAAATATACATTTTGTTCACCCTAGCAGTTTATTCCCGAATTCGATACAATAAACTAGATATTCGCTTACTAGTTGATTTTGCGTTTAAAACCGCTGAATATGGTAATTTACAATTTAAACATTTAAATTAGCAATTAAATGAACTAATCTAGCACTCGCGTATACCGGCGTACACAATCACAGCGCGAGATTGTTGCGAATAAACTGGTCCAATCATCAAATCCTTTCAATTCATCCGAGGTATCAGTCCGGCAAAGGCAATCATTGTTATTGCCAGGAGGAAGCCCAATTTGTCCTATTTGTTATTGCGACAATGCATCACTCAAGCCTCATTATACGCTGGTATATATCAGATTTATTGACGGTAAAGGCAATTATTCAATGGTAAAAGTGGCGTTACAACGGTCAGATGGCGTCGTATACATTGATAATTTTCATCCTATATGTTTACTTGTACACATTTTGTATTAATGTAGCGAATTTCCATTAGCTACTATTGCGGGCGATTGGAACATAAAAAAATTCGAGTAAAAAAAATATGTAAATCGTCCACTAAACTGAAAACTTACTTTTTCATTAGCGCTGTGGGAAATTAAAAGTGCATTATTAAAGTATTACGTGTGCTACATTATGGCATGATTACTGTATTACTGAGGTAGCGCGGTCTATTTCTTTTATGTTGTTTTTTTTTTCTTCTTTGAAGGTACATTAACGTTTATTAAGTAACTTGGGTCGTTATTTCTTTCCGATAGTATAGTAACTACTGTTCGTGATGTAATAAGAAAGTGTGCTTTCATGGCATTTTAGTTGTTTCGTACGACGAAAAATAATGGGGGAGAATATATTTTATTGCGATTGTGAAGAGGAAAGGTGTTAGGGCTGGAAAATTATAGTGTTACTTTTGTGTTTTTTTATGCTAACCATTGTTACAGCTGTAAGTAATGGAAAGAGACATTAAATACTGTTAATTATTAGTTAAGCACAATTATATCAAAATATGATGCGAAGCATGTCATATAGAGAATTCCTGGAAAGTTTCTGAGCTGAAAATAACCTGCACTGAAGGAAAAACAGAACCGTTTCCCAGTTGCGACTTGACTTTTTAATATTAGGACAGTTTTAGTGTAGTTATTCAGTTCAATGTTTCTGGTGATGATGATAGCTTTGCTATTGAAACGTACTGCTGTGGACGAACACCCTTGAGTTCACGAGAGTTTTTTTTTTAAGCGGCACAGATGTTAATTTTGATCCCGATTTACCTTTTTCGATGTCGCGTAGAAATTCTCAAACATTTTTATTTTGTAATTAAGTTTTTTTTTAATTGTATTGATTTGATTGTTTGATTAATTTTATGTAATTGTTCAGTTTATATTAAATTCATTCTTTTGTACATTTTGCATTTACCAGTAGTGTATATAGTTCATTGTGATATTCTAGTTTTTTCTTTGCGATTCGTGCGACTTTGTAGCACGCAGATGTTATTTTATATATATTACCGTGTTTGGGCCTCTTTAAAAAGGAGTTCTCTGACGAGATGTCCGTGTAAGTAGATTGTTATTTGATTTTTATTGCTGTTTTTTGATTTTTCATTATTATATTAGAATTTTGTTCCGCAAAATTGAAATCTATCTTTTGAGTCAGGGAACTCAGTTAGATAATAAGAGTTGTTGTAGTTTTTGTGCACAAATTATTTATAAAATCTGTTATTATCATAATTTGTTCTAGAAGGGTTTGTAAGTTTTAAGAGTTTTATTTTTTTTCCGTTTCTAGTTTTCAAATTAGTTTTATTTATTAATCACCTCGGTGAAAGGTGAAAAGAAAGCATTGTGCTTGTTTATATTTCAATTTTGTAAATTTATTTGTTTTCCACGTTTAATGTTAATTTTAGTTGTTTTAACCTTGAGACCACGTGGATTATTTGAGAAGCAGATTTTTCTTCTAGAACAAATCTACCATTTTGTTTGTTAGAGGATTTTGAATTGTCCTTTGTAAATGTAAATTCAGGCAGGTTTTATTTTTGGCCAGGACTTTCAGTCGATGGTTTTGTTTTCCCTGCAATTTGTATTTAAATGTTTTTTTTTTCTTTTTTTTTATATAATAAATTTTGATTACTTTCACCCACATTTTTTTTTTATGATTAGTTCAATCCTGAAAATAACCTTGAGGTTATTGGGTTTTTTGCGCCCTTTTAAATTTTTATCCACTGAGCTAGTTGATTTAATTTTTTTTTTAATTTCACTTTTCATATATGCTGGTACCTTCAGTTCACAGCAGTACGTTCAATTTAGTGCAGTTTGTGGTGGGGGATTTAGTAGTTAGCAGTTTCCAAGTTAGTTTACTACTGTTTTCATTCTAGATACGAGCAATTCCCGTCAAATCTCAAATTCCTATTACTAAAATTGTTAACATTGTACTGTTGATTCAACACAGACAAAGAAATTTAATGCATTTTTATACCATTCGTTGTTTGAATGGTATTTACCTTGTGATGCCACTTTCTTAACCATTAAAAGTGCTGAGTCATGACGTGACATTCTTGACGATGGATCACTAGAACGTGCCTGATATTTGGGGTCTGTTTGCATCGTCTGTTGGATTGTTTAAATCCGACGTTTCGGCAGTGTGTCTGCTGTCGCCCTCAGGGTAGCCCTGGTACGGACTGTAAATTGCAAATTTCATAGTCTTCGATGGAAATGTATTCACTATGTTTTATTCTTTACAGTACTGTGCACAGGTGAACCAAATTTGATATACATAACGGGTAATTATATTTTGCAGCAGAGATACGAAAAAACGAGATAGACAGTCCAGAGCTACTTTTTCGAGACAAAAACATTAGTGAAAGCAAATTTGAAATTTAGCTGACCGTTTTCAAGATATTTAATTTGTTTTTGTTTTTATGAGTTTTGATTATGTGATATAACTCTCTTATTATGTAAAATTTAATAAAAAAGTTTAGACATTTTTAACGCAGCAGGGGAATATTATGTATACTCTAAACTAAATTTAGCAAGGACTTATTTAAAAATGAGGATGTGTATGAGAAAATTCGACTTCAAATTATTTACTTCCCTTTATACAGGATGGGCTACTACATTCGTGTCGGTCTATATACGAAAATTGGTAACATATTTTCAAATTTTTTTTATTAAAAGTTATACGGGTTCAGAAGGACCATATTTACAAATTATTTTGAAGTATATAGGGTGACTCAAAGAAAAATTACACACCAAAGTTGTGAACAATTAAATGAAACAGCCTGTATATTATGACATATTTTGATAGTACAGACTAAATAAAGGCGAGTTGGTGGTTAGGTTTCTTATATCTAACTCAACTCGTTTACGAGATAATTAACTATTCTTCAAAATGTAGATCAAAATTTAAGAGCCACGCCTGTCATGCATATTTAAGCTAAATATTTTAAACTATATTTATTTTTTAACTAAAGTACTACACCTGATAATAAAATAAAAGTAATGCAAAAAATTATACAGGGTGAACAAAAACATACTTTCAATTTTCACTATCTTTAAAGGCAAGTAACTTTCTTATTTTAAATAGAACACCCTGTATTTATTACCTTATTTAGATTCTAATTTTAACGGTCTTTAAGATTGTATTAATGCTTCCTATACCTATCTGTTATAGTTTCTTAGTAATTTATAATTTTCTATTTCAAATATTAATTCCTATCAATTCTTTTTCAAAAGTAGGCTTAGACAAAAGTGTTGCCATTATTCATTATAAACAAAAGTCATTTGACAATAACAGAACTTGTCAGTTGCGCATCATTGTTGTTCGTGGTTATTTAAAAAGCATTTTAATTACTTATAATGAGAAATTACCCTCAAGCAGAAAGGATTGATATGATTTTAATAATTGGAGAGTGTGAAGAAAATTGTTTGCTAACATCTGGGATTTATGCGCAAAAATATCCTAACAGACGCTATCCCGATAAGCGCTCCTTAGAAACTTTGCTGTAAGTATTCCGAAGTACAGGAATTGTGTTATAAGAACACAGAACGGCAAAAACCGATTACCGGAAATGAAGGAAATAATATTTTAGTTATCGAATCTCTTGTTGAAAATCCGCTTACAAATCAGCGAAAAATAAATGAAACTACAGGAATAAGCAGAGGGAGCATCAGAAGAATTATAAAGATGAACAAGTTTTACCTATACCACATACAATTGCATCAAGAACTTTTGGAAGTAGATTATGATCGGCGGTTTGAATTTTGTTTATGGGTTATAGAAAAGTTAGGAGATAACGAAAATTTTCTCGATTATGTGTTATTTTTGGATGAGTCAACTTTTCATAACAACGGATTAGTTAATAGGCATAATTTTCATTATTACAGCGACGAGAATCCCAATTCGTTTAGAACCCTAAATCATCAACATCGATGGTCTGTTATAATATGTGGGGCGGAATAGTTGGAAACCACGTGATAGGGCCATTCTTTTTTGATGGTCACTTGATTGGTGCCATTGGTTTCTACAGTTTATAAAATATAATTTAGCAATACTTTTGGAAAATATACCTATTAATATTCCACAAAGACTTTGGTTGCCATTAGACGGTGCTCCTGCGTACTTTCAAATAAGCATTCGGAAAGAATTAGATAAGCAGTATCCCAACAGGTGGATAGGCCGCGGAGGTCCACAGAATTGGCCAGCAAGATCTCCAGATCTAACCAGCTCAGATTTTTTTATGGGGATATATTAAAAATATTGTTTATGACATACCACCAACCACACCAAAAGTTTTGAGTAATGTTAAAGACTCATTTCAACAAAGAGTACGCCTCTGCATTGAAAACGATGGCCATAATTTTGAGCATTTTTTAAAACATTAGCAGTTTTTAACATATCAGTTTATCCGTTTTATTAAAGTACATTTCTGAAGTTTACTTAGTTATGACTTTTAATCAGTATGTAGGAAAAGCCAGTTGAAAAGTTAGGCTGATTATTATCGTCTATCTATGTTGAATAATAACAGCAGTTTTGTCCAAGCTTACTTAAAAAAAATAATGGCTCGGAATTAATATTTGAAAAAACAAATCTAAATTACTAAGAAACTATCAGAGATAGGTATAGTAAGCCTTAATAATAATAATATAATCTTTAAGATTTTATTTTGACAGTTAAAATTAGAAGCTAAATAAAGTAATAAATACAGGGTGTTCCATTTAAAATAAGAAAGTTACTTGCCCTTAAAGATAGCGAAAATTAAAAGGATGTTTTTGTTCACCCTGTATAATTTTTTGCATTACTTTTATTTTATTATCAAGTCTAATGCTTTAATTAAAAAATAAATACAGTTTAAAATATTTAGCTTAAATATGGATGACAGGCGTGCCTCTTAAATTTTGGTCTACATTTTGAAGAATAGTTAATTATCTCGTAAACGAGTTGAGTTAGGCATAAGAATCGTAACACCAACTTGTCTTTATTTAGTCTGTACTATTAAAATATGTCATAATATACAGGTGTTCCATTTAATTTAACTTTTCTTTGAGTCACCCTATATACTTCAAAACAATTTTGAAATGTGCTCTTTCTGAACCTGTATAACCCTTAATAAACAAAAAATGAAAATATGTTACCACTTTTTTATATAAACCGACGCGAATGTGGTGGCTCACCCTGTATTATTGTAATTCATATAATTATGAATTGTTGTATTGTAATATAATTTTTGTAAGAACTAAATAAATAAATAAGACCAGTATTGTAAAAGCTATAGGGTTGTTATTTAAAAAATTGTAGGCTTCCCAGTAATGGAAATCTTAAATTGCTCCTACCCTAAATAATCCTTCCACTTTCAAATTTAATGGGCTAGAGATGTTTGATTTTCTTTTCAACAAGAAAATCTGTTATTTGGAGAAACGCTTCTTAAAATAACTTTTCCTTCCTTCCGCAGAGAAGTTAATTTTTTTTTTAAATAGATTCGCCTTAGCACAGCTTTTAACGGCAATTCATCGAGCCGTATCATTATAGTTACCCGAAACCGGTGGAGACTCCATTTTTCAAACCGAGGGCTAATGTATTTTTTTCTTCAACATTCATCAGACAACAACAACGTTCATCGCTCATTGTATTTCCCGCGGACGCCAAAGGCGGAAGCGCCTCAAAAAAGAAAACAATAATCGATACACATGAATTAAGCGGGAAACGATGGAAAAAACGTCGGGTAAACATTGCTGGTTTTTTTTTTTGGGTGGCTGTGAGAGCGGAAAGGGAAGGGGGGGGTAGTGTGGAAACTGCTGACGACGACGACGACTGCTAAAGTGTAGGGATAATTTATCATAACTGAAAGCTACTTTGCGCCCGAAATGCTGTTTATTGTTTCGCGTTTGACTGGAAAGAAAGGAGAAATAACAGGGGTATATATACAAGGGGAAAACGCGCCGGTAGAAAAATGAAACAATCTTGTAGTCTGTCAGTGGGGAGTAAGAAAGAAGAAGAACTCTTCGCGGGTATGACTGACTATAACAATAACCGCTTCGCCGTTTATGTTTAAAAATATTCCGACGTATATATCTTAGTCCCCGCGAAAAATGTGGCTGAGGACAATTTATCATTGCGGTGGTAACGTAATCGTATGCATTCGTATATGGGTTACTTTATGTTTGGCGTATACAGTTGGCCTATTTCTGTGCTACCAATGCTAAAATCAATAGAGATTTCAATCCAATGGCTTAAAGTATTCACTGTAATTCATGACCAAATTTCTATTATACCTACTCCTAATCTTAAAGAAAAGTATGACTTACGTAAGGAGACCTCACACCTTAAACAATTTTCTATTTCATAGTCATAATATCGACTCACTTCGGCTATTCTCGTTCAATTCCAAAGGAAGCATCCTTTCCTTTGGAATTGATGAATAGAATTCTATTAAATGACATTGCCATAAAATCAGCTGCATACCACATTGACTATCTCCACATGTTACCTTTGTACTTATAATCTTCTATATTTATATTTATTTTGTTTCTTGTTGACAGTTTACGACTGGTTTGTGACGTTTATGATTAGACCCTAACAGCCAGAAATATTACATAGATATTTTTAAAAATATATTTTATAAATATTTTTCGTGAGAGGTTTTTGAATATATTTTTCATATTTTTTTCTAAATATAGATAAAATATTCAATTAAAATATTTATTCCATATTTTAAAATTAATGTAAGCGCTATATTTTTTCTAAAATATTTGTAAAATATTTATATGAAAATTGAGATTTTTTTTATGCAATCTATTTAATTTGTCAAAATGAACTAAAATTGTTCTTGGTTATTTAGAATGTATAACGTCGATAATGAAAAGTTGAAACATACATAGGTTGTCTAAAAGGCAAGAACTTGTTTTTTTACACTCACCATACAAGTTAATAATCAATAATTCTGGCATCTTTTAAGGCATACTGAAGGTTTATCAAATTAATCACTATTTTTTAATTGAAGTGTTCTAAATAAAAACAAACGTATTTATTATCATTTTATTTGAATAAGCAAATAAAAATGAAGAATACTCATTTTTAAGTCTAGCCTTGGCTGGTGCCAGGTACAACCTATGGCTTTTTCATATCTTTGGTAGTGCACTCTCATGGCGTTTCTTGTGGCCTCTAAAACAATGCCAATTGTATTAGATCATACCATGAATAAAACGTCGTACAACATTATCAACACCTACTAATACATTTGGAGCATTTACAATAATTGGAGTGGTAGCTACATTCTAATACTTACGATACTTATTTTTACTTTATTTCATAATATTTGAAAACATTCTACGTACAAATAATAATACAACACAACGTATTCTAACCTCTATTTGAGGTTATGACGCTTATCTACTGAGATGAATCTCTTAAGCAAATCAACTAGCAATTTATCTGGTAGATGCAGTACATATATGATGCATAAAATTCCTACAATTATATTATTAAACGATTTCTGTACATAGCGATATTGAGCATTCCAATTATCTTATAAATGCCATGACATGTTCAAAGTTTTGCTTACCTCGTAGTCACCACAAAAACTAAACACACCTCGCAACAATTAATTACACAGTTAACCCTAATTTGCCCTAATCGTATACTATTATAAACTATAGCATGTAACGGACAAACGAATGAAAACGTTGATGATACGCACGTGCGCGTAATCATTCTATGTACCTAATCCATAGACGCATAAACAATACTAAATCATATAACACCGGCACCGTAACGAATAGAGGTGTTGTGTTGACGTTCGCAACTTACAAATATTACAAATAATATTATACAAAACGTAGATATATTAATAGAAAAGTTACAGCACTGAACTTATACAGGGTATTCCACGTAACTGGTTCATTAAAAGTTTATGATGTTCTATTATTTACTTATATTTGAGATTTTGGCACCAGTATCTGTTCGATTGAACTATAAAGTAAAATACCTTAACCAAAATATCACTTCCGGTTGACCGGAAATGGATGTCAACTTTGTTATTTTAAATAGAGTGATGTAATTCTATTTAAAAAAAAAAATGAATAAAAAATTATATCATTCTATTTAAAATAACAAAGTTGACATCCATTTCCGGTCAACCGGAAGTGATATTTTGGTTAAGGTTAAGGTATTTTGCATTTATAGTTCCAATCGAACAGATAATGGTGCTAAAATCTTAAATATAAGCAAATAATAGAACATCATAAACTTTTAATGAACCAGTTACGTGGAATACCCCTGTATACTAATTAAATCATATTAGATATATATGATCTAATTTAATCTTTAAACTATCATTTTAAATAGGTACATACCTACTTAATATGTATGCATATTTTACCCATTATATATTATTCCTACGCGCCAAATGTACAAAAGCAAAAATTCAATCGTTTTTTTTTATATGAAATAAATATTTACAAAAATACAAAGCAAAATAGCTTGCAGAGTTATGAAAAATATATTGAGAAAACATTTGCAATAAAATATTATTAATGCTACATAACATATATATTTTTTAAATGTTTTCCTAATATATTTTCTATAATATATTTTATGCATATTATATTAATATAACTAATATTCAAAAAAGATTTAATATTTTTTAAATATTTATAAAATATGAAATAAATATAGTTGGTCACTGGGGTACTCACTTCAAGTGTTATTGCAAAGCTTGTTAGGGGGAACTTAGAAACAGATACTATAAGAAAAAAATAAAAGCGTTGATGATTGTAATTCAGCATTGCCAATTAACAAACAAAGTGGAATTTTATAGATCTTCAACTTGTTCCATCCGAGATTTCAGTTTATCTTGGAATACAAAAACAAAGACGCTATAGCATAAGCTTTTTAGGTATTAAAATTAACGAGAAAAGATCAAGATATTCACACAAGGTGAACATTATGAAGCTCACCCTAAGTGTTGGGCAAGTTAGGAAGAGTGAAAAAATTTCTACAGCGATTAAACATATTCGTGTTTTGTCGGCTCTTTTAGAGAATTTGGTAGGCAACACTACTCCCCACTCATGACGTTAATAAACACGAATGTATCTAGTCGCAGTAGAAATTTATTCACTTCTCCTATCTTGCCCAACGTTGTTGCTTTATATATCTTAAGCACCATGCTTAATTAATTAAAATCCGACATTTTCTTATTTCATGCCAAGAATTACCTCTTTTTTTAGATCTGCCATCCAGCTAGTCTATTTTTACTCAACCATATTTACATAAATAATACATCCATACTTGCCAGGTATTGTTATTCCTGTTTCCAACTGCAGAACTTCTTCATTTTTCCTTAATGCCATATCGCATGACAGATATATAGATTAGAAAAACGATATCCCAGTGTTGTTGACACGAGAATTTTTGTCTTTGATACCACCATCGTGCATGAACCGTTATGTTGGCGAATTAATGTTTCATTCTGCAAATTTATTACCCTAGATTAATCAGGACGTCGGTTATTCGCCGCTTAGATAGAAGATAAAGGATTAATGGCTGTCGTGTAACGATATGCCCTTATTAATCAAACCATTTCCTTCGTTATAGCATTACCTTTTTTTTTCTTTATTATAATTATGGTAATTGATACACGTCAGGAATTGTTTTATATTGCATATGTTATCTTATTTATGACGCTGTTATTCTGTTCCATTTCGCAGCATTTGCAGTTTAAGGGGCCCTAAATATGTTGAGGCAAACCTATCGATATCCCCTTTTACTCATAACTTGTACGTTTATGGAAATCTAGGGTATTGTGGTTTGGCTTAATCGGTGTAATTCGGGACGAATATATTCCGATATAGTATATAATATGAATGCTATACTTGTATGGGTAGAAATTGTGTATAATTCTGGAGTCAATTGGCTAGTATAGCCAATGATTTAGGTGTTATTGCAAATATTTTTGTCCATTTATTGTTATAGTGACTTTTATATGTATTAAATAAGGTTTGGGAAACAAATGGTTTGTCTAATAGTCTGAATGAATATTAATTTATGGGAAAATTGTAATAAGGTCAATTCTAAAAACAATATTTCATCATATTCTATCTAGGATACAAAAAAAAAAACTAGATGAGATAAATATTCATATAAAATGTACAGACATAATACCTAGCTTGAGAATTCTAAATCGCTGTACATCTCTTGTAAGAAATAATAATGTATGGATGTGTAGTCGAGAGTCAGAAACCCCATCTGACTAACATAGTATAATCAAATAACCAAAACAAAATAGTAAGCACTAAGTACGTCAACGCGTGCAAAGCACTTGCAAAATAAACTGAACTATATTCAAAGATTGAGTAGTTTCAAAATTCGATGTAGTGATTACAATAAGATTTACACTGGACAGATGGAAAACGTGCAAATAGAACAGTATGTAAGGAATATATAACACATTATCGTTGCGGGAGGCTTGAACCATCAAGTGTGGTACGACACAAAAACGATGCTGGACATAGCATCAACAAATGGAAATCCTGAATTAATGAAAAATGTGACTTCGCCGAGAAAATTAGACAGATGGGAAACTTCTGAGAATTTATTGAATAATCCTCTTCACGATTAGATAGGCAGCTTTGTTAGGGGCAAAGAAATCCCCTAACTTTGACATTTATCTTAAATTTCGGTTATTTTATTGGGGCAAAGTATGCACTCTGTTCAATTACCTTAAATACTACGATTAGAGCATTCCTAATTGTAATTATACGTTATGGGCTAAAAGTACTCGTCTTACAGTTATTATTTATCTCATTTGCACAATTCCTCGCTACCTGCTGCAGCAGGTAGTGAATATTTCCCAATGAACATCATTAGTTAAATTGATATCTCTATTGGCAGACTATAACACTTTTTCGTAATCTCTGAAACGTGCTAGCAAATATATACTTTGACGTATAGTTGACGCCTATTTGGAAATCTACCCTGGTATTCTCTACACGCGCATGGAACATTATCATCACAATACTTGTACACATTGTCTGCATATTCGGCCGAAGTGAAATTTCCAATTTTAGAAATAGTAAGAACTGTGTTTGCTTAAAGGATAATATGAACTGTCAAACTGACATGACATACGGCTCGTGCTTGTAATAGAGCTCAACTATCACTTCCTGTTGTTCCTTAACTATATGCATTAGGACATAGGTTTCTAGATTTAGTTTTTAGTCTGAAAGGTGTCTCCTATACGCAGGTATATTAACAAGGTGTCATAGCTGACTAAGCATTTCGCATTGCCTTACTTTAACGACTTGGTTTTAACACATGAACTATCACTTCCTGTTGTTCCTTAACTATGTGCATTAGGACATAGGTTTCTAGATTTATTTTTTACTCAGAAAGGTGTCTCGTATACGCAGGTATATTAAGGAGGTGTCATAACTGACTCAGCATTTCGTATTGTCTTACTTTAACGACTTGGTTTTAACACATCAACTATCACTTCCGGTTGTTCCTTAACTATGTGCATTAGGACATAGGTTTCTAGATTCATTTTTTACTCTGAAAGGTGTCTCGTATACGCAGGTATATTAACAAGGTATCGTAACTGACTAAACATTTCGCATTGCCTTACTTTAACGACTTGGTTTTAACACATCAACTATCACTTCCTGTTGTTCCTTAACTATGTGCATTAGGACATAGGTTTCTAGATTATTTTTTACTCTGAAAGGTGCCTCGTATACGCAGGTATATTAACAAGGTGTCATAACTGAATAAGCATTTCGCATTGCATTACTTTAACGACTTGGTTTTAACACATTAACTATCACTTCATGTTGTTTCTTAACTATGTGCATTAGGACATAGGTTTCTAGATTTATTTTTTACTCAGAAAGGTGTCTCGTATACGCAGGTATATTAGCGAGGTGTTATAACTGACTCAGCATTTCGCATTGCCTTACTTTAACGACTTGGTTTTAACACATCAACTATCACTTCCTGTTGTTCCTTAACTATGTGCATTAGGACATAGGTTTCTAGATTTATTTTTTACTCTGAAAGGTGTCTCGTATACGCAGATATATTAACAAGGTGTCATAACGGACTAAGCATCTCGTATTGCCTTACTTTAACGACTTGGTTTTAACACATCAACTATCACTTCCTGTTGTTCCTTAACTATGTGCATTAGGACATAGGTTTTTTTTTAGATTTATTTTTTACTCGGAAAGGTGTCTCGTATACGCAGGTATATTAACGAGGTATCATAACTGACTCAGCATTTCGCATTGCCTTACTTTAACGATTTGGTTTTAACACAGTTAAAGCATTTACAATATACACCTGCACAAGCCATCTTACTTTGCCAACCGCTAAATATTAAACTTTCCGGTGTTTCATTATATTATATTACACTAAACCACCCGATGGCTACCAAGATATTTGGTTCATTTTAAGTTGATTGGAAAGGAAGGTAAAAAGAAAGCACAAACAACGAGATAAAAATACGTCTAATTAAACGTGACTTCCCCCAAAATACGCTTCACTTCATTTCATAGAAAAAAAAAGGTATTGTAATTTACTTGCCTTGGACGTTCATACTTGGAATAAACTCACCAAGATTATTCCAATTTTAAATTAAATACGATATAACCAGACTCCAACTACAAGGATAATGCAATTAAAGTCTGTATCGGGGAACATAGTATCCCCGACACTACGGTAAAATTATCTAAATTAGTCGGGTCAAACTAAATAGCGTGGTCCTCCGGTCGAGATAATGAACGCTGCAGGTTTCCATATGCACGGGAAAGCCTCGCTGAGCGCACCTCAAATCACGAAACCCCAAGTCGAAGTCGGAGTGTTTCGATTATCACCGGAGGTTGGTCGGACGGAAACACCGGCCGCTAATAGAGCTGAGAATGTATTGATTTCGCACGGCAATAGTAGGTAAGGATAGGGCGTTGGTAGGGCGGAATAAGGATCTTGCTTTTCTGCGAATTGCTTTTATCTTTGTGTGTTCGATTTTGGTAGGAAGATAAAGTGGTTGGATGGGCAATTTACATTTGTTGCCTACTTCACGTCTGTTTGGTTACTTTAACCAATCGAAAGCATTTTTTCTTAATTTAATTGCAGTGTTTCTGTTGTGCTCGCACTAGATTACCTATATTTAATCATAAAACACTAAAGAATAAGATGACTAACTGGATCATCTACTAGTTCCAGCTCCTTTTCTTGAATAGCAAAATTAACAGCAATAGCAAAGAAACACGAGCCTTTTTTAATATTTTTTTTTTCATATGATATTACATTAGATTAACAGAGATAGCATCTGCTACAATTGATTAATTGTTGCGCCTATTGGGATCTATTGTAGAACTTTATCCAGCAAGTCCAGGCCCTTAAGCAAGCTCAGAATCATGGTCAAGGAGATTGCTTCCAGGTGTTATAAACGAAAGGTCAACCTTACCCAAAGATTAAATACTCCAATTCTCATTCTGGTAGAACAGTGGTAGAAAATGTGTTGAATCGTCCGCTCCTCTTTCGAAAATAGATTCTGCGAAAGTGCTCTCTGAATCTGCAGTGACATATAAAAGGCAGAAGCAATTGCTTTGACGGACTCAACTTCAAGTAGTTCTTTAGTTTTAATATGATTAGGTGCAATGCACTCTTTCGTATGTAACAAACCAGGACAACTGGTCCTTCTACACTGTTCCAGTAAATTTTGTGTTTTCCTATAATCCACTCACAGCTATTGCACCATGTATCGCAGTTTTGGTTATTCTCAAATCCGGTTAACTCATTAATGTTATTCCAGAGTTTCTATATCTTCATTGCTTGCTTTACCGTCATGAGCCAGCCACCCACACCAAAGTGACCATTGTTGTGTTGGCCAGGAATTTGCAGATCCCAGGCAAATTTCAAGCTAGTTTTGAGAAATTATCTGATAAGTTGCTAGTGTCTTCAGGCCGGCTTGGCTATCCGATAAGATATTAATCTGCTAATCGTTGGGTTTGTTTTGGAACGCCCTACTGGCGCATGTTTCTGTTGGTATATTTCCGTTTTTTTTGTGCAGTGGTATATTGCCCCAATACCATATATTCTTTATGATTCATGTTTCTTCATATATATTAGCTCGAGAACCAATTGACCCATCCCATACAGTTTTGGTATTGAATTGTTTCTGTTTCGCTTTCCACTCATCCCAATCCAAGATAACCTTGAAGAGTCTCAAAGGAGAGTTTAAGAGTCTTCATGCTACTTCCCATTTCAAATTTTTCCACCATTTCGATTTTAGTTGTTTGTTTGGCATGCGCAGAAGTATTCTCAATTCTTCAATTTCCGCCACTTTCAGTCTGTAGCCCCATTCCTATAGCAGCTATTGGTGAGTTTTGCGCAGCTGTAGTAGGCAGAGNTGTAATGTGAGAATTTCGAGAATATAAACCGCTGGAACAAGTAAGTGGAGGTAATTTAAATCTAAGGAAAAAGGGTCGACAGGAAGCTGTCGTATTAATATTAGCGATACATCTGACAATTCTTTTCTGAACCAGAAAAACCCCACGTGCATGACTCGACGCCCCCCAGAAGGCAATGCCATATTTCAGCCTAGAATACACTTCACTATAGTAAAAAAAGACAGTATTGCCTCTAAGGGCAATGAACTTTTTAATTTTCTAATTCGATAGCAAGCTTTATTTATTTTAGTAATAACTTCAGCACAATGTCTTTCCTAGCTTAAACTCTCATCTATATAAATTCCAAGAAATTTGACCTCGCTCCTAGGGGATAAAGAAAAGTTGTTAACAGAAATATTGCCATCCAAGTTTAATTTAGATCTCGCCGTGTGAACAAACATATAATTAGTCTTTGAAATATTTAGGTGCAGTTTATTGGTTGCAAACCATTGCTTCAGTAAGTAAGTAAGTAAGTAATTGTTTATTGTCAGAAGTTGTTTCGAACGTAGACATTGTCATACATGTAAATAATAATCAATAATAAAAGTACATAGCAAATAATGTCAAAAAAAAGAAACAAAACAAACACTAGACAATAGAAAGCTCAGCAGTCATGGATTCACCCAAAGAGTAGAAGGAGCAAGGCATCAAAAGCATCCTACACTCTTTTTTGAAATTGTTAAGGTCAAGGGCGCTCTTAATTTTATTGGGCAGTTTATTAAAACAAGTAACAGCCCCTATAATGCGGACTTCTTTCATAGATACTTGTTCGCTGCAGCGGTATATTTAAATCATTACATGCTCTTGTTGTCATGTTGGTAAAGATATCGCTATTTTTTAAAAAAATATGTATGTATTGGTCGACGCAAACGGCATAATTTCAAAGTCTCTAAAAATTTCCTAATTGCGTACAAAAGGAGTTTGCCACTCCTCCAGTTCGCCAGTTCCTCCCTTCTTAAATGAGGATCCACCTACAAGCCAAGATCCATTTGATTTTCAGGAAGAGATTTTCCATTGTATTTACATATAAACTACTACTGGATGAGGATGCAAAGTGTATTAAGCCAGTCTTTGAACCATTCAGAACCAGATCATTCTCCTCACACCAATTAGTCATTTGTTCTATGACGGCTGTAGTTAGTTGTGAAACCGTATCCCGATCGCTGTGTGCCACAATACAAGCAGTATCATCAGCGTACTAAAACAAACAGCATGTATCAAAGGAAGATTGTAGATCATTCACATAATTCATGAACAAAGTCGGACCTAAAATTGATCCTTGTGGTACTCCGGCGACACTATCCGACTTTCTTCAGAAATGCCTACTAATTATATTATTTTTCGTTCCCTCAATACACACAAATGAATATTTTTAGTTTAGTAAGGTAAGACTTAAACAATTGGTATGCTAGACCCCTCATTCCATAAGAATATAATTTTTCTAATAGAATGTCATGACTCAAAATATCAAAGGCCCTTGTCAAGTCAAAGAATATGCCCGAAACCACATTTTTCTTAACTACTTCAGAGTAGACCTCACTTAAAGCATGATAAATTGCATCACAGATGGACATACCGCTAATAAAACCAAACTAGGAGCCACATATCAAATTATATTTATTTAGATAATCTAAGACACGTTTACTTTAAATTTTCTCGAATTTTTTTGCTCAATACTCACGGTATAGCAATAGGCTCTATAATTATTGACATAAAAACGACTGCCCTTTTTATGAACTGGTATCACCTTTGAAATCTTCAACTTATCGGGATAGCAACCCTCAGATAAACACTAATTTATTATCATGAATAGGGGGTCAGCAATAGCATCTGATACGTATTTAAGTAAGAAATATGGTACATTATCCACTCCAGCTCAATGCTTGTGTGACACCTCATTCACAACACTTACAAGTTCTGTAGGTTTTAAATAGAAAGAAATATGAAAATATTACTACCACTCACTTTTATTGGGGAATTTGACGGTTTCAAAGTGATTTTCAAACAGTTAGGCTATGTCACAGGGATTATTAATTCTATTTCCCATACTGTCCATAACAACGGTGATTCCCTCATTGTTCAGTTCCGACAATAATGTATTTGCCCTATCCTGTATATTTATAGGATCATTTCCTGTAATAATTGCCGAAGTAGCGTCTGTATAAATAGACAAAGAATATTTATAAAATCAACGAAGTCATTAATGTAAATTAAAAACAAAACAGGACCCAAAATTGAGCCCTGTGGCACACCTAAAGTAACAGGTAAATATAGAGAAAAGTATCACAATAAAAACCCTTACTTCAAGAATGAAATTTCACTGATTGTTAAAATAAATAATCTATAGCATCATGTGATTATCTGCTTAATAGTATAATATGTCAAATCTATTGATTTTAATTTTTTATTTCTAATATTTATTGATTTTTTATACGCATAAAATCCATTCTCCTATTTTTCATGCTGGATAAGACGTTTCCCCAGTGACCAACTACATTTATTTCATATTCTATAAATATTTAAAAATTATTAAATGTTTCTTGAATGTTAGTTATATTAATATATATGCATAAAATATATTATAGAAAATATATTAGGAAAACATTTAAAAAATATATATGTTATGCAGCATTAATAATATTTTATTGCAGACGTTTTCTCAATATATTTTTCATAACTCTGCAAGAATATTTTGGTTTGTATTTCTGTAAATATTTATTTCATATAAAAAAAAAGATTATTTTTGCCTTTTGTACATTTGGTGCGTAGTTCAAATAATATAAAATGGGTAAAATATGCATACATATTAAGTAGGTATGTATCAATTTAAATTAATAATTTAAAGATTAAATTAGATAATATATATATTAATATGATTTAATTAGTATCTAAGTTGAGCGCTGTAAGTTTTCTATTAATATATCTGCGTTTTGTATTATATTATTTGTAATATTTGTCAGTTGCGAACGTCAACACATTTAGTATTGTTTATGCGTCTATGGATTAGGTACATAGAATGCATACACGCGCGTGCGTATCATCAACATTTTCATTCGTTTGTCCGTTACATGTTATAGTTATAATAGTATACGATTAGGGCAGATTAGGGTTAACTGTGTAATTAATTGTTGCGGGTGTGTTTTAGTTTTTGTGGTGACTACGAGGTAAGCATAACTTTGAACATGTCATGGCATTTTATAGATAATTGGAATGCTCAATATCGCTATGTACAGAAATCGTTTAATAATATAATTGTAGGAATTTTATGCATCATATATGTATTGCATCTACCAGATAAATTGCTAGTTGATTTGCTTAAGAAATTCATCTCGGTAGATAAGCGTCAAATTGAGGTTAGAATACGTTGTGTTGTTTTAGTGTTTGTACGTAGAATGTTTTCAAATATTATGAAATAAAGTAAAATAAGTATCGTAAGTATTAGAATGTAGCTACCACTCCAATTATTGTAAATGCTCCCAAATGTATTAGTAGGTGTTGATAATGTTGTACGATGTCTTATTCATGGTATGATCTAATACAATTGGCATTGTTTTAGAGGTCACAAGGAAACGCCATGAGAGCGCCACTACTGAAGATATGAAAAAAGCCATAGGGTTGTACCTGGCACCAGCCAAGGCTAGACTTAAAAATGAGTATTTTTCATTCATAAGCCAATAGGCTTATTCAAATAAAATGATAAAATACGTTTTTTTTTATTTAGAACACTTCAATTAAAAAATAGTGATAATTTTGATAAACCTTCAGTATGCCTTAAAATATGCCAGAATTATTGATTATTAACTTGTATGGTGAGTGTGAAAAACAAGTTCTTGCCTTTTAGACAACTCTATGTATGTTTCAACTTTTCGTTATCGACGTTATACATTCTAAGTAACCAAGAACAATTTTAGTTCATTTTGACAAATTAAATAGATTGCATAAAAAATCTCAATTTTCATATAAATAATATTTTACAAATATTTTAGAAAAAATATGGGCTTGCATTAATTTTAAATATGGAATAATATTTTAATTGAATATTTTATTCTATATTTGAGAAAAAATATGAAAAATATATTCAAAAACTTTCACAAAAATATTTATAATAATATTTTTAAAATTCTATGTAATATTTCTGGCTGTTAGGGTAATACAATAAATTAATTGCGAATAGTCTTACCTAAAGGAATAAAAGAAATTACGTTTTGATTATTTATTTGATTACACAGTCCCACAATTTTCTAAAACTTCAAAGTTCAACACTATACCTAATGTACTTTTTTTTGTAGTGTCGTTCTAAACCCGAGCTAATGATAACCTCAAAGTATATATATAGTTAATGTACTTTTTTCGTGTGTCTCTTTAATCGAGTGGTACTAATAAATCTCTCTTCACAATGTAAACACTGATAAGGCCTCTCCCCGGTATGCGTACGCAAATGTAGTACTAGATTCCAGGTTGCGAAAAACTCTTGCCGCAAAATTTACATACGCGAACTTACTTCTCATGTACTCGCATGTGCCGGTCCAAGCCTCATCCTGTCTCTAAAAGCTTTCTCGCAAATAGAACAGACGAAAAGTTTCTCCCAGTGTGAAGTATTCTGTGTATACGCAAGTTAGAGGCTGAGCACATAGAGACTTTTCGCATATATCGGCACTTATACTGTGCGGCTACACTGGAGGTTTACATGGCGCCAATAGCTGTACTTGCGCTGGAACACGGCCGAACATAGCTTGCACACGTACTTCTTGTTCTCGTCGTGCATATCCATATGTTGCTGTAAATAACGTTTGGTCGTGAAACCTTTTCCGCATTTATCGCAGAAGAAATTAGGCGTAATAAGATGGACGTTCTGGTGGAGGCGCAGGTCGCACAACCTAACGAAGCCGCGCTCGCATTTATCGCACATATATCTAAACTCTTCCGCGTGCTTTCGTTTTCTGTGGACATCTAAGGAATTCTTGCTGGCGAAGTACTTATTGCAATGCTCGCATTTGAGGTCTATATTCTTTTTGCGCCCTTCGTTCCCTATTCCATGCTTGCAACATTCTCCATATTCTTCAAAAGTAGACGCTGTATTATTATGCTTCAAGTTTTTATCATCCACATCCTCTTCCTTAATTTCATTATGGTGCCGTTTCATATCTAATGACGCTACAATATACGGACTTTCCTCTATATCCTCAATTTTGATTCGTGGTGGTATAAACCTGAAAATATGATCTGATTAACACAAAAGCAAAAAGAACAGAGATCCGATATTTTTACATCAAGTAATGAAGAAATGGTGTTCGAAAATTATGTTAAAATAGCATTCTCTATATCTCGTCTCAAAATCAAGAAGAGAGATACCTCTAAACAAAAAGGATATATGCAAGAATTGCAAGCTATTGGCAAAGCACTCGTCCGGTAAATGAGAGTACGTAGTGCTGTGAACTGATGGTACCAGTATATATGAAAAGTGAAATTAAAAAAAAAATTAAATCAACTAGCTTCAGTGGATAAAATTTTAAAGGGGCAAAGACTTAATAACCTCAAGGTTATTTTTCAGGATTGAACTAATCACTAAAAATAAAATTGTGGGTGAAAGTAATCAACATTTCTTATATCAAAAAAAAAAAAAACATTTAATTACAAATTGCAGGGAAACAAAAGCATCGACTGAAGTCCTGGCCAAAATAAACCTGCCGAATTACATTTACAAGGACAATTCATAATCCTCTAACAACAAATGGTAGATTTGTTCAGAAGAAATTCTGCTTCTCCAATAATGCCGTGGTCTCAAGTTATAAACAACTAAAATTAATATTAAACGTGGGAAAACAAAACATTAACAAAATTAGAATTTAACACAAGCACATAGCTTTCTTTTCACCTTTCAGCGAGATGATTAATAAAAAAACTAATTTGAAAACTAGAAACGGAAAAAAAAATAAAACTCTTAAAACTTTACATCCCTTCTAGAACTTATGGCTACTGCTTATGGACTGATAAGAGCTTTCTGTAACAATTTTGTGCACAAAACTACAACAACTCTTATTATCTAACTGAGTTCCGTACTCAAGAGATTAGATTTCAATTTAACCGAACAAAATTCTAATATAATAATGGAAAATCAAAAAACAGTAATGAAAATCAATAACAATCTACTTACAACGGAACATCGTCAAAGAACTCCCTTTAAGAGGCCCAAACACGGTAACTATATAAAATAACATCTGCGTGCTACAAAAGTCGCACGAATCGCAAAGAAAAACTAGAAATTACATTGCAACAAGAATCTAGTATACAATTCGTGGTGTACGCAAATGTACAAAAGAATGAATTTAATATTAAACTGAACAATTACATAAAATTAATCAAACAATCAAATCATATCAATTACAAATATTTAATTACAAATAAAATGTTTGTGAGAATTTCTACGCGACATCGAAAAGGTAAATCGGGATCAAAATTAACATCTGTCCCGCTTAAAAAAAAAACTCTCGCGAACTCAAAGGTGTTCGTCCACAGCAGTAGTTTCGAATCCTGCCTGAGGAAAACATCTTTCTTTCATTCTTCTCACTACTGCATTGACAGTTGTGATGCAAAATACATTAATATTATATTTCTTGCTTATATTTGGTAAGACTCGTCCGGTAAACGAGAGGATGAAGGTTAGAATCCTGCGTGAGGAGAAAATTTTTCTTGGGAAAAATTATTACATTGATAGCAGAAATACATTAACTTCAAAAAACTCTCAAAACTATGTTCATCGAAATAAAATCAGTAAGTAGAACTAACTCTTAACGAGTTCTTCAATTTTAACCCTCACAAAAAGTTAGTTTCGAAGAAGAAGAACTTTAAAACAAAAAAGAACCTTCATTTACATGCAAAAAATACCCTCAAACCTTCTTTCAGGTTATTAATATATTAAAGTGAAAGCAATTAGCGATTTTTGTCCACAAACTCTTGTTTTGTAACCGTAAGTTTGGCTTATCAGCACTCCGTTCAGAAATTGTGATGTATTGTAATGTGCTATGTCCTGAGATCGGAATACATATTCAGTTAATTAGCTGTAAAGTTTTCTGGGTTTAAATAATCACAATGACGATATATTTAATAAAAAAGTGTTTATTTCCACATTTAAAGTCTAATAAGTAACTAAACACTACATATAAAGCACTTATTAACTATTGACTTTATTACTAATATTTACTTTTTACCCTGATACGGGCAAAACATCAAACTGCGACTCTGTAAAATGGATTATTTAAATGAAAATCGTTCTCATTCAAGATAAATGATAGCGAGCACTCTACATTGAATAAAAGTATAATGAAAAGACATAAAATAGCCACACTATTGTCACTTTTTGATTTAAAGAATAATGTAATATACATAGCGATGCCAAAATTTCAGAGAATCTTTACCGGCGCAAACTGGGATATCTTAATTTTGTTGCAAATTAATGAAAAGAAAGATGGTGGTCATGGAACCAACAGTAATAAGTTGAACACGATTTATTACCGTAAAATATTCGCATAGGCATTGGAAATAACATGGATTTTTAGGAACGCTGTAATGAAAAATGTTTTCATCTGTCATAGAATTAAAATCAATCAGGGAATTGTTTAGCAATCCAAATTAATATTAGTGACGCCAAAAGCTCCAGTGATTTTTTTTATGATTATTATGAATTATATTAAAATTAATCAACACAGTCGTGGGTTTTTGTGGTTTATTTGTATAACAATGAAAGCGGCGCATGGCGCTGGGATAACAATACCACAGTATAACGCAGCCTACATACTAGCTAATGCTATTATTTAATCAATAATCAAATTCTGTTCTTATACTCTCCTATCATCTAATCTATATCTAACCTTAACGTTAAACGTGTTTGCGTGTTTGTCTACTTTGTTTACAAATATTATTTGAGCCCCTTTCACACTTGTTGACTAACAAACAAATATACATCAAGCAAGTGTACACCTTAACAAACATTTACGTACTTTATGCTTACCTCTATAATAGTTTCTTGCAATGTAGTGCAGGGACATACTATTGCATTACAATTCTATTTCAATCTACAATTTTAAGTTATATATATCTTATACGTTTTTTTACACGTAACACTAACGCAATAAAATAATTGTAAAATTTTCGTCTTCCATTTGACTACTGTAAAAGAATTCGAAATTCCATCCTGTATATAATGCGAGAATTTAAATTCATTTTTCTCTAATACGCTAGTTTCATAGGTACCGTCGGCATTTGTGCTGAGTAGCGTCTAACTAACAGGAAATAAAGTCTATTTTCGGATTAAAGACCTCGCGCAATTAAAATAATATGATATTACTTTGTATGTTATCTGCTTCTTTGTTTATTGTATGTTACATTTGCCGTACAGCAATTCCCACGTTCCTCTCAGTAGGACGTCTGAAAGTCAGAAAAATAACGCTCTTTCGTCATACTTGCGCCCTCCTTAAAGAGAAGCGAAATAGTTATCGTGGGCGAATAACGTACACATCAAGTTTATAAAAACCTTAACATAGCTGTTTTCAATAATAATTTCGCGGTCTTTCGTTACAGCTAAAGTAAAAGCAGCGCGTCTCTATTTCGTTTCGGGCGTTCCAAATCTTAAAAAATAAACTTCTCTTTCTAAAAAAAAATTGTAAAATTACGCTTAAAATATCGAGAACAGGGAGCAAATGCTTTCCTCGAGAGGTGATAGTGATTTTGTGCTATAATTCGTTTAAATTTGCCTCTTTGCTTTGCTTAAATTTTTGTGTGGTATGTGTTAAGTTTTGTGCCCTATAATTTTGGATTACGAGAAGAATTAATTACCACATCGACCGGTAAGATTTTTAAAGAATCTGCTTAAAACTAACAAAGCATTACTATAAACCAAACTCGTTCGCTCTCTCTCTCCCTCATAAATATATTCATTGTAGTAAAAAAAAACTTCTGTTATGTTTAAACGCACAATATGTATGTTAAAAATATTCATTAAGATAATTGTGATTTTGTTTTTTTTTGCTCACTTGTTATTTCATTTAATTGTGTAGCTTGTTAGTTTAACTCCAATGTCTCAAATTTTTCAATATATATTTGTTAAAATATAAATGGTTCTATTATTTCGTCATTTTAAAAGAAGTTCAGTTTGAACGTTTAGTAAAGTACCGGAGAGGGAGACAGTTTTGTAAGGAGAAGCCGACGAGCAGGTAAAGTCGATCATTATTTGGCTAACTACGCGGCCCTGCTTCGACTGACGGCTGGAAAACACAGTTGGGAAATATCTTGGCTAAAATTACTAAAACCATTCGCTACCGAACAAAAAGTTTTTTTTCAGCGTGGCTCGCCGGTCAAAAGAGAGGAGGGGTTAACTGTAAACGAGGCTAGGTCTTGCTCGATTGAATTTGTGGCTGACCATCCCCCAAAAGTTTCCAAAGTAAGAAACCCGTTCCGTTACCACTACTACTACGTTCCAGTTAATCCTTAAAGATTCCGCCTACGAGACTGGATGGGCGGTGCTGATGGTGTACTCATTCTTGTCGGGATGTGTTCGTTTAAATCTGAGCTAGTGATATCTCTTTTCACATTGTGAAACTGATAAGGCTTTTCGCCGGTATGCGTAGCAAGTGTACTTTTAGATGCCCCTTGGCGTAAATTTTTTGTCACAAAATTTACATACGCAATCTTTTTCTTTTTTATGTACGACAATATGTCGTTCAAGTTTACTTTCATCTTTGAAAGGTATCTCGCAAATAGCACATACGAAAAGTTCTTCTCCGGTATGTAAGCGTTTATGTCTACGCAAGTTACAGGCTGAAGATAACAATTCTTCGCATATGTCGCATTTATGTTGTACGATGTCTCTGTGACGGTCCATATGGCGCCGATAGTTGTGCTCGCGGTGGAATACGACCGAACACAGTTCGCACACGTACTTGTTGTTGTCATCGTGCGTCTCCATATGTCGTTTTAAATATTGTTTACCCTTGAAAGCTTTCCCGCATTTATCACAAAAGAAATTAGGCTTACGATGAACGTTCTGATGGACCCTGAGGTCGGTTAACCTGAAGTATCCGCGCTCGCATATAGCGCACACATATCTCAACTCTTTCGTGTGCGTTCGCTTTCTATGAATAAGCATGTTATACTTATTGGAGAAGTATTTGCCGCAATATTCGCATTTGTTGTCTGGGTCATTTTCGTGATGATCTTCTCCGCTCTCTTCACAACTAGACACTGTACCTTCATACTCCATGTTTTCCTCATGGCGATCCGTAATTTCATTCCTTAATGCGTTAGCTTTGCCGGTAACTCCTTATTAGATTCGTTCATATCTAATGGCGTTATAGTATACGGACCCTCTTCTATATCCTCAGTTTTGACCCGTGACGGTATGAACCTAGAAATATAATCCGATTAACACAAAAACGAAAGAATCAAAATGGTATTCACAGATATTGATAAAATTATATCAAAATAACATGTCCTATACGCAAGAGGCAAATTTGAGAATACCCTCTGTGACATAGTTCAAAGAGGCTTGAACTTCACGAGAAGATGGTGTCAATCGATGGGACTCAATGTCAACCCCACTAAGACAACCCTAGTAGCATTTACCAGGAAAAGAATATCCAATCTTAGAACCATAAAACTAAATGGGCAAAATATAGACTGGAGAGCGGAAGTTAAATATCTAGGCCTTATCCTAGACAATAAACTTCTATGGAACAAACATGAACTTGAAGTAACCAACAAGGCCAAAAGAGCTCTGATGGTGTGCAGAAACTTTGCAAGGAAAAATTGGGGATGCAACCCAAAAATACTGCTTTGGATGTATACAGCGATAGTGAGACCAATCATCACCTATGCATTAGTAGCATGGAGCAAAAGAAGTAATCTGGCCACCGCGAGAATTAATCTCTCGAAAGTGCAAAGATTAGCATGTGTATGCATAACGGGGGCTATGAGAACCTGCCCAACAGCAGCTATTGAAGTAGTATTGGATCTTGCCCCCCTCCACATTGTAATAGAGGGCGTGGCGAAAAAAACCGCACTAAGAATGGTCAAGGAAGGAATGATTAGGCATACGCCTCAATCTCCCGACGGTGATCAAACCTGGGATATGGCCCGGGATGATATGTTAAAAAAAATTAGCTTTGTGAAGGACTTCACCACAAAGCTAAGTAACAGGAGCGAGTGGGATCATAACACCATCTTGAACTTGAATAGAAATGCCATCAATGGTATACTGATGGCTCCAAACGGCAGAAGGAACTGGAATAGGAATATATGGGCCTAGAACTACATATTTCGAAAGCTTGGGGAAATACCCAAGTATATTCAGGCGGAAATACACGCTATTGGAAGATGTGTTCAGTTCAATATGGACAGGAACTATCGGAAGCAGGAGATTATCATCATGTCTGATAGTCAAGCAGCCATCAAGGCGCTGAGCTCATATGAAATCAGCTCCAAGATGGTCTGGGAATGGCTAGGGAAACTAAATGAGCTAGGCAAAAGAAATAAAGTAACCCTCCTGTGGGTTCCGGGTCACACAGGAGTGGAAGGAAACGAAACAACGGATAACCTCGCAAAAAAAGGGACTGGAATGTCTTTTGTAGGGCCTGAACCCTTCTGCGGTTAAGTAGCAGTTACAATACTGAAGAAACTAAAAAAATGGAATGGAGCAGAGAAAATCCAGTTATTGGGAAAATCTCCAGGGACCAGGCAAAGTAAATTCTTCTGGAACTTATAACCAGAAGAGGTTTACAGAATGCATCAACCTGAGTAAGAACATTGCTTAACCTGAAGTAAGAACATTGTTCTTACTATTGTTCACTAGTTCGCATTTTAACAGGAATACTTTCAGGCCATTGTAGACTGAAAGGACACCTGAGTAAGCTTGGATGGAAAAAGACCTGAATGCAGATTCTGTGGGGAACAGGATGAAACACCCATCCATCTCCTTTCAAACTGCGTAGCACTGTGCAACTCGAGTGCATTTCACCTGGGAGCATGTGAAATCGAAGAGGGAGACTTACCTAGACTGGGGCCCTCTGACATTCTACACTTTCTAAAAGGATTGGAAGGCCAGCTGTAAAGCAGCAAGAATAGGGGACACAATATGATCTTTTAGGTCGCAGTGTAACACCATCCCTCTAGTACATACATACATACATCAAAATAACATTAATCTAGTTAAAGCTTGGCATTTTGTTTAACAAAAGGGATCCAAAATTAAGAACGTATTTAAGAGGAAAATTAAATTGAATTAGAATGAAGACCAAATAACATACTTTTATTGACACCTCGCATAACAAACACACATACAATTACGGACAAACATCATAGGCTTATTTTTCATAATCAAATTAATAATAAAACATTTGAATTAAAATTTTGGATGATTTATTTTATTTTTATTGTTTTTTAATAGTTTCTAACTAGTAGTTTTTTCATTGCTTTGTTTTACTACATAATACTAATATTTGGATTGTTCTATAGATAGATAGGTAGATAGATAGATAGATAGATAGATAGATAGATAGATAATTTTATTTCAAACAGCCACAAAAAACATAAGTGGGTTAAAACAAGTCCAAAACAATTTACAGATAAAAAAAAGTGACATTAACATATACCTATTATATATTGATTCAAAAAAGGTAGTATTATTATCAGAAAAAAAATAACTAAAAAGCTTATATAATTACTAAAAGTTAAAAATTAAGTCACAATACAACCAGAGGTAAATATATTTCTTAGCAGCAAACTCAGAAACTACATCTTAAAGCAATCCTCAAATTCATAAGGTTCCAAATTAATTAGCAAATTGAAGGTTTCTTTCTTGAATAATTTCAAATTATTTATATTTTTAATTCGTTAAGGAAGTTTATTTGAAAAACTTTATACTTGAGTAGCAAGGACCTTTTTCAAATAAAGACATAGTGTGCAACGGGTAATTATAATTTGTTTGAAATCTTGTATTATGACAATGGCCTGGAAGAAGATGTTCGTATTTTTCTTTATATTTGAAATTAAGAATTAAGCACTCATAAATATACAGCGCAACAACTGTAAGGAACCTATTAGTTTTAAATTTCCCACGACACGATTCCCTCAAGGGAAGGCCAAAAATTATACGTAACACTTGTTTTTGAATTCGAAAAACTCTAATAATACCTGAAGCGTTGCCCCATAACACGATAGCAAATTTCAGTCTTGATATAAAAACTCCATAGTATATAGTAATTAAAACATTTTTTTCACAATATTTACTTAGAATTCTTATGCAATAACTGAGTTGATTTAATTTTTTTACCAATGTGTCCAGATAGGAGCTCCAATTTAAGTTTTCATCCTTAGTGAGACCCAGAAAGGTAACTGACTTACTTAGAGATAAATTGTCACATTCTGAAACTGTCAATTCCTATATTAGATTTTTCTGTATGAAATATTATAATTCTAGTCTTGACTATGTTTAGTAATTGATCATTTTCAAAACTCCATTGTCTTATTCTACGCAATCTTGAAGGCGCTATATCCTTATAAGGCAGTTCTTAGCGAGAAAACAAAAATCACATTATGTGATAGTCTCGTTTTATCTGTTTTTAACTATGGGTGTGTTGTTTATGGTCCTTGTTTGGATGCACGCGACCGAGATAGAATACAAAAAGTTCAAAACAGTTGCTTAAGATACATTTATAGGATCAGAAAGTATGATAAAATTACATATAAACTTCCAGTGACTGGATGGTTGAACAATGGCAAATCGTAGGCGGGTTCAATCATTGAAACTGTCTCATAAAATAATTTGTCTTAAAACTCCAGCATACCTATATGTTAAGATCCGATTTCGCACGGATGTTCATAATATCAACGTTCGGGGTAGGGGTCTCATATCTCCACCACTCCACAAAACGACCTTTTACGAGAGATCATTCTCATATAATATATATTCACTGTATAATTCTTTACCCACAGAGCTTAAGGCCTTAAGTGTGCCTGTGTTTGCAACGAATATTAATAAATATGTGTTTGGGCGACAGTAGCAGGGCTAATCGATTCCATTATCTATTATATATTGTGATCCCTTCGGCTATGTTCATTATTATACTCTGTAGGATATGACAGAATTAGGTTTAAGTTAGTATGTTAGGCATAAATTTCTACTGTGCTTGTTCTTAATGTATGTAAGGATATGGTTGAAAAACAGGGGGTAATATTGTTACCCAACTGAACCACTCCTTCTGATTTCTTGTACCTTCCGATTATTGTAATTAGTTGCGTTATATTGTCACTCTTTTTTTTTCTACTTCTTTCATGTTGGGCAAGAAATAAAGGCATTTATTATTATTATTATTATTATTATTTGTTCTGCTTGAGTTTTTAAAGTAATTAAATCTTTTGATGTTATAAATAAAGCATTATTGTCAGCATAATTAATATGCGTATGCAAAGTATTTATTAATATGTTGCACAAATCAATGATATAAATATTATATAATAGAGGACCTAATACGCTACCCTGTGGCAAACCTCTTTCAACTAATTTTGGAACAGGCTTGACTATATTTCCATCTATGTTTCCTTTTACAAATTGCTTTCTACCCTTCAAGTATGATTCCATCCATTTTAAAGTTGGATCTCTTACACCATAGCTTTTTAATTTAAGTAATAACTTATCATGATTTATGCAATCATAAGCTCTAGAGAAGTCAAGGAGAATCCCAAGGGGAATGCTACCATCCTCCATAAATTGCGTCCAGGTAGTCAAAAAGGGCGGTTCCAATTGATCTACCCTTCATAAACCCATGCTGGTTTGCATAGAATAAATTGTTCTTATTGAAAAAAACAATAATACGAAAACTTACAATTTTTACAATTTTTAATAGTAAAACAGTTAGAACATTGAATACTTCAAATGGAAGCAGTAAGTGTTTGCATAAATTTACGGCTTATCATTATTGCATATGCAACTTTTTGAGAATAGTTTTAGACAAACTTTAGTTAGTCGACATTTTTCCATAATGCTGACCGCACTTAAAAAGTCAGAAATGCTGATTAATTATTGCAAAAAGTGGACGCTGCCTGGCAAGAGATTTCTATAGAATTTTGCGAGAAACTTCTGGATTCTATGCCGTCCAGATTACAGGAAGTAATCGAAAATAATGAGAGGTGGACACATTATTAGATGTTTCAAGGCGGAAGAAATGCATTTATGCAAATTACATTCTAAGTATCCAATGAACGTTATATGTGAAGGTTAGATAAGAGTAATAAAACTCGTTCTTTCGTTCATTTAATATTTATTATATGATTACTAGTTTCGGCTTTTTAAAAAGCCATCTTCAGATCAACGTTATTATTTTGATAATAGACAATTTTACCTTTTTTGACGTTGATCTGAAGATGGCTTTTTAAAAAGCCGAAACTAGTAATCATATAATAAATATTAAATGAACGAAAGAACGAGTTTTATTACTCTTATCTAACCTTCATTTATGCAAATGTTATAATTAGATAAAACAAGTAAAGTATCTGGTTAAGTTGCATTTATTATTGAAAGCTATATATTTATTTACATTCCAATTGACTTATTGCTAAATGTTATAATTAAAAAAAATAGGAAATTGAAAGAAACAAATTGTCTATCCACTACATTCCATACTGGCAGAATATAGGTATATACAACGTGTGTATAAATTGTCGCAAAAGCTATACGCAGCGACATTCTTCCTTCGTTTCTGAATCTAAAATCTAAATGGTAGAATATGGGTACTATGCTTCATGCGTCTTCAGGAGCCACTTGAAAGTAACATACATTTGGCAACACTGTAGTCGCATACTACCGTAATGGTAGTTACAATACTTGTCAAAATTGACAGACCAGAATTACAAATGACAAATTGGATAACACAAATGATACATAGGGAAAAGCAATAAGAAAGCTTTATTAAAACAGAATTAGTAGTTTTGATTTTTCGAACGCATCTCTTGTAATAAATTAGCGACACTATTACCTACGCATATGTTCAAATTGATATCCGTCTGTTTGTAAACACATTGCAATCTACGAGGTATTGTCTGTATTACTTGTTCAAGCCTTTCCGGTGTAATTTCTAATACTGCCGCGTTAATTCGTCCTATAACTTCGTCAGCGTCTGGAGGAGGTGTTGCGTAAACTTTCACCTTTATGAAACCCCAAACAAAAAAGTCTAAAGGATTTAGGTCGAGAGACCTCGCAGGCCATAAGATAGGACCACCGCGACCAATCCACCTGTTAGGGAAGTGTTCATCCAACCACTCACATTACGAGAAAAATGTGCCGTAGCTCCATCATGCATGTAAAACATGTTACGGCGTATATTCAATGGCATCTCGTCAATAACTTGTTCTAATACATTTAAATACCCGTTGGCATCAAGTCGATTTGGCAGATAGATTGGCCCAACGACACGGTGATTTATTATACCCAGCCAAACATTAACTGAAAACTTTCTTTGGTGACTGTATTCCCGAAACGCATGAGGATTTTCATCTGCCCAATGGTGAAAATTGTGGGTATTGAGTACACCTCTCCTCTGGTAAACATAAACTCGTCGGTCTAAAGAACACCTCTTAAAAAGTCGCCATCTTCTTGAATCCTATTTAAAGATACTATGACTAAAGTTTAAACGGTGTATGTTATCGTTTTCATAGAGCGGCTGCACCTTAGTTATATGGTATGGATAAAGAAGGTTTTCACGTAGAACCAAATGAACGGTCTTATTACTGCGGATATTGCATGTGTACGCCAACTGTCGAGTACTGACGGAGGGATCTTCATGTACTGAGTCTAGAATTTCCTCTTGCAGTTGTAATGTACGCCGTTGTCTAGGTTGACCAGCGTTGGCATTTCTTTTCTTAAACGAACCAGTTTCACGTAGACGTTGGTCCAGCCGTCAGTAGGATGTCTCCGGTTTGGAAAACGTACGCGATATTCCTGTTCTGCCATGTTAGCATTTCCATTACAAAAACCGTATACCATATACATATCGGCATATTCATTAAATGTAAAAACCATTGTAAATAAACAAAACAATAATACGAGAACGATAAAAACACTGAAACAGAAAAACTAATCAAGAGAATACGAGTAATCACGAAAAAGCGCAGAGTTTGCATAAAATTGAACACTTCAGATTAATGTCAAAATTTGACAGTAATGGTTTTGATTGAAATCAAATTAGAATACAAAGTCATTGTCCTAAAATGTTGCCAAATCTGTTTTTCATGAGAGGATGCTTATGAAGAAAGGCTGAAATCAGGCTCTAAAATCAAAAAGAAACTGTTTACGAAAGAACAGGAATAAGAAATCGTCTAAATTTAAAATTGCAGCTATTTATACCGACAAATAACGAATACCAACGCTTATTAAGGAACTAAAAAACCGAACTTCAAGAACCTCGTGAAGACTTATGAAGCATAGTACAATATTTTACCATTTAGATTTTCGATTCAGAAACGAACGAAGTATGTTGCTACGTGTAGCTTTTGCGACAATTTATACACACGTTGTATAGGAAACAAAGTAGCTTTAATTATGTAATTTTCCTGTACTTGAGCTTACGCCCCTGTAGGAAATAAATATTATTGTTATTATTTTTATTATTATTAAAATGTCCGAAGTGTCAAGAAGAACATTTTCCTTTTTAAATCAGATCGATATCTCTTCTACTTTCAAAGATATCGTCGAAAATACGTTTTAGTAGTGTAACTTTACCCCCTACAAGTGAATATCGGCATTTAAAAAAATACGAGTCTGCTCTACATGCCTGCAAAATTTTACAAAAATCAGGAGACCTTGCTTGTAAGATCAATGATTTATTAATGCATCGTCACGCGATGTCGCCTTAAATTTGATTCTGTAAGAAATCTTCTTTCACAAAGTAAACACTGAAAAGGTCTTTCACCAGTATGCGTACGCAAATGTATCGCCAATCCCGTACTGCGCGTATATCTCTTACCGCAAAATTTACATGCGTACGGCTTTTTCACGGTGTGCATGCGCAAATGTATCGCTAGCTTCGACCTCCGTTTAAATTTCTTATCGCAATATCGGCATACGCACAGCTTTTCGTTAGTGTGCGTCAGCATATGTGTCCTAAGTATTTCTTTGGTTCTGAAAGGTTTCCCGCAAATAGCACAAGCGTAAGGCTTCTCTCCGGTGTGTATGCGTCGATGCAGGCGCATCTTGTACGTTGAAGGGAAAGATTTTTCGCATATATCGCAAGTAACCAGTCCTATACCTTGATGCAAGTCCATGTGACGTTTATATGATCGTTTGTAATGGAGTACAGTCGAACACAGTTCGCACACCGTACTTCTCCTTGTCGGTTATCGTGCGTCGCCATATGTCGTTCCAAGTAATGTTTGGTCTTAAAGCCTTTTCCGCATTTATCGCAAACGAAATTGAAATCAGACATACCGTGCTGTATCTCCTGATGGCGTTTTATGTGACTCAGCCTAGAGAAACCGCACTCACATTGATCACACTTATATTTATACTCCTTCGTGTGCCTTGTTTTATGGACAGCCAAGCTGTATTTACTTGACAGGTGTTTGTTGCAAAATTCGCACTCGTAGACTTTATCATTTCCGTACGCTGCACTATTGAGGTTCGTTCTAAACTCGTGAAGATTCTGAACTTCTTCCCCGATCCATAATGGCAGTACCTCATGATTGTGTCGTTTCGAATATCCTTGCTCAATGTCTACTGGTGTCACAACGTAAGGGCCCTCGTCTATATCCTCGTTTTTGATGAATATTGATGTGAACCTGGAAATATGATTCTATTAATACATAAAACGACAAGAACAGAAATCATATATTCTTAGTTCGAGTGAACTCGGAATAATATTCGAAAAAATTACGTATAGGCGGAAAAAGAAAATAAAATATTGTTCACCTGCACGATTTAATTGTAATTAAATTTAAATAATTTTAATTAAAACAATTCTATTTAATAATCAATATTTTAATCAACTTTATAATTTTTCCATATTTTTTTTTTTTACAATAAAAATAAATACGATAATTTAGCTGTTTCAATTCACCTAGCGACCTCTCTGACATTGTGAGCGAATATCTTGATCAACGACCGTATATCTCTGTTACGCACAGAACAGAGCCTAAAAAACCTTAAGGGGCGGACACATCCCTCTATTTTTCGTAACAAGAACTAAATCACTCTAATGCAACTCTCTGTCGAGTATATTGAACATGAGATGGCGCTACTAGTACCATTCGCTCACTATTGTTGAGAAAAAGTTTGAAGTGATAATTTAGAAAGTGATGGGTAGTTCTGAAAAGAGATGGTGCGTGTTTCGACTGTAAACATCTGGTAAACATATTCTTGGGAAATTCCTTCAATTATGATTTATGATTATACGTTTGGGGCGCTTGCCTAATACATCGCGGCGTGCGTATTCACTTTCTCTTATGCATTTGAAATTGAAATACCGGATACTAGTGATTTTATTGTTATTAGTAGTTACAGTTGACGGACTTTGTGGTATCGAATATTTTGTGCACATAATCTTTTTCAAGATGGCGTAATGTTATTGTTTATGTTTTATAAATAAACGAAATTTGTTTTATTCAGATTATTTTATCTTTTTAATTTTGTATACTATTTATTAGATTACATAGTTCGTGTGTATTTCCGTGTGGTATGTATAGTTATTGTGAAAGACATTAGATTGTTTCATCGTAGCATACAGTTTTGCTTTTATTTGCCTAAAGTGTGCAAAAATAAGTTCTTACAATGAATAAAAAGTGATCAAAGACTGCAATACATTGTGTTGTGGAAACATGTTTCAATAATTCTAAAAAAAACGAGGTGTAGTTTTGTTTCCTTTCTGATAAATAAAATGTGGTAAATTCTCTGCATATGTTTTCTATATCAAATATATTCATTTTGCATTTTGTATTATAGTGCTCTTACCTGTGGAGAGAGAAATGTAAAACAGTAGGATATTTATATAGACAAATTTATGGAAACTGCTCGAATACTTTGAAAATACATTCCGAAGACCTGCAATTTAAACGCTTTAATAGGTTATTAAAAAACAAATGTGACGAGGCCAATATATTTTAACAATGAATGTTTTTCCATGATTTTTTAGTATTACATATCAATTAGGATATTGGAAACCTAAAAAGATTTGAACGGAGAATTTTGTTAGAAGTTGGAAAATGGTATAATTAAACAAATTCAATTATTAAAGCAGTAAATAAAACTTTTTTCTTGTTTTATTTATAATACATTATGCAGTTAACTTCTATGTCTATGTAAAAACTTATAAAGCTATTTGCTTATAACTTTCACTACTAGTCATGATTCTTTTAAATATTTCATCGTCAAAGCAAACATCACATTAATAAAACAATATCTATTATGTTATACATATAATATAATACTTAAAATTATCTATTTCCCTATCGCTATAAAATGCCCCTAAGTTCACTTTGTATTTGTAGGTCACGAAAGCGTGTCTACAAAACATCAGAGGTGCCAACAATTATGTCCTTACTGTTACACTGTGAAATACACATTTTACTCTTTCAGATTCAAGACGAAATAGTAGGATTTTTAAAATAAACCTTTTTTACATAATATTGTTTTTTTCCACTGCAAAATTACAAAAAATAAAATAAAACCCCGCAATTTTTTTGCAATAAAACTCCAATTTCTGTTTTAATTGCATAATATTACACTGTAATTTCTCTAATATCTAATATCCTTTGCATACTTTATAAGAAGAAATGAACAAGCTATTACAATAGAATATATGTCGTCAGAGAATTGCACTACAGAAACATATAAAAGCATAAAGTATTTCTAATAATGACATTAAAAAGCATACTTTTTGGTATGCCATCTATGTCACGAATGCCAAACTAAAGTAACATCCGTTGCAGCAGATATCTGTAAAATTCTCTTCTATGTATCTCAATTTTGTTTTTCAAGTTGTTTATCATAATTAGATTGTTTAATTAGCTACTCTTATGTTTATTTTATTTCTACAACAATTCCCGAGGCACGCCATGCAATTTTATCTACATTTACAGCTTCACATTTAAATTTTTGTTAATTTTCTACATCGCCTATTCATTCATGTTTCACATTCTGTGTTTAAGCAATATATTTTGAGTATGCAATTAAAAATGTATCGTTTCACTCCGTATATTCATGTAGAGTGTGTAAACGCCCTTGTTTTCCAGAAAAACCGCCTATGTTGCGAAAACAACTAGAACAAAGTAACCCATGTTATACTGCCATTATGTTGGCGCGAAAGAGGTTTGTAAACGCCCCCTTAAAAGATATAAGCGAGAGAAGACAAAATTTATGCCTTGACAAGTAGGGGCATCTGGTGTAAAGTAGGGAACATATTAATTAAACTGATGGTGCAAAGATGGCGCGACGGAATATGCGGCGTACTTTTAAAGCTTCAATTCTTGACCATGTATATAATATTTAATTTCTTTTCTCTTGGTTTTTAGGTCCTCAATATTAAAAACATGAATGAGTACGACGTTTCGCTTTATTGCAAAGCTTTTTCAAGTATATAAATAAATGTAAAAAGTGTAAATTATAAATAAAATGTTTTTGTTTAATAAATGAAAAATTGTTTTGTTTACTATGATTTTGAATATATTATTTTTTTATTTAAAGATTGCGTTTTAAAATAGGATGTTTTGATTAATAATTTAGCAAATTGCCTTAAAAATATCGCGTTAAAAAATGATCACTATATAAAAGATTCCTGGCAATTCAAAGAATTTATAGACAACATTAAATTAAAACCAAATTTCAAAATGATATCCTTAGAAACGAACGAAGTATGTTGCTACGTGTAGCTTTTGCGACATTTATACACACGTTGTATAGGAAACAAAGTAGCTTTAATTATGTAATTTTCCTGTACTTGAGCTTACGCCCCTGTAGGAAATAAATATTATTGTTATTATTTTTATTATTATTAAAATGTCCGAAGTGTCAAGAAGAACATTTTCCTTTTTAAATCAGATCGATATCTCTTCTACTTTCAAAGATATCGTCGAAAATACGTTTTAGTAGTGTAACTTTACCCCCTACAAGTGAATATCGGCATTTAAAAAAATACGAGTCTGCTCTACATGCCTGCAAAATTTTACAAAAATCAGGAGACCTTGCTTGTAAGATCAATGATTTATTAATGCATCGTCACGCGATGTCGCCTTAAATTTGATTCTGTAAGAAATCTTCTTTCACAAAGTAAACACTGAAAAGGTCTTTCACCAGTATGCGTACGCAAATGTATCGCCAATCCCGTACTGCGCGTATATCTCTTACCGCAAAATTTACATGCGTACGGCTTTTCACCGGTGTGCATGCGCAAATGTATCGCTAGCTTCGACCTCCGTTTAAATTTCTTATCGCAATATCGGCATACGCACAGCTTTTCGTTAGTGTGCGTCAGCATATGTGTCCTAAGTATTTCTTTGGTTCTGAAAGGTTTCCCGCAAATAGCACAAGCGTAAGGCTTCTCTCCGGTGTGTATGCGTCGATGCAGGCGCATCTTGTACGTTGAAGGGAAAGGATTTTTCGCATATATCGCAAGTAACCAGTCCTATACCTTGATGCAAGTCCATGTGACGTTTATATGATCGTTTGTAATGGAGTACAGTCGAACACAGTTCGCACACGTACTTCTCCTTGTCGGTATCGTGCGTCGCCATATGTCGTTCCAAGTAATGTTTGGTCTTAAAGCCTTTTCCGCATTTATCGCAAACGAAATTGAAATCAGACATACCGTGCTGTATCTCCTGATGGCGTTTTATGTGACTCAGCCTAGAGAAACCGCACTCACATTGATCACACTTATATTTATACTCCTTCGTGTGCCTTGTTTTATGGACAGCCAAGCTGTATTTACTTGACAGGTGTTTGTTGCAAAATTCGCACTCGTAGACTTTATCATTTCCGTACGCTGCACTATTGAGGTTCGTTCTAAACTCGTGAAGATTCTGAACTTCTTCCCCGATCCATAATGGCAGTACCTCATGATTGTGTCGTTTCGAATATCCTTGCTCAATGTCTACTGGTGTCACAACGTAAGGGCCCTCGTCTATATCCTCGTTTTTGATGAATATTGATGTGAACCTGGAAATATGATTCTATTAATACATAAAACGACAAGAACAGAAATCATATATTCTTAGTTCGAGTGAACTCGGAATAATATTCGAAAAAATTACGTATAGGCGGAAAAAGAAAATAAAATATTGTTCACCTGCACGATTTAATTGTAATTAAATTTAAATAATTTTAATTAAAACAATTCTATTTAATAATCAATATTTTAATCAACTTTATAATTTTTCCATATTTTTTTTTTTTACAATAAAAATAAATACGATAATTTAGCTGTTTCAATTCACCTAGCGACCTCTCTGACATTGTGAGCGAATATCTTGATCAACGACCGTATATCTGCTAAGTGGCACGCACAGAACAGAGCCTAAGAAAACCTTAAGGGGGCGGACACATCCCTCTATTTTCGTAACAAGAACTAAATCACTCTAATGCAACTCTCTGTCGAGTATATTGAACATGAGATGGCGCTACTAGTACCATTCGCTCACTATTGTTGAGAAAAAGTTTGAAGTGATAATTTAGAAAGTGATGGGTAGTTCTGAAAAGAGATGGTGCGTGTTTTCGACTGTAAACATCTGGTAAACATATTTCTTGGGAAATTCCTTCAATTATGATTTTTGATTATACGTTTGGGCGCTTGCCTAATACATCGCGGCGTGCGTATTCACTTTCTCTTATGCATTTGAATTGAAATACGGGATACTAGTGATTTTATTGTTTATTATAGTAGTTACAGTTGAGGACTTTCGTGGTATCGAATATTTTGTGCACATAATCTTTTCAAGATGGGTAATGTTATTGTTTATGTTTTATAAATAAACGAAATTTGTTTTTATTCAGATTATTTTATCTTTTTTAATTTTGTATACTATTTATTAGATTACATAGTTCGTGTGTATTTCCGTGTGGTATGTATAGTTATTGTGAAAGACATTAGATTGTTTTCATCGTAGCATACAGTTTGCTTTTATTTGCTCTAAAGTGTGCAAAAATAAGTTCTTACAATGAATAAAAATGATCAAAGACTGCAATACATTGTGTTTGTGGAACATGTTCAATAATTCTAAAAAAAAACGAGGTGTAGTTTTGTTTCCTTTCTGATAAATAAAATGTGGTAAATTCTCTGCATTATGTTTTCTATATCAAATATATTCATTTTGCATTTTGTATTATAGTGCTCTTACCTGTGGAGAGAGAAATGTAAACAGTAGGATATTTATATAGACAAATTTATGGAAACTGCTCGAATACTTTGAAAATACATTCCGAAGACCTGCAATTTAAACGCTTTAATAGGTTATTAAAAAACAAATGTGACGAGGCCAATATATTTTAACAATGAATGTTTTTCATGATTTTTTAGTATTACATATCAATAGGATATTGGAAACCTAAAAAGATTTGAACGGAGGAATTTTTGTTAGAAGTTGGAAAATGGTATTATTAAACAAATTCAATTATTAAAGCAGTAATAAAACTTTTTTCTGTTTTATTATAATGACATTATGCAGTTAACTTCTATGTCTATGTAAAAACTTATAAAGCTATTTGCTTATAACTTTCACTACTAGTCATGATTCTTTTAAATATTCATCGTCAAAGCAAACATCACATTAATAAAACAATATCTATTATGTTATACATATAATATAATACTTAAAATTATCTATTTCCCTATCGCTATAAAATGCCCTAAGGTTCACTTTGTATTGTAGGTCACGAAAGCGTGTCTACAAAACATCAGAGGTGCCAACATTATGTCCTTACTGTTACACTGTGAAATACACATTTTACTCTTTCAGATTCAAGACAGAAATAGTAGATTTTTAAAATAAACCTTTTTTAACATAATATTGTTTTTTCCACTGCAAAATTACAAAAAATAAAATAAAACCCCAATTTTTTGCAATAAAACTCCAATTTCTGTTTTAATTGCATAAATATTACACTGTAATTTCTCTAATATCTAATATCTTTGCAACTTTATAAGAAGAAATGAACAAGCTATTACAATAGAATATATGTCGTCAGAGAATTGCACTACAGAAACATATAAAAGCATAAAGTATTTCTAATAATGACATTAAAAAGCATACTTTTTGGTATGCCATCTATGTCACGAATGCCAAACTAAAGTAACATCCGTTGCAGCAGATATCTGTAAAATTCTCTTCTATGTATCTCAATTTTGTTTTTCAAGTTGTTTATCATAATTAGATTGTTTAATTAGCTACTCTTATGTTTATTTTATTTCTACAACAATTCCCGAGGCACGCCATGCAATTTTATCTACATTTACAGCTTCACATTTAAATTTTTGTTAATTTTCACATCGCCTATTCATTCATGTTTCACATTCTGTGTTTAAGCAATATATTTTGAGTATGCAATTAAAAATGTATCGTTTCACTCCGTATATTCATGTAGAGTGTGTAAACGCCCTTGTTTTCCAGAAAAACCGCCTATGTTGCGAAAACAACTAGAACAAAGTAACCCATGTTATACTGCCATTATGTTGGGCGAAAGAGGTTTGGTAAACGCACCCTTAAAAGATTAAAGCGAGAGAAGACAAAATTATGCTTGACAAGTAGGGGCATCTGGTGGTAAAGTAGGGAAACATATTAATTAAACTGATGGTGCCGATGGCGCGACGGAATATGCGCGCGATATGCGCGCTACTTTTAAAGCTTCAATTCTTGACCATGTATATAATATTTAATTTCTTTTCTCTTGGTTTTTAGGTCCTCAATATTAAAAACATGAATGAGTACGACGTTTCGCTTTATTGCAAAGCTTTTTCAAGTATATAAATAAATGTAAAAAGTGTAAATTATAAATAAAATGTTTTTGTTTAATAAATGAAAAATTGTTTTGTTTACTATGATTTTGAATATATTATGTTTTATTTAAAGATTGCGTTTTAAAATAGGATGTTTTGATTAATAATTTAGCAAATTGCCTTAAAAATATCGCGTTAAAAAATGATCACTATATAAAAGATTCCTGGCAATTCAAAGAATTTATAGACAACATTAATTAAAACCAAATTTCAAAATGATATCCTTAGATGTAGTATCGCTATAACACAAATACACCATTAGACCTAGCAAAACAAATTACACATAAAAAATGGCAATTAAGTGAAATTTTACAAATATACCTATCACGAATTCATTAATGCAGTAGAATTAACACTAACACAAACAATTTCCAATACAAAATAAATTTTATAAACAAATTTTTGGATGTGCAATGGGTTCACCAATTTCTAGTATCATTGCACAAATTGTTTTAGAGTATACAGAAGAAAAAAATTTAAATAAAATAAATTTCGAAATAATTTTTTTCAAAAGATATGTAGATGATTGCATAACCGCGTTAGAAGAAAAAAATATACTACTTTTACTTGAAAATCTTAATTCCTTTCATCCAAGATTAAAAGTTACAATTGAAATCGAAGAACACAACAGCATTACCTTTTTAGACCTCAAACTCATCAACAATGATAACAAAATTCTAACCAAATGGTATACTAAATCAACATGATCTAGACGTTATCTAAATTTTAAATCTTCACAGTCTTTATCTCAAAAAGTTAGTGTTATTATAAGTTTAGCTGACAGAGCAATAAAATTAACAAGTCCAGTTTTTCGATCAGATAGTATTAACAAAGCAAAAAATATTCTAGAACAAAATAATTATCCAAATTCTCTTATAAACAAAATATTCAACCAAAGAATTTTTCTTTTTTATAATAAATCAACAAAAAATATAAATAATAGTCAAACAACTACAAAATTTATAAGAATTCCTTATGTTGTATGAAACATTTATCCGAAAAAATAAATCAAATTTTCGAACCATATAATTACAAAATTGCCTATCAAAACACAAACAACCTACAAAACCAAATCTATTCAAAATTAAAACCAAAAATTGAAAAAAGTAAAACATGACACATAGTTTATAAAATAGACTGTCAAAATTGTAATGGTGTATATATAGGTGAAACCATGCAATATTTGGAAATAGAATAAAGCACACAAATATATAAAATCTTACAACTTTAAAAAAACATGAAATAACTAAAATCATATCTTGATTTCAACAACGTAAACAGACAGTTTTTAAACAAAGAACAAAATTTGAAAAACACGTAAATAGTACTTGAAATATTCAAATTTATAAACATAAATGATTGCGTTGCAAGATATTGCGTTGTACGAAAGTGTAATTACAATGATATACATAAACACTTTTGGTTCAATGCATTTGACATTAATCTCATTCAGGGCCAGCTACAAACATTTAAAGATAGGGCTACTTAGTCTGTTTAACAAAAAGTCGCTCATATGTCGAAATCTATTAAAGATAGGTATAGGGAACGCTGATATAAAATGATAGGGGATGATATTTACTTTCTAATTTCGAATTAAAATACAGGGTGTTCTATTAAAAAAAAAAATTTCTTCATTTGAAAATATGTCATCTTGTCCCTCAGTTTTGAACATCTGTATGTTAGAATATAAGTGTGTGTACCGTTTCTTAGAGTTATATCTACATTTATAACATAGCAAATTTGGAGTCTCTACTTGTAATACTAACTGAGATATTAATTTCTCAATGATGCAATGATTATGATTAAAAAAAAGAAAAACCTAAATAACTCAAAAACGGCAACATGTAGCTATAGGAATAACTAATGGATACTGACGTATTTATGGTGGTAGAATCCAAAAATGAATAAAAAATTATATCATTCTATTTAAAATAACAAAGTTGACATCCGTTTCCGATCAACCGGAAGTGATATTTTGGTTAAAGTATTTTACATTTATAGTTCCAATCGAACATATAATGGTGACAAAATCTCAAATATAAGTAAATAATAAAGCATCATAAACCTTTAATGAACCACTTACGTGGAATAGCCTGTATATAAGGGCTTTTCGTCCATGTGTGTCCACATGTGTGACTCACGCATTGCTTTCGTTTTAAAAACTTTCCCGCAAATACCACAGAAAAATTGACACCTTGGAATTAATAGTAATAAGTTGGCAACATGATTTATTACTCGTAAAATCTTCCGATAGGCAATGGAAATAATATGAATTATTTGGGAACTGCTGTAATGAAAATTTTGTCATTTGTTGTAGAATCTACAATCAGAAAAAAACAGTGACTTTTTTTTACCAGGTCAACTTAAAAAATAGTATGTTTCCAAACGATTTAAAATAACACATAATAATGTTTCTACAAAGGGCAATCCCTACACCAATAATGCTGAGCAGAGGGGAGGGGATCAAGAAAGAATATAATTAAAATAGAAATATCAAAGTAAATGATTATAATTATATTGAAATAAATAATATATGAGATCTACTAATTTTAATTTATTACATCTGATACTGTTTCTTGCACGCACTAATGACGCAATAAATTAATTGCAAAATTTTCATCTTCCATTTGGCTCAAGTCCCAAAATCCCTTAAAGATTTCGCCTCCGAGACTCAAGTTCATGGAATGTACTCTTATCTACACTCAATGTACTCTTTTGTAGTGTCGCTTTAAACCCGAATTAGTGATAAATCTTCTTTCACAGTGTAAACAGCGATACGGCTTTTCGCCGGTATGCGTACGCAAATGTACCACTAGATTCTCAGTTCGCGCAAAATTCTTATTGCAAAACTTACACACGCAAACCTTCTCTTTTGTATGTACGCGAACATGTCGTTGAAGCATCCTTTTGTCTCTGAAAGCTCTCTCGCAAATAGCACAGACGAAAAGTTTCTCTCCGGTATGTATACCTTTATGCACACGCAAGTTAGAGGCTGAAGATAACGATTTTTCGCATACATCGCATTTATGCTGTCCGATGCCTCTGTGACGGTCCATATGGCGCCAATAGTTGTACTTGCGCTGGAATACGACCGAACACAGTTCGCACACGTACTTCTTGTTGTCATCGTGCATCTCCATATGTTGTTTTAAATAATGTTTAGCCTTGAAACCTTTCCCGCATTTATCGCAAAAGAAATTAGGCTTGATATGATGAACGTTCTGATGGAGCCTGAGGTCGCATAACCTAAAGTATCCGCGCTCGCATTTATCGCACATATATCTCAAATCTTTCGTGTGCTTTCGCTTTCTATGAACATCCAGGGTCTGCTTACTGGCGAAATATTTGTCACAATATTCGCATTTGAGGTCTGGGTCATTTTCGTGATGAACCTTTTTGCGTCTGTCGTAGCTTATCTCAGGTATCTCTTCACAACTAGACACTCTACCTTCATACTCCATGTTTTTCTCTTGGCGATCCGCAATTTCTACCTTAATCCATAGTTGCGTTATCTCCTTATCGGATTCATTCATATCTAATGGCGATATAGTATATGGACCCTCCTCTATATCCTCATTTTTGACTCGTGACGGTATAAACCTAGAAATATAATCCGATTAACACAAAAGCGAAAGAAACAGAAATTGTATTCGATGATATTGAAAAAATTATGTCAAAATAACATTTTTTAGTAACTTCACATCCAGAATTATTTGCTTTTGTAATTCGGGATTAAAAAATAACATTAATCTAGTTACAGCTTGATACTTTGTTTAACAAATTCGTAACAAGGATCAAAAATTAAATTAAATTTAAATAAACGAAAATCGACGACAACAAAGTGATGCTATCAGCATGCATGCAGTCAGCAGCGCATGTAAGATTATCTGTAAGTCTCTAAGCATGTATTATACAGGCTATTCCACGTAACTGGTTCATTAAAAGTTTATGATGTTCTATTATTTACTTATATTTGAGATTTTGGCACCAGTATCTGTTCGATTGGAACTATAAATCCAAAATACCTTAACCAAAATATCACTTCGGTGACCGGAAATGATGTCAACTTTCTTATTTTAAATAGAATGATCTAATTTTTATTCTTTTTTGGATTCTACAACTATAAATACGTCAGTTTTCATTAGCTATTCCTATAGCTACATGTTGCCGTTTTTGAGTTATTTAAGTTTTTCTTTTTTTTACGTCATAATATTGCATCATTGAGAAATTAGTATCTCGTTTATACTGCAAGTATGAGACTCCAAATTTGCTATGTTATGAAATATAGATATAACTGCTAAGAAACGGTAAGCATACTTACATTCTAACATACAGGGTGTTCAAAAACTGAGAACACAATACTAATTTCAAATGCAGAAAACTCATTTTTTTTTAAATAACACCCCTGTATTTAATTCGGAATTTAGGAAAGTAAATATCCATCCCCTATCCTTAGTATCATCATTCCATATACCTATCTTTAATAGATTTTGAGATATGAGCGACTTTTTGTTAAGTAGTCATATTAAAGATGGATCCATAAATGTCAATTTAATACTTACTTTAACAAGTAGAGTGAACCCAAGATTCACCCACAAATTCATTCGTCATCGTAATGTCGACGTAGAATAGAGGAATTAAAGTCATTAGTGGTAGGGGTGATATTTTTACGATAGATATTAGAGCTTTGTTCGTTAGTCACTTGGTGTAGTTCAGAACACAAAATTACGTGTTCGTTTGTGCCAGACGAATCGAGGATTCCAGTTACTGATGTTCGTTTGTAAATCTAGTGCTATTTTGAACTATTCTGAATAGTCCCATCCTGCACTTGCTCTAGAGGAAGAGCAAGTTTGGGCAGTTTGAGGGTAATATAGGTTATGGCTATGGTTATGTTAAATTGTGAACATATGATTGTAATATTTTTAATATTTACTTCGGGCATTATTAGTATAACCACATAACAGGGAAAGACATGTACTACTACCATATTGTTCAAGATATAAACAACTTACAAACATAAAACAATCGATCAGCTTGAGGTTAGGATAAGTACAAATACTGAATTACAAAATTAAATCATGAAATGCATGTTCTTTTGTATCTATTATTGTAAGTTCTGTTGCCGTTCAAATTTACCACCGTAATCACGTGACTTCAATTTCAGAGTACTCTAAAGCCACTCCATTTATGACAAACGAACAAAGCTTAGGTTAAATACTTCTGTCAAAGTGACAGGAACACCCCTAAAACTAGTATAATAGACTCTTCCGACGATTCCAGCGCTCAAAACGGATATGACGACATATGTACTTCTCATTTTGGGTTCACTCTACAAATTTTTTCAAACTGAATTAGATTTCAGTAGGTACTGAATAACTATAATAAGTCTCTTACCTTTTATGATAAGTAGTAACTTTTGACAGTGACAGGTAGATAAGCTACATACTATTTAATCTATACCAACTGTACCCCCATTTCACGGGAGCGGAATATCATAATTTATATGAGAAATTCAACACATATAATTCATTTTGGAACAGTTGGTACAAATATTATGTCGAATTATTACATACATAGAATCGTTAGTTATGTACATAAATCACATTAAATGAATGATATAACCTCGTTTTTCTTTATTTTTTTATTATACATTATATAAAGTATACATACATATATTTTATCATTATATATATTTACTATTATATATAGGTACGCATGAATTATGCTTTTAAAATCCTTCTACCTAAATAATAATAATAACAATAATAGTAATATTAGTAATGATACTACTTCATTGCCATAGTTTTCCAAAGAAAAACACTGATATTATCAGTAGCAGAAATCAGTTAATAAAACAACACAAATTAGGTATATAAAATATGCACAAGTGAATATTCACTTGTAGGGAAGATACAGACCCCTAAAACACATTTTCAACGGTATTAATAATAATAATAATAATTTATTGTCTATTAGACCGAAAATTGTAAGACAAGTCACAATAGAAAGAAGACAAACTTAAATTAAGATTAGACATATTAGATTTTTGGAATTAGAAGATATATCGATCTGAACTAAAAAAAAAATTTCTTCTTGACAATTCGGCGATTTTATCTTATTTTTTTTTTATTTTATTTATTTATTTGTACTTACAGAGAAATTTTAGTTTAATAAGGAGATCAGTGGTGCGTGATGGGGGTTGTAAGGTGTTAAAATAAGAATTTTTTTTTATCTCCATACCAGGTAAATTAAAAATTCATATTTTTCCGTTCTAATTCGATAAACTATATTAAAAAATAAAATTTATGTGTTTTAGGATTTTTTCCCCCAAATATCATATACAAGGGTTACAGGCACCATAAAACATCCCTTACACAACGCTTCTTTTTTCCTTTCTTTCTCAAGAAGGAAATAAACAGAATAAATGCACGATCTGAGATATTTCAACCATCATCTAGTGTACCGCAAGGATCGAACCTGGGGCCAGTGTTATTTTTGTTGCTTTTAAAAGATATCGCTGATGTCATTAAGTGCGAACATCTGATATTTGCTGACGATTTAAAAATACATAAAGAAATTAACACGTTTTGTAAGAGAGCTTACAGGCGGTAAGCGAATTGTGTGCCCGCAACCATTTAAGCCTTAACATCGATAAATGTAAAATCCTCACCTACACAAGGAAAATGAAGTGCATTATCTACTCCTACTGCTTAATTGATGAAGATACACAGTAAAAATAATAAAATTGTTCACTTGAATTAAACGTGGATCCAAATTTGATCTGTCAATAGCTATTGTAAAAGTACACTGTTCAAATTCTAATATTCATTTTCGATGTGTAAGTATATCACTGGTGATCATCTTGCTTCCGGAAGGGAAACTTCTAAAGAAAATGCCTTGAAGGACTTGCCAAATGCAGAGATTTCCTACATCACCTGGACATCGTCTAGCTGTCTGCTGCTACATTATATCTTTTTTCCTATTATATCTAATTAGTTTTAAAATATAACTAAGTAAAATAGTAACATTCCCTTTTTAAATAATAGTAGAATATCAAGTACTCTCTCCGTAACAATACATTATGACACTTTTGTGCAAATAAGAGAAGTCATTATTAATTTATGGGATAGGAATTTGTTAAATAGTATTCGCTAACATTAAGCTTTCGTTATGTAATTTTCCTGTACTTGGGCTCACGCCTGTAGGAAATAAATATTCTTGGTACTCTCCTACTTGCAAAGATATCGTTGAAAATGTGTTTTAGGAGTGTAACTTTACAAGTGAATATCAGCAGTTTAAAAAAAAATACGAGTCGATTATTTTTCACTGCTTCATATGCCTGCAAAATTCTACCAAAATCGAGTGACCTTGCTCGTAAGATTATGCCTTAATGCATCGTCACGCAGTGTCGCTTTAAATTCGATTTTGTAAGAAATCTTCCTTCACAAAGTAAACACTGAAAAGGTCTTTCACCAGTATGCGTACGCATATGTATCTCCAACCCCCTACTGCGCGCAAATCTCTTACCACAAGATTTACATACGTGCGGCTTTTCACCGGTATGCATGCGCAAATGTATCGTTAGCTCAGACCTCCGTTTAAATCTCTTATCACAATATCGGCATACGCAAAGCTTTTCATTAGTGTGCGTCAGCATATGCGTCGTAAGTATTTCTTTGGTCCTGAAAGATTTCCCGCAAGTAGCGCAAGCGTAAGGCTTCTCTCCGGTGTGTATGCTTCGATGTGAGCGCATCTTGGACGTGGAAGGGAAAGGTTTTTCGCATATATCGCAATTAACCAATCGTATACCTTGATGCAAGTTCATGTGACTCTTATATGATCGCTTGTAATGGAGTACAGTCGAACACAGTTCGCACACGTACTTCTCTTTGTCGGTATCGTGCGTCGCCATATGTCGTTCCAAATAATGTTTCGTCTTAAAACCTTTTCCGCATTTATCGCAAACGAAATTGAAATCAGACGTACCGTGCTCTATTTCCTGATGGCGTTTTTTGTGATGCAACCTAGAGAAACCCCACTCACATTGATCGCACTTATATCTATATTCCTTAGTGTGCGTTGTTTTATGGACAGCCAAGCTGTATTCACTTGACAGATGTTTGTTGCAAAATTCGCACTCGTAGACTTTATCATTTCCATACGCTGGACTATTGAGTTTCGTTCTAAACTCGTGAAGATTCTGAACCTCTTCCCCAATCCATAATGACGGTACCTCATGATTGTGTCGTTTCGAATATCCTTGCTCAGTGTCTACTGGTGTCACAACGTAAGGGCCCTCATCTATATCCTCGTTTTTTGACGAATATTGATGTAAACCTGGAAATATGATTATATTAACACATAAAACGACAAGAACAGAAATCATATATTCTTAGTTCAAGTAATCTCGAAATAATATTCGAAAAAATTGCGTATAGGTGGAAAAAGAAAATAAAATATTGCTCACCTACACGATTTAATTTTAATTTTTAACTTCAATGAAATACGATATTCTATAATAATATTCAGTATTTTAATTAAGGCTGAGTGTGTTATCACATAAAAAAAAATCTCTTGAGAAGCGAGTTAGGTGAAGACAGTTTTCTACTCAATAATAGATGACGCTGCATGAGCGGAATTACATGAAAATTAAATATCAAAGGAATATTTCAGCAGTAATATTCCTAATATTATTTTCGAGACGCTGATTAGTCACCGGTAGCCATTTTATTACACGGATTTAAGTATAATAGCAATTATACTGTTTGCAGATTGCCTATTTGTATCTTCAACAACTTCTTACGGTCCAATAGGTTTAACAATATAAGAATTAAAATTTGTGTGTAGATAATATTTATATATTTTTGACATTTGTATTTGTTCGGTCAAATACTTATAAAACACCATTCTTTGTTTTGTTTTATATTAAATATTATTATTATTTTCATAATCCATACGTAAATATCATGTAAATATGTTTCCGTCTCATTTTAACATAGGATTTATCCATACGACCATCACCGTAGCAGGCGAAGAGCAAATCATACCAAGTGCTGACTCTCTCTGAAAAACTGAATTATATAGGTATATACAACATAATTCCGTTTTGTTCAGTTACCTTACACACAAAAAATCTATTATCAATCTGAATATTTTTACTTATTCAGATATCGAAACTTAATATATATTTAAATGAACTAAATCTTGTTGGTTAGAACATTAGAGTAAACTCTCTGAAAACACAATATACCCTTAGAACAAAAAATATAAATGTTTGCATTGAAGTATACTTCCTCCAAATGAACAGTGTTATTGTTGTAAGGAATAAATCTATGCAATCATAGTGAGAAAGTTTATAGATTCAAAACAAAATCTCATACGTTTGGTATAATGAATTACTATATAAAATTATTAAATGTTTTGTACTGAAAACATGAAATATTAAATTGAAATTACCATAATATTGAAACATTTGAAACGAATTTTACCCCACCATTTATTGCACTAAAACTTATATGTCATTGGTTCCCTCTTTTTTAGGAGGGTTTAGGGGGTTTTGCATATACATACACTTTACTTGGCGTCACTTTTTGATTGAGCAGCGAACAGTGCTGTTGGTTGTGAGTGTAAGTAAATCTAAATGGATACCTCAGCCGTTTCACAGCTACTTAGAGAATGGGGCTGATGCAAAGATGCGACCACTAAAATGTTCGAAGGTAAGTACGTACATGTTATCTAATATTAAAGGATTACTGGTTTAAAAAACTTTGAAATAAATTCTTAGAGTCAGCGCCATTGCCTCGATAATATATGAACATGGTAGGAATGTACATTAACAAACATATGTAGGTATTTACTAGTTATTAGTTTTCAGTAGGTAATACCAGCAAATTATTATACTGATTGAAATTATTCAGTAACCAACGCCGACTAATACACCCCAGGGATTGAGTGAGAAGTATCCCAAGAACACCGGTTGCAACGACGGATACGCATAACATCTTACCTCTACGCATCAATATCCTGTGCGCACTCCTGGAGTACCCGATACGCTACCTTCTCCAAACATTGTAAACTATAAAGTATGACAGTAATTTATTTATACATAATATTTTTATTTATTAATTTTCCCTACGAGGTTTTTGGTGTTACAGACACAAATTAGTAGGTAATTATTACCTTGAATAGTAGAAATCTTAGACTAAGCAGGTAGTATTACAGTTCAATATACTTATATTTCGGAAGCAAATAATGGCAATACTTCAAATAATACTTTTATATACTTATCAAATGTACATAATTATTAAAGATAAATTGATAGCTCCAGTTGAGAAAATCTATTTACTCAAATTAAAATAATTATTTTTGTGGTGTAAATATTATATGTTCATATGATTTAAGTATATTGATTACATTTGAACTAAAAAATTTTCGTCCAACAAATTCCCCGGTGTGAAAACTGAAACAAATTTTATTCTCAATATAAATACATCACCTTCTTGCTTATATAGAAGTTATGGTATATTATGTGAGCTTTATAATTAAAATTGAGTAATTTTTTGTGTTGTATACGCTACATGGCATGCACAGTAGAAAGCTTAACGCTCCTATCCTTAACTGAAAACTGGCGTTTTAACCCCCACTGTTTCTCGTTCGCTTTATACTATTTTGGCGGCGCAATTTTAAATGGCCATTTTGTGATACTAACTGTATTGGACTTAATTGAATGATTTAACATATAAAGAAAACACCTGATTTTCTGAAATATTTATATTAGATGTGCAGGATACTAATTCCTGAGAATATATCTACAACATATGAAAATGTACAAACATAACACACTTATTTATTGCAGAATAAAAACGTTATTACAAATTAAAAAAAAAAAGTGAACAATAACTACTTAATAATACATTTTTAGAGACACATGTAAGAACGGAAAAAATAAAAGGCTTAAATAGGAAATCGAAATTATTATTATCTATAATACCGGCCTAAATTTATTTTTAGAATTTTCTTTAATCTTGTTTCCATAACTAAGAAATTATTTTTTCTTTCTTATTGGTTCCATTTACTGGTCACAACATAATATGGAGTATGTAAAGCCTATAAAGCTATTTATTGTGAAATAATGCACTTGTAGCAATAAAACAAAACAAAAATATAATAGATAAATTAAATCTGCAAAGTACTGCATCGAATCTGTGTCACTCTATTTTATAGTAAAATAAAATATCGTATAATAAATGATATCAATAGTAAATTAACTTTCTTACATTTAACTTCCAGTTTCTTGAAGTGTTGTTGCAACAAATATTCTATTTCAAAATAATCAAAGTTTAGTTTTTTTTTTTCTTAACATAAACACTCTTTATTGTAAATGCATATTTGTTGTGAAATAGTTGCAAATAAAAAGGTTTTACAATATAAGCAGTCAACATTGACCGACAATACTGAGTTAAAATTACAAAATTAATATTTATAAATATAATATAAAATTCGAAAATTGAACCAGTAAAATTCACATAAATTTTGAAGCTATACAATAGATTTCCTATCGATTTAGTTGTCTTCTCAAGAAAAGAAAATAAATTCGTTTAATTTAAAATTTTAAAATTCCGTGTTTTTGAGACATCGATCCGTGTAATTCTAAGCTTAAATGACGGGTAAATCAGTATGTGCAACATTTGATGGTAGAAATTACTGGATAAACTAAATATTAACTAATAAAATTAGAACTGTCATCTTATAAGTTTTGCACCACCAAAATTCCTAACTAAACAAATTTCTTTAACGTATTATAATAAAATTTAGATACGAATTAAAATAATACTTTTTTTAGGTTGATATGGGCAAACATCAGAGCAGCAGGTTTGATTAGGGCATCGAATGGGATTTCGTACTCTGACTTAAATACGGAGAATGCGCAGGATAGGAACATTATCTGAAAATCGTCGTGGAGGAATTTACCAACAAAAAAGAACTATGTAAATTGCATGTGTTCTAAATAATCCGAGTTTAGGTTGGATATTCGGGCGATAAATAGGATTTTATTACAAATGGCAGTTAAAATGTTATAAATCACTCGACACACGTCCGTCCCTCACAGAGGTTGGCTAGTGAATGCTTTCGAATTGAATTTTTCTAATTAGACATCGATAGCGATTGTCTTCGCAAGGGAAGCAAACTGTCCTTAAATCTTCACATTCGATAGAGAGGGGAATAGGCATACTCTACATATGGAGAATGTCCCATGAGATCCATTTCACCAATGAAATACTATTGAATGTTTAAACCAAAAATTGACAAATTTGGAATTACTTTACATTAATTATAAAATAAAGGTAGGTGGGTGTAAACATCATGGGAAAAACACGTATGAAAATTATATTAACAAATTACCGACATTTAATTAACAAACAATCTTAAAAATATTGACAAGTACAAAGAGTATGCAACCTCGCATACACGTCATATTTTTAACAAAACGGAATTCCCATGAATTGTCCCTGTCTTTTTGTTGACGTATCAATAAACTTGGATTGCAAATACATCTAAAAGCGTTATTAAACTAAATTTAAAATAAATACACTGTATAAAAAATTAAATATTCTTTCGAATTGAACTCGATTCAACTTTGATCTGTCAAAATCTGTTGTAAAGTATTTAAATAAGAATTCATAAACTTGATTTCGATGTGCAGGTGTTCACTACTTCTTGAAGGGAAAATTCTGGAGAATATCCTTTTTCGAAAAACTTGCCATATGTAGAATTTCCCACATTTAATCCTTTTTTGTTACATTCGAGAGATTGCTACAATAAAATAGCAGTTCCACAATGAAAAACTTTATTGAAATACGAACATCTTACGATATCTAGTTAATCTTAAAAGCTATTCTTTAAACAAAATCAGCGAACGAACGCCGCTTGTGATAACTTATTCAATTAGAATATTATAATATAATGATAATAATCAATAATAGCTATATTTCAGTCCACATTAGACACAATAGTGTATAGACAATCACAAAACTAAACATATTAACAATACATTACATACATGTTTCGAATAATAATGTAGCTCATCGTTTAAGCAATGTTAAAATTTCTCCACGGAGCAGATGCTGTCCTGAACCATCACAGAACAGTACTTGAATTTGAAGTGCTTTTATATAATAGATGTTATATCATCAGGGAAAGCAATATATATTTTATCCCTACGGATATAGGGGCTCTTTTTATAATATTTAATTTATTCAGAGGTACACTAAATTTATTTTTGTTTATTGTATTATTTATTGGCCCATCGCCATTCTTTGCGAGATCAGCCTTATTCCGAAAGACGTGCAACAAGACCTCCAAAATATAAACGCTAGGCAAGGGTAAAGTATTTAATTCTTTAAAATGCGGTCGATATGAATCTGTGGATCTAATATTTACTATATATCGAATAATCCTTTTCTGTGCCAAAAATACCCCATTCGGAGCGGCCGACGAACCCCAGAAGATCACCCCATAGCAAAGTCTACTGTGAACTTGGCCATAAATAAAAGTTAAGTAAATATTTTGATCTATCATGTTTTTTAAGTAAATCTTAATTGTAGCATGTGGAATTTAATTCGTTGTTTAAGTCCTATGGCAGTAATCTTTCCAGGTTAAGTTTTCGTCAATGTTGAATCCTAAAAATTTTACCGAAGTTTTTTGCTGTAATGTATGATTGTTACGTTGAATATCCATATCAGTATGTGTCATCGAGTGTGATGGATGAAATATCATATAATTGTCTTTTAGAAAGATTAATATGCAACCTATTACTACCAAACCACTCACACAATTCCTTTAATAGCCGTATAGAAGTGTTCCGCACTTCATTGACACACCACAGCGGTCGTGTCATCAGCGTACATAAACAGAGGACAGTTGACAAAGTTACAATATCATGCACATAACATTATGAAAAGTATAAGCCCCAAAACAGAACCCTGAGGCACACCCAGGGGTATCGGGAGCCCTGCATTATACCTACAATTTCCAAGATTATGCCTTAATGTTGTTGCGTTGCAGTGGCGCGCTTAAGGAGTCGAAATGTCCCTGGTAAATCCTCTCTCACAATGTAACACTGATATGGTCTTTCATCGCCGCTATGCTTACGCAAATGTTTCCCTAGGTTTGCTACGTCCGCGAAATCCATATCGCAAAATTTGCACATGTACGGCTTTTCTTTCGTGTGTGTCCTCGTATGTGTGTCGAGACTTTGTTTGGTTGTAAAACTCCCATCGCAAAATTGACACTTGTAAAGCTTTTCCCCCGTATGCGCCATCATATGTAACTCGAGCGTGTGTTTGGTCCTAAAACTGTTCTCGCAGATAGCACAAACGAAAGGCTTCTCTCCGGTATGTATGCGTCTATGCACACGCAAACAATGGAATGTGGACAAAGATCTGCCGCATATATCGCACTTATATTGCCCTTGATGGCCCTTCATGTGACGAGCATAACTTTCCTTGTGATGGAGTACGGCCGAACATATCTCGCATACGTACTTCTTATTCTCTTCGTGCATCGTCACATGTTTTTTCAAATAGGCTATGGTCTTGAAGCTCTTTCCGCATTTATCGCAAAAGAAATTCGGCGCACTATGCTGAATGTCTTGATGGGTTTTAAGGTCGCACAACCTTAAGTAACCGCGAAGGCATTTATCGCATCTGTATTTATATTCATTTGTGTGCCGTAACCTGTGAGCGTTCAGGCTGCTCTTGTAGGCTAGATGCTTGCCGCAAAACTCGCATTTGTAGGCCTCCGGACCCTTTCCATTCTGTTCACAAGTGTATGTTGCATTGGGTTCGTTAGTATGTCCTTCCCAAGGGTCTTGGTTAATATCTAACGGTGTTACAAGGTAGGAATCCTCTTCTATATCATCGTTTTTGACGCGTGGGTGTATAAACCTGCAAATATAATCATATTACCACAAAAAAAAAACAAGATTTATTGAAAAAAAAAATACAAATTTGCAGTTGTCGTTTATTAACTTAAACGATGTATTTTGTACGTTCATAGAATTTTGACTACTTTTTTACAAAGTATCAGTTGTTCATCAGATCTTACCTAGAGATCACGCTAGTAGGATAAATTATTACAATTTATTTCAAGGAAATATAAATAATAACAAAATCCTTGATCCAAGTTTTTTTTTCTTACTGATGAAGCATGGCTTCATTTAAGCAGGTTTTTAAATAAACAAAATTACAGAACGTGGTCTATAAATAATCCAAACAATCAAATTACATCCTGTTAAAGTTGGAATATGGTTAGCTGTATCTCGTAGTAGAATAGTAGGAGCAATATTTTTTACAATAACATTAATAGCCAACGATATCGAGAACAGTTATTAATAGCATTTTTAAATCAATTGCAATAGGACGAGTTCAGTGGGGGTTTCTTCCAGCAAGATGGGGCAACTGCACAACTCATGAAAATTTAGCACTATTAGAACAATACTTCCTTAATTGAGTTATAAGCAGAGATGTTTGGTCAGCGCGATCACCAGACTTCACTCCGATAGATTTTTCTATTTTCGGATTCCTAAAAAAATCAAGTATATAAGACAAGAATTAATAACTTAAATGACCGGATGAATACAATTGCAAATAAATGTAATGAAACAACATCAAATGTACTGCAGAATACTGTTGACAACATGAAATGTAATCCTTATTGGATGTACTTGTTTCCGGGCTGATATGCCGTGGTCTAGTTCTTGTAAATGTCGACGTTCGCCGACTCGCGGCTGCTTATCAGGCGTGATATCCAGTCTCCACGGGTTTTGATGGTGATGTGTTGCTGGCAATGCTACGCAATAAATAGCCGTGCCCCGCGTCGTGCTGCGAAACGTCGACATATACAAGAACTAAGGTCCATTCACTGTAAGAATGCAGCGTTACATTAGATAGGCGAAAGATTTACGACTTGCGATGGAAATAGACGAGGAATTCACACATACGAAAAACATTTTATAATAGCAAATGAAATTTAAGTGTAAAAAAAAAAAATTTTACTGACATCTATGACATTTGTCAATCCTGGTGTTTGGTTTCAGCTCTGTATTTGGGCGTGTTTATTGCTTTTTTTTTGTGTCGTTCGTGTTATTAGTGTAATTTTATAAGCAATGTTTAAATAACATAATTCCTTCTAAAGCTCTAAACTGAGTACTGTTAATATTTGAAGGTTTCGTTTTAATAACTATATAAACAAGATAGTGATGACAGTATTTTTGCATCAATTTTAGTATGGTAGATGAAGAAGTATTTGATCTACTGCAGGGTGATCAAAAATCCTCAGGGAAAACTATTGGCAGTAAGCAAAGGATAATGTTTATAATTTGTGTCTGGAGTTAAGCGGGCACTTTAAATGCAATGGCAGCAATTAAATGATGCAAAGCAACTTGGGGGGGTGAAAGAACATGTGGAATATTGTAAAGAGAAAGGAGAGCACAAGGAGTTATGTTCACCCCTAAAAAACGTCTTCGTCAAGTGCATATGATTCTTTGGACGAAGCAGATAGGTAGCAATTAGACGACACGTACATTCCTTTTTCTTGCAGAACGAATTACCGACGTGGCACAAAACTATTGGGTGTAACATAACTATTATCCCATTTATCTTACATTTTTACTTCATCGCAATTGTATCTATGTTGCAAGCTAACAACAAAACTTTTAAATTAACCTGAGGTGACCTTACTCTCTTGAGGGGAGCTTAACATTGTATAGAGTGCATGGAGGGAATGCATCAAACATGTGATTGAGAAGAAAAAAGATGATTCAACTCGACAATGTTGTTGAAGATAATGATCGAAGAATTCATCAATAAGCAATACCTCATCATTATACATGTTCAATTAGAATCGATCTGAATGATAATTTGAAACCTGCAGTTTCGTTCTAACTATTATATATTCGAAATTGAAGGTTTCCAGCAAACGCAATTATTACATTATAATTTTACGCATAGGCTATATTTAACACTTATTCCTTAAGGGGTTTTTATCGTTTTGTATTATGTTGCCTCGGCTTTATAGTTGTTGTAGAATTTTAAGAAGTACAATTTGTTTCTACATACTTATTTGTATTATTTTTATCACCTTATTATTTATATAACATTCGAAATAAACTACTAAATAGCGTAATGGATTTATGTTATCCCTTTCCATTATTATAAAATTTGATAACCAAACTTATTCTGCTTATGACACTGACAATTACAATTTGAATTGCCGCAATTTTTTCTTTCTTCAAGTGTCATTTGGGCGCCGATCGCAGCGCTTCTACTGCATCTTAAAGTGGAATGAAGTAGACCAGGCATAAATCAGTTTCGGAAATAAAAATTTTTAAACAAAATTGAAGTTATTTACCTTAGTTGTTATTGATTTAATATTCTGATTTTTTAAAGTTCCTTATAATTGAATAATCCATTGTATTTGTTATCAATTTCACAGCGTCGTGAACGGTAAAATTTGACAGCTGACACAGGTAGATAACCTATAAGACCTATTTAACTCTTACTCCCATTTCAAGAAAGCGGAATATCGTAATTTATAGCATAAATTTATGACCACCCAGATGTAAGTCATTTTGAAACAGTCTGTATTTGTGAGTTAACTACTCACGAGTCGTTACTTAATTACTCACAACTCACACAAAGTGTTTCATTACCTTTTTTTTGCGCAGGTTACAACTGTGCACACGAATAGTGTTTTATGAATTTGATAACGCGTGAGAGTAAGTTACAATAAATAAATGTTCATGAATGCTCACATTTGTGTGCGTTTGGTGAAGGCGCATCACTCACGAGTATGTGTTTTCTCACCTCCTTATAGTAAAGAGCTATCAGATATTAGGATGTTACTTTTTTTAGTTACAAAATATAAAAATACATGTAAATCGTTTTTTTTTTTGTTGGTATTACTGATAATTTTTGTTTAATGTTCAATAAAATATGACTTAGTGTTTGCGAACATTCAACCGCTTATACACCTGATGAATGATGCTCCATACCATCATAATTACAAATTCTTCAAGATGGATTACAAGAATATGAGTTGGTCTTTGTGTTGTTTTCATCGTCTGTTGGATTGTTTAGAAGTTTAGATCAATAGACGACGAAAACAGCTCAAATGGCAATATATATTTAATTAAACCTATCTTCAAGAATTGCATATTATGATGGTATTGAGCACCGTTCACCATTTGCATAAGCGGCTAAATGTTTGCATGCATTAGTTTACTTTCAAGTAATATTTTTGAAAAGTAATTGATATCGGTTGCCTTTCCATAACACTTGCTCTTCTTTAAAATAGCACCAGCTTCCAGCCCACTTTCAAAACAACATCATCTCACCAACCTTAACTTTGCTCAGCCTTTTCATTTCAACAACAAAAATGAAATCGCTTTAATAAGATAGAGCTTGAAAACAGAAAATCATATTAGAATGCGAACATTACATAGTGCTTGATTAATCATCAAAACCATGCTCCAAACAAAACCAATAAATCAAACAGAATTTTGGTGAATCGCCTAATTTTAATAGTCAGAGAAAGAAGTTGTTTTAATTAACTCCTTAAACTGTTATGTTGTATATATATTAGTCTTACGATCACATAAATATATATAAACTTTATTTCCCATCGCACAAATTAAACATAAATATATATAAATATTCTGTTACAAAAAAAGAAAGAAAATAAGTAACTAAAATGAAATAAAAATGAAAAATGGAATCCCCAAGGCGAAGTTTAGCAGCTGCACCTGTCAGCAGCCATTCTTCCACTTTACCTTGAAGCCACTTAAGAGATTAAATAACATTTTATAACGGAGAAATGAATTATTCATTTACACAATATCATACAATATCTTGTCCTAAGATAAACATTCTAAAATATTTTAAAAACCCCTAAATTATAATTAATGCGTCTTTTTGCAGTGCCGGTTTAAGTGTGAATTAGTGATAAATCTTTTTCGCAATGCACGCACTCATAAGGCCTTTCACCGGTATGCTTACGTAAATGTATCGTCAGGCGGGTGGTTCGTGCGAAACCCTTTTCACAAAATTTACATACGTAAGGCTTTTCTTTCAAATGTGTCCACATGTGCGATCGTAGCAAATCTTTGGTTCTAAAAACTCTCTCACAGGTAGCACAAACGAAAGGCTTCTCTCCAGTATGTATACGTTTATGCATTTCCAGAAGGGACGCCGAAGACAAATATTTATGGCATATATCGCACTTGGGTGGCCTTACACCTTCATGAAAGACCATGTGACGCAAAGCGTACTCTTCGATGATGTACGGCTGAACACACCTCGCACACGTACTTCTTATTCTCGTCGTGCATCGTCACGTGTCTTTTTAAATAGGCTACGGTCTTGAAACTTTTACCGCATTTATCGCAAAAAAAATTAGGCGCACTATGCTGAATGTCCAGATGGGTTTTGAGATCGTACAACCTAAAGTAACCGCGCTGACATTTATTGCACCTATATTTATATTTGGTCGTGTGCCGCAACCTGTGAGCATCTAGGCTGCGCTTATAGGCTAGACACTTGCCACAAAACTCGCATTTGAAGGCCTCGGAACCTTTTCCACTCTGTTCACGTGTCGTGGTGTAGTTTTAATCAGTATGTCGTTCCAGAGTATTGTTTATATCTAACGGTGTTACAAAGTAGGAATCCTCTTCTATATCATCGTTTTTGACGCGTGGGTATATAAACCTGGAAATGACATATTATCACAATAAAACAACAAGATTTATTTAGAAAATGATCACAAAATTTTGCAAAAATAAATTATTTCCTTGTAATTTCACATACGAAACAACTACTTTGCAATGACAGAAAAAGGCATTATGCACTAAATAATAAATAATAAATAATATAATAAATATATTGTAAATAATATTAAGAAAATATAGTCCTCAATAAAGCTTGTTAATTTCAATGTCAAGATAAATAAAATATAAATTTATACAATATAAATAAATGACAACTTACAAAAAATTAGACAAACAAACAAAGAAAAGGAGCCACAACATGAAAGGAGGACACTAATTTGCCAGAACTCCTCGATTGCTATATGGTTCTTGATTGATAAGCATTATATATTATAACCTGGTGTTTCGTGAAACGAATTCTTAACATGGAATTTCGAACAAAACAAAAAAATAAATTACAATTAGTAGAAAAGCCAACCGAATAATGGAATAATAATAAATAATAATAATAATAACCTTTATTAATTTGACACACAAAAAGGTGTATATGAAACTAATAATACAATATACACAAATAAAACAAAGAACAATATAAAACAAAAATTCTTTAGCCGGTCACTAGTCGCTGCCATTCGTGATACGTCAAAATACTCTTCAGTTGAATAAATGCAATTTTGTATGAGAAAAGATTTAGTTTCAGACTTAAAACGTGTTTCCTTTGGAATTGATTTAAGGTTATATGGTAACGCAATAAAAAGACGTAAACTAAATATGAGGGGTGAATTACCGCTCAACGCTAATAAATGGTTTGCTAATATCAGATTCCGCTTTATTTTAATCACACGTGTTGCTACCAATGGTTCAATAGCATAATATTTAAAAATCAACAAATAAAATTGTTTGCATGTAGAATTAATGTTATCTCTTTGAGGCTGATGAAATCGTACCTATTTGGCATGAGTCATTGTGTGTGTGTGTACCCGCTATTCGAAACAACACCTTAACTAGCGCTTCCTCCTCGCCAATTTCATCACTGACACAGGGAGTACCTCAGGGTTCAATAGTGAGTCCTCTACTTTTTTTTTTTAATTTATGCTTACGATTTAAAGAATTATATCAACTTCTATGGCCTCTACTAATAGCAGATGTATTTATGTAGTTCGCGTGATTCGCTGAGAAATTTCAAAATTGCGGGAGGATTTTAGAAGTTATGAATGACTGGAGCGACCTGAATGGTTTGCAGCTGAATATCGGTAAGTCTAGTGTCGTGCCGTTCGGTGCCAGCAGTAATATACCCAGTAGTTTCTTAAAAAAATGCTATTCCAGTTTCGTAGAACCAATAGCACACATGTATAAATGAGTCTTTTTCAACTGGAACTTTTCGGATTCACTTAAACAAACTGTGGTTGTTCAATTTATAAATCCGGTGATGTAGACAATCGAAAAACTACAGACCTATTAGTCTATTAACAAGTTGTTCCTAAATTAATTTGAAAGACCGATTGCTGGGGTTCTCAATAGTTAACATCATAAACAAATGTCAGCATGGCTTCACTAAGGAAGATACGGAAACTGCACTTTCGACTAACAAGCGGAATTTTAAATGCCTTGAGAATAAACAAATAACTTTTGCTTACTTATTAGATCGTCCAAAAAGCGTTGATAGCAAAAAACCATCCATACTTTACAGAAGCTTGAGCACAAGGAGTAAGGGAAACACTATAGCTTGGTTTTCATCGTACTAAAGAGCGCAAACAAAAAAGTGCAAGTTAAAAATAAAAAATGAGGCTGCTCTTTCAGATAATATGACCATAACAAAGGGTGTTCCACAAGGTAGCATCTAAGTCCATTACTATTTGTCGTATACTTTAATGATATGTATATCTCAATCCCACTATCTGTAAGTAACCTTTTCACTGTAAAATTATGCGGTGATACACTTTTTAACCACTGTAGTACACGAATGAATTATCGATATAGGCAGCCTTACTAAAACAATTGAGGAGTGGTTAACTATCAACAGCTAAAATTACCACGCAAACAAAGTCATCTCCTCCAAATGCAAACAATTTCAACTCTCCCAGAAGCTGGAAATATTAATAACTGTGAATATCCGTCCGCAACTTGTGTTAAGCGCTGGGTTTACAGTCGACGAAACCTAAAAGGAAGATCACGTCAATGTACTTGAAAAAAACTATGTGCTATGCTTTGCGATTCGTCGACTTTGAGATATAGTAATGGCATGTGCTTCGTATTATGATTATGGATGCGCTACTCAAACATAAAATATGGAATCGTTTTTGGGGTGGTGGTAGGACTTAAACAGAGTTTTTTTGGGTAAAAAAAAGATTTTACGTTATTAATAAACTCGGGTACTCTCAGTCTGCAGAAAGATTCTTAAACAACTACATTTAACTCTATATGATTACATTTTTGAATGCTAATCTTCTTATTAAAAACAATACAAACTATTCGAGGAAAATAATTAAATCATAAGTATTCTACAAGTGTAAAAAGATTAGCTACCACAAGCATCTACTCAACTAAGTGAGAACAATTTAGAATATAAACTTGCTGAAGGGTCTATAACAAATTGCCATGCATAAAAACGTAAAAAAATTGTCAACATTTAAAATGATGTAACAATTATTACTAGAAATACAGAAACAATATAGAGAATTTCTAACCTCAAATATACATTTATAAATTTTTGTTCTCGACCTACGTTTGCATGTTCCATTGTATTGAAACACTGCAACTAATTNTGATTCAGCCACGCATCCTGTCATGGCTTCGACCATGACCTTAGATTTTAGGGTTTTCTGTGAGGTTGTCTCCTCTTGGCCCAGGCGATTAAGACCCAAGACAAGACCCCTCAGCCCCCAGAATGTAGCACACGCCAGGAGCCTGGCTTGACCATAGTGCGGCTGTCCGAAGAAGCCCACAACACGACAGCTGACTGGAGAAGCCTGTCCCCTCACAGGGGAAAGCAGGCCAGTTTTTCGACCAGGCAGGTCTACATCCGATGTGTTTAGCGTATAAGAAAAGCACCTCGTGTAGGATGTGGCTCTTCACCACGCGCATCGGTCCTGACTAGTATAAAACTAGCCCTGGTCATGACAGGATCCGAGGACGAGGCATATAAAGTGCCTCCTCAAGACCACATTTCAATGTGTTTTTGTTATTGTATCATTATATAATTTTGTTTAAAATTCTCTCATTTAATACATGTCTGTATGTTGACAGTTGACAATTTTCACCCGAAGATGATCTGTTATCGAAACATTTCGTGAAATTAAAACGAGATTGGATATTGAACTGTGATTATTCTAATTTTAAAAGAGAAATAGATATAGTGAAATGAAATTTTACAACAGAAAACCACATTAGCATACAAAAATTACATAGTGTTTGATTAATCATAAAAACCGTGTTTTAAACAAAATCATTGAAACAAACAGAATTTTAAAAAAAAACCCGAATCGTTTATTTTTAAGGTTCAGAGAAAGACATTTTTAAAATGGAGAAATTTATTCATTTACAAATATTATACACTATTCTTGTTCACCAAAAGGAAACATCCTGAGGATCTCCTAAAAATCTTTAAAGTTTTAAAGCCATATTTAATGCGTCAACTTGCAGTGTCGTTTTAAGTGTGAGTTGGTGATAAATTTCCTATCACAAATCCACGCACTGATAAGGCCTTTCACCGGTATGCTTACGTAAATGTATCGTTAAGGAGGTGTTGCGCGCAAAACCTTTTGGCCAATTCAACACGTGAGGCTTCTACTATATGTTCCACATGTGGACCTGCACCAATTCTTTAGTTCTAAAATCTTTCTGGCAAACAGCACAAACGAAAGGCTTCTCTCCGGTATGTATGCGTTTATGCATTTCCAAAGCGGTTGCCGAAGACAAATACTTTTCGCATATAGCGCACTTGTGCAGCCTTACACCCTCATGACGGTCCATGTGACGTAAGTGGTTACTTTTGTGGTGATGTACGGCCGAACACACCTCGCACACATACTTCTTTTGCTCGTCATGCACCGCCATGTGTCTTTTTAGATAGGCTACGGTCTTGAAACCTCTTCCGCATTTATCACAAAAATATACTTGGTACTGTTGCTGAATGTCCAGATGTGTTTTGAGTCGTTACAACTGAGTAACCGCGCTGCATTTATCGCATGTGTATTTATATTATTCGTATGTCGTAACCTGTGAGCGACTAGGCTGCTCTTTATAGGCCAACACTTGCCACAAACTCGCATTTGTAGGTCCCAGAATCTTTCCACACTGTTCACTTGTGTGGTTGGTTTCATCAGTATTTCCTCCAAAGTGTCTGTTTATATCTAATGGCGTTACAAGGTAGGAACCCTCTTCTATATAATATTTTTGACGCATTGGGTGATAAACCTTGAAATATGATCATATTACTACACTAAAACAACAAGATTTATTGGAAAATAATCACTAAATGCCAAAATAATGTACTTCCTTGTATTTTCATATACGGAAACAACTGCTTTCGCAATTGAAATAAAAAAGACATTAGTGCAACTACAACCTAGCGTTTCATCAAATGTATCCATTAGTAGTGAAGTGGTTTCCTAATATACCGCTTTATTTTATCGCAGTGTTGCGATCTATGGTATCAATCGAAGAGGGAAACTTACCTAACCTGGGCATTCTGATATTCTACACTTTCTGAAAGGAATAGGTCTGGAAGGGCAATTGTAAGATAGCAAGAATTAGTGACACAATACATCTCTTAGGTCGCACTGTACTTAACATCACCCTCCAACATACATACACTGAGATGGAGAATGATTGTCCCTAATCCTACACTCTTTTCGCGATGCGCAAATCAATATTTTTATCCAATTATTAAAATGAATATTAGTTAAAACAGCGTTTCCTCAAAATTTTGCCGTCAAAATTGACATATGTTCTACCAAATAATTATACCTAGTATACATATGTATGGTCCAAGAAATGTTCACTGGCGTACTATAGATGGCACCACAAGTATTCTCCTATGGAATATATTACCATTACAAATGCACAACAATAGAAAATGCTAGTGGTGTCATCTATATTGCGCCAGTGGAACATTACTGATATAATATTTGGTTTCTACCTAGCGTGCGTTCGTGTTTGAATTTTGCTTATTTAGTCATTCCGTATTATTTTTGTTAAATTTCAACATATAGTCTTTTTCAAGTCTACGCCTTATTTCGCATTGAGAGCGTACGTGCTTTTTTTTGGCAAAATGCCATTTACACTGCACCAAGATAAATTTATTTTGGAGGCATACTTTCGAAATGGTGAGCAAGGAGGTGATGGTGCAGTGGAGATATTCAGCTGTGCTTGGTGCTGAAGAATTTATAAATCAATTTGTCGAGTGCAAATTGATAATGAAACTCTCCTGACAACATCAATCGGGTTTGTCCATCGCTACAGAGGAACTGGGAAGTGGTTTGAAGGGAAAGTCACCAGGTCACGCACAGTTCTACCGAAAATGTGTTGAAGACGTACGTGCTCGTTTCGATCAGCCATTGCGGCAACTTGCACAATAAACTCCCAGAAATACACATCCTAAACAGTGTTATAACAAGTAATGCAATTTTTTTGTAGGTTTATCTTATGGATCACCTCAGAAAGCTGTAAGACGGAAGCTTTATTCTCATGCACATAAATTTCTATAGTGCAGCGATTACTGCCACTAGATTTCGAAAAACTACGGAATATTGCCATTGGTTTTATGCAAATCTAAGAATGACGATGTTTTAAATCTTACTTTTTTTCTGACGAAGCCTTGGTTATAATTTAACAGGTGATGTAAATTCTTTAAATATTAGGATATTGGTCCGCATAAAATTCTAATATATAGATATTAGCGCGCAGTGGCCCGTAAGGAGACCTGTTACGTACAAAGATGATTCCTACTAACAATAAGCTGTAGTATTTCTTCAGTCTTCTCTTTGATAGTCCCTTTGAATTTTATTCCAGTATTGGTTGTGTTTTCATCTTACCCAACTTCTTACCTGAACTCGTGGTGTATTGCTGGCCACCCTAGAAATGTTCTGGCCTTGTACATGAAGCCGATGAACTCTTCCTTTTTAACTCATCGGCTTTTTCGTTTCCTTCGATTGTCAAATGTCCGAGCACCCACAGCAAAGTGACTTCATTGCGGTCTGTCAGGATTTCAGTCCTCGAATACCTCCCAAACAGTCTTGATTGTATTATGGGCGGCTTAATAATGCCTTCAGTATTACTTGGCTGTCTGCTTGCAATATAGATCCGCTGTTTTTAAAAAATATATATGTCGAAATTATGTGATCTGATCTTAATCCAAAAAGGTTTCCTTCCACATGATGTACAATATTATTATGTCCCAATCTTGCATATCTTTGCAGTTCTTGCAAAGGTTTAGGAGCGATTGCAATGCTGCAATAGTAGTCCTCATTTCATCTGCTATTCCTAAACATATAAGTCTTTGCTAAGTTCAGTTACAGTAGTCTGCTGTTGCTTTTTTGTCCATCATACCAGAGATGCATAAGTGATCATAAGTCTCACCATCGTGATGTCGTGTGAGAACAATAAACTACTGACAAACAGTTTCGAAATCGTCCGGACCAGTAGGTTAAAATAGTTAAAGTAAAACAATTAACCATGTCTCTAACAAAATCAATGAATCAAAGAGAGTTTTATGTGATGGTTTAATTTAAGGCTCAGAGAAATACGTTTTTAAAATAGAGAACATTTATTCATTTACAATTATTATACATATTCTTGTTCACCCAACAGAAACATTCTGAGAACTTCGTGAAAGATCTTTAAAGTTTTAACTTCCAAAGCTATACTTAGTGCGCCAACTTGCAGTGTCGCTTCAAGTGTGAATTGGCGATAAATCTTCTCTCACAATTCACACACTGATAAGGCTCTCACCGGTATGCTTACGTAAATGTACGTTAAGGAGGTGGTTTTGCGCAAAACCTTTTCCGCAAAGTTCACATACGTAAGGCTTTTCATTCATATGTGTCCACATGTGTGACCGCAGCGTACCTTTAATTCTAAACTCTTTCTCGCAAACAGCACAAACGAAAGGCTTCTCTCCGGTATGTATGCGTTTATGCATTTCCAAAGTGGTCGCCGACGAACAATACTTTTCGCATATATCGCACTTGTGCAACCTTCCACCTTCATGACGGCCATGTGACGTAAGTGGGTACTCTTTGATGATTACGGCGAACACACCTCGCACACATACTTCTTTTTCCTCGTCATGGATCGCCATATGTTTTTTTAGATAGGCTACGGTCTTGAAACCTCTTCCGCATTTATCACAAAAGATACTAGTGGTACTGTGCTGAATGTCCAGATGGGTTTTGAGGTCGTACAACCTGAAGTAACCGCGCTGGCATTTATCGCATGTGTATTTATATTTATTCGTATGTCGTAACCTGTGAGCGACTAGGCTGCTCTTATAGGCTAAACACTTGCCACAAAACTCGCATTTGTAGGTCCCAGAATCTTTTCCACTCTGTTCACTTGTGTGGTTGGTTTCATCAGTATGTTCCTCCAAAGTGTCTTGTTTAATATCTAATGGCGTTACAAGATAGGAACCCTCTTCTATATAATCGTTTTTGACACGTGGGTGAATAAACCTGAAAATATAATCATATTACTACAATAAAACAACAAGATTTATTGGAAAATAATCACTAAATGCCAAAATAATGTACTTCCTTGTATTTTCATATATGGAAACAACTGCTTTCGCAATTGAAATAAAAAAAGACTGCAACTACAACCTGGCGTTTGATCAAATGAATCAATTAGTAGGGAAGTGGTTTCCTAATATACCACTTTATTTTAATCGCAGGTATGCGATCTATGGTATCAATCGAAGATGGAACCTTACCTAACCTGAGGCCTTCTGATATCTTACACTTTTTGAAAGGAATAGGCCTGGAAGGGCAATTGTAAAACAGCAAGAATTAGTGACACAATACATCTCTTAGGTCGCACTGTACTTAACATCACCCTCCAACATACATACACTGAGATGGAGAATGATTGTCCTAATCCTACACTACTTTCCGCGATGCGCAAATCAATATTTTTATCCAATTATTAAAATGAAATTAGTGAAACAGCGTTTCCTCAAATTTTGCCGTCAAAATTGACATATGTTCTACCAAATATTATACTAGTATACATATGTATGGTCAAAGAAATGTTCCACTGGCGTACTATAGATGGCACCACAAGTATTCTCTTATGGAAATATATTACCATTACAAATGCACAACAATAGAAAATGCTAGTGGTGTCATCTATATTGCGCCAGTGGAACATTACTGATATAATATTTGGTTCTACCTAGCCGTGCGTTTCATGTTTGAATTTTGCTTATTTAGTCATTCCGTATTATTGTTTGTTAAATTTCACATATAGTCTTTTTCAAGTCTACGCCTTTATTTCGCATTGAGAGCGTAACGTGTTTTTTTTTGGCAAAATGCCATTTACACTGCACCAAGATAAATTTATTTTGGAGGCATACTTTCGAAATGGTGAGCAAGGAGGTGATGGGCAATGGAGATATTCAGCTGTGCTTTGTGCTGAAGAATTTATAAATCAATTTGTCGAAGTGCAAATTGATAATGAAACTCTCCTGCAACACATCAATCGGGTTGTCCTTCGCTGCAGAGGAACTGGAAGTGGTTTGAAGGGAAAGTCACCAGGTCACGCATCAGTTCTAACCGAAAATGTGGTTGAAGACGTACGTGCTCGTTTCGATCAGCCATTGCGGCAACTTGCACAATAAACTCGCAGAAATACACATCCTAAACGGTGTTATAACAAGTAATGCAATTTTTTTGTAGGTTTATCTTATGGATCAGCTCAGAAAGCTGTAAGACGGAAGCTTTATTATCATGCACATAAAATTTCTATAGTGCAGCGATTACTGCCACTAGATTTCGAAAAACCTACGGAATATTGCCATTGGTTTAATGCAAATCTAAGGAATGACGATGTTTTAAATCTTACTTTTTTTTCTGACGAAGCTTGGTTTAATTTAACAGGTGATGTAAATTCTTTAAATATTAGGATTTGGTCTGCATAAAATTCTAATATATAGGATATCAGCGCGCAGTGGCCCGTAAGGAGACCTGTTACGGTACAAAGATGATTCCTACTAACAATAAGCTGTAGTAGTTCTTCAGTCTTCTTCTTTGATAGTCCCTTTGAATTTTATTTCAGTATTGGTTGTGTTTTCATCTTACCCAACTTCTTACCTGAACTCGTGGTGTATTGCTGGCCACCCCTAGAAAATGTTCTGGCCTTGTACATGAAGCCGATGAACTCTTCCTTTTTAACTCATCGGCTTTTTCGTTTCCTTCGATTGTCGAATGTCCGAGCACCCACAGCAAAGTGACTTCATTGCGGTCTGTCAGGATATTCAGTCCTCGAATACCTTCCCAAACCAGTCTTGATTGTATTATGGGGCGGCTTAATAATGCCTTCAGTATTACTTGGCTGTCTGTTGCAATATAGATCCGCTGTTTTTTAAAAAATATATATGTCGAAATTATGTGATCTGATCTTAATCCCAAAAGGTTTCCTTCCACATGATGTACAATATTATTATGTCCCAATCTTGCATATCTTTGCAGTTCTTGCAAAGGTTTAGGAGCGATTGCAATGCTGCAGTAGTAGTCCTCATTTCATCTGTTATTCCTAAACATATAAGTCTTTGCTAAGTTCAGTTACAGTGGTCTGCTGTTGCTTTTTTGTCCATCATACCAGAGATGCATAAGTGATCATAAGTCTAACCATCGTGATGTCGTGTGAGAACAATAAACTACTGATAAACAGTTTCGAAATCGTCCGGACCAGTAGGTTAAAATAGTTAAAGTAAAACAATTAACCATGTTCTAAACAAAATCAATGAATCAAAGAGAGTTTTATGTGGATGGTTTAATTGTAAGGCTCAGAGAAATACGTTTTTAAAATAGAGAACATTTATTCATTTACAAATATTATACAATATTCTTGTTCCCCAACAGAAACATTCTGAGAACTTCGTCAAAGATCTTTAAAGTTTTAACTTCCAAAGCTATACTTAGTGCGCCAACTTGCAGTGTCGCTTCAAGTGTGAATTGGCGATAAATCTTCTCTCACAATTCACACACTGATAAGGCCTCTCACCGGTATGCTTACGTAAATGTACCGTTAAGGAGGTGGTTTGCGCAAAACCTTTTCCGCAAAGTTCACATACGTAAGGCTTTTCATTCATATGTGTCCACATGTGTGACCGCAGCGTACCTTTGATTCTAAAACTCTTTATCGCAAATAGCACAAACGAAAGGCTTCTCTCCGGTATGTATGCGTTTATGCATTTCCAAAGTGGTCGCCGACGACAAATACTTTTCGCATATATCGCACTTGTGCAGCCTTCCACCTTCATGACGGCCCATGTGACGTAAGTGGGTACTCTTGTGATGATGTACGGCCGAACACACCTCGCACACATACTTCTTTTCCTCGTCATGGATCGCCATATGTTTTTTAGATAGGCTACGGTCTTGAAACCTCTTCCGCATTTATCACAAACGACACTAGTGGTACTATGCTGAATGTCCAGATGGGTTTTGAGGTCGTACAACCTGAAGTAACCGCGCTGGCATTTATCGCATGTGTATTTATATTTATTCGTATGTCGTAACCTGTGAGCGACCAGGCTGCTCTTATAGGATAAACACTTGCCACAAAACTCGCATTTGTAGGTCCCAGAATCTTTTCCACTCTGTTCACTTGTGTGGTTGGTTTCATCAGTATGTTCCTCCAAAGTGTCTTGTTTAATATCTAATGGCGTTACAAGGTAGGAACCCTCTTCTATATAATCATTTTTGACGCATGGGTGAATAAACCTGAAAATATGATCATATTACTACAATAAAACAACAAGATTTATTGGAAAATAATCACTAAATGCCAAAATAATGTACTTCCTTGTATTTTCATAACGGAAACAACTGCTTTCGCAATTGAAATAAAAAAGACATTAGTGCAACTACAACCTGGCGTTTCATCAAATGAATCAATTAGTAGTGAAGTGGTTTCCTAATATACCGCTTTATTTTAATCGCAGGTGTTGCGATCTATGGTATCAATCGAAGAGGGAAACTTACCTAACCTTGGCATTCTGATATTCTACACTTTCTGAAAGGAATAGGCCTGGAAGGGCAGTTGTAAAACAGCAAGAATTAGTGACACAATACATCCCTTAGGTCGCACTGTACTTAACATCACCCTCCAACATACATACACTGAGATGGAGAATGATTGTCCTAATCCTACACTACTTTCCGCGATGCGCAAATCAATATTTTTATCCAATTATTAAAATGAAATTAGTGAAACAGCGTTTCCTCAAATTTTGCCGTCAAAATTGACATATGTTCTACCAAATATTATACCAGTATACATATGTATGGTCAAAGAAATGTTCCACTGGCGTACTATAGATGGCACCACAAGTATTCTCTTATGGAGATACATTACCACTACAAATGCACAACAATAGAAAATGCTGGTGGTGTCATCTATATTGCGCCAGTGGAACATTACTGGTATAATATTTGGTTCTACGTAGCCGTGCGCTTTATGTTTGAATTTTGCTTATTTAGTCATTCTTTGGTCTTTCTCAAACAACGCCTTCATTTCGCATTGAGAACGTAACGTGTTTTCTTTTTTGGCGAAATGCCATTTACACTGAACCAAGATAAATTTATTTTGGAGGCATACTTTCGAAATGGTGAGCAAGGAGGTGATGGGCAGTGGAGATATTCAGCTATGCTTTGTGCTGAAGAATTTATAAATCAATTTGTCTAAGTGCAAATTGATAATGAAACTCTCCTGCAACACATCAATCAGGTTGTCCATCGCTTCAGAGGAACTGGAAGTGGTTTGAAGGGAAAGTCACCAGGTCTCCCATCAGTTCTAACCGAAAATGTGGTGGAAGACGTTTGTGCTCGTCTGAATCACAGCCCTGGAAAGCCATTACGGCAACTTGCATAACAAGGTGGAAGAAATACACATACAAAATAGTGTTATAAATTTTTTTGTAGGTTTATCTTATGGATTAGCTCAGAAAGCTGTAAAACGGAAGTTTCATTATCATCCATATAAAATTTCTATCGTGCAGCGATTACTGCCACTAGATTTCGAAAAACGTACGGAATATTGCCATTGGTTTAATGTAAATCTAAGGAATGACGATGATTTAAATCTTACTTTTTTTCTGACGAAGCCTTTAATTTAACAGGTGATGTAAATTCTCAAAATATTAGGAATTGGTCCGCACGAAATCCTAATACATAGGATATCAGTAGTAGTTCTTCAGTCTACTTCTTTGATAGTCCCTTTATAAAGGTCTTTCCATGAATTTTATCCCAGTATTGTTTGTGTTTTCATTTTACCCAACTTCTGAAACCTGAACTCGTGCTGTATTGCTGGACACTCCTAGAAAATGTTCTGGCCCTGTATATGAAGCCGATGATCTCTTCCTTCCTAACTCATCGGTTTTTTCGTTTCCTTCGATTGCCGAATATCCGGGCATCCCACAGTAAAGTGACTTTATTGCGGTCTGCTATGATATTCAGTCCTCGAATACATTCCCAAACCAGTCTTGATTGCATTATGGGGTTCACTAATGCCTTCAGTATTACTTGGCTGTCTGTGGCAATATAGATCTCTAGGTTTTTATAAGGCCTCTGATTAATGTCACTTGCACAATACAGTATTTCATATGCTTCTGCCTGAGAGACTGTGGCATATTTTTCTAGACAAATCGGATCAATTCCCCGAACTCGTCTCTGTAACTAGGTTGATTCCAGTTTATCTGATCCGTGATTTGCACCTCAAATTTTCTGTTATTAAATAGATATGTCGAAATCATATGATCTAATCTTAATCCCAAAAGGTTTCCTTCCACTTGATGTACAATATTATTATGTCCCAACCCTGCATATCTGTCGCTTTGCAGTTCTTGCAATCTGGGATGCCCCATTTTTGCTTCCACCATTATCACCAGGTTGAGAGGAGGAACGTTTAGTAGCCATTGCATTGCTACCGTAGTACTCCTCATTGGCGTCTGTTATTCCTAAACACATAAGTCTTTGTATTTTGCTATGTTCAGTTGCAGCAGTTTGCTGTTGCTTCCGTGTCCACCATACCAGAGATGCATAAGTGACCATAAGTCTGATCATCGTGATGTCGTGTGAGAAAAATAAACTACCGATAAACAGTTTCCAAATCGTCCAGACCAGTAGGTCAAAATAATTTGATTAACCGTCAAAACTGTGTTCTAAACAAAATCAATGAATCAAAGAGAGTTTTTGTAAGAATTCGAAATTCCATACAGGTATAATGCGAGAATTTAAATTCATTTTATTAATACGTAGTTGATAGGTACCGTGGCATTTGCTGAGTAGTGTCTACCTAACAGGAAACAATACTCTATTTTCGTTTAAAGACTCGCGTAATTAAAATAATATGGTATTACTTTGTATGTTATCTGCCCCTTTGTTTATTGTATGTTACATTTGCCGTTCAGCAATTCACACGGTCCTCTCAAGTAGGACATCTGAAAGTCAGAAAAATAACGCCTTCGGTCATACTTGCGCCCTCCTGTAAAGAGAAGCGAAACTAGTTATCGGTGCGAATTGACGTCACAATCAAAGTTTATAAAAACCCTTAACATTGCGGTTTAGAATTTAATTAGTCCGCGGTTCTTCAATTTAGCTTCAGGAATAAGCTCGCGTTCCCTTCGTCTGGCGTTTCTAAAACTTAAAATTTAAAACTTCCCTTTTTAGAATTTGTAGTCAAAATCCGCTTAAAAAAATTCGAGAACAGGAAGCAAAAGCTTTCCTCGAGAGGTGATTAGTGATTTTGCGCTAAATCCGTTTGAATTCGCCTCTTTTATTTTGCTTAAATGTTTGTGGATGTTCTGTAAAGTTTTGTGCCTTAAAATTTGGATTACGAGAAGAATTATTTTTTCCCACATCGGCTGGTAAGATGTTCAAAATTTCTGCTTAAAACTAACCAATGCAATTACGTGAAAACCGTAACTCGTTCGCTCTCTCTCTCTCTCCCTTAATAAATAATTTGAAAGTAAGAATTACTAGAATTTAAGTTAATCAACACTGTTAAGTAAAGCCTAAAAAAATCTAAAATATCTAAATAGTTGTGTTTTGTTTTGTCATTTGCTTGATACTTTATTAAATTCGTAGATTGTTAGCTTAACTTAGTTGTCACAAAAAAAATTCGTTAAAACAAAATTGTGTTATGTTTATTCTGGTTCACTTGTTATTTTATTTAATTGTGTAGTTTGTTAGTTTTTTTTTTCTTTCTTTTTCAATGTCTTAAAATATTCAATATATAATTGTAAAAATATAAGTCGTTCTATTATTTCGCCATTTAAAAGAAGTTCAGTTTGAAGCCTTAGAAAGGTATTGGAGAGGAAGTTATCATCGGTAAGAGAAAGCCGACGAGAAGGGTAAGTCGACAATCATTAGGCTAACTAACAGCCCTGCTTCCACTGACGGTGGAAAACACAGTTGGGAAACATCTTTGGCTAAAATTACTAAAAACCGTTCGCTACCGAACAAAAAGTTTGTTTTCCAGCAGTGGCTCGCCGGTCAAAAGGGCAGGAGGGGTTACCTGTAAACGAGACTAGGTCTTGCTCGATTGAATTTGGGCTGACCATCCCCCAAAAGTTTCCAAGTAAGAAAACCAGTTCCGTTACATTTTAAATGAATCGTTTAATTTTAAGGCTCAGAGAAAGACGTTTTTAAAATAGAGAAAATTTATTCATTTATAACTATTATACAATATTCTTGTTCCCCAAAAGAAACATTCTCAGGACCTCTTGAAAAATCTTTAAAGTTTTAACCTCCAAAGTTATACTTAATGCGCTAACTTGCAGTGTCGCTTCAAGTGTGAATTGGTGATAAATCTTCTCTCACAATTCACGCACTGATAAGGCCTCTCACCAGTATGCTTACGTAAATGTACCGTTAAGGAGGTGGTGCGCGCAAAACCCTTTCCGCAAAGTTTACATACGTAAGGCTTCTCATTCATATGTGTCCACATGTGTGACCGCAGCGTACCTTTGATTCTAAACTCTTTATCGCAAATAGCACAAACGAAAGGCTTCTCTCCGGTGTGTATACGTTTATGCGTTTCCAAAGCGGTTGTTGAAGATAAATATTTTTCGCATATATCGCACTTGTACGGCCTCACACCTTTGTGACTGTCCAAGTGACGCAAATAGTTCCTCTTGTGATGATGTGCTGCCGAACACACTTCACATACGTACTTCTTATTCTCGTCGTGCTCATCACGTGCCTTTTTAAGTAGGCGACGGTCTTAAAACCTCTTCCGCATTTATCGCAGAAGAAATTAGGCGTACTATGCTGAATGTCCAGATGGGTTTTTAGGTCGCAAAATCTAATGAAGCCGCGCTCGCATTTCTCACACTTATATCTGAAGTCTTTCATGTGCCTTTTTCTATGAACGGACAAGCCATATTGATTGGAGAAATGCTGACTGCAAAATTCGCATTTGTAGGTTTTACCCTTTGCGTGAACAGCTTTTATGTGCTTTTGATAACTCTCTTTGGACTTGTAACCCTTTTTGCATTTTTCACAAGTGTGGTACGCAGCACTGTTATGTTTAATATTCTTCGCATGACTATCCCAAACCTGTTTCTCAACACAAGATGACATTACTTCATTTTTGTATCGCTTCAAATTTTCTTGTTTGATAAATAATGGCGTTACAATGTAAGAATCTTCTTCCATATCTTCGTGATTGATCCTGAAAATTAGATCATATTAACTCAAAAATATTCGAATTTTTACATCATGCAAACAAGAAATGATATTCGAAAATGATGACAACATTAGATATACCATCAAGCACTTACACAAATAGATTCTATTTAAGTTGTAATTGTGAAGTTAAGCATATAGCATTATTCTCATTATATTATTGATTTAACGAATTAAACGACTTAATTTAGAACAGAATACAAAATTATAGGCACTTATCTAATCCCAAAACGGGGATGATATAACGAAAATCATTAGATAAAATTGATTTTATTACAGGAAATAGTGAAACTCGTAATTCTTTTTCTTGTAATTTGTAACGGTCGAACAGCACTAGTTCTTTAGTAATACTGATTTTCTTGTTTGGCCAATTAATTTCAATTTAACTTCCTGCCTTCATGATTGTAATATGGTTGGGTATCACAATAAAACAATGCTGAAATTTTTTGTTTAAAACACAGTTTAATACATTAAATTTATAATTGTTTCTACCCTACAATTAATTATTTATCTTATACATTATATTCCTCCTGTGAAGAAGTAAATTAGGTACATTTCATAATTGTAAATCAAGCAATTTAAAAAATACTATTTTTTTTAAAGCAATGTATGTATATCGGATCAAATATTGCAATTTTTGTATATTACTTGTATGCTAATCAATACAAAATTGTTGAATACTAAACAACTGTTTTAAAATTACTAAATAAATGTTATATTATAATGTAAAATTTCCTTCGTTTGTAATTTTATTAAATTTGGCAATATTTTCAAATAAAAATTTTTAAACAAAAATGTTCTTTTTTTTATCTATTAAAGAACTACATTTATTTAATTTAATTGGTAATAAAATAGATATTGTAATTCAACTAAGCAATCACCTATTGGAATTCTCTTGCATTATTTTTTTTTTATTTATTAACAATATATGAACATCATTTTTTTTTGGTTTCTCGTGCTATTAAAGTTCATCCTCTAATAGCAGGTTAATGAATAATTAAAAACTGCAAGGAGATTTTTAAACATAATTAATTGTTAATTTGTAAACGCCAACCGCATCAACTATGATGATGCCCCTTTCGATTATGGACGAAACGTTAATCGCGAGAAGAACCAAGACGCGGTTCGAGCACGGAAGCCAATTAGATGCTGAAAAAAGCATTTCTGTTTATTTACAGGTTGTTGCTTGAAAACGTTGCTAATTCAGGCAAATTAGACAAATTTTCTGAAATAAAAAATATAAAATATACAGGGTGATTCACGGAACCGGCCCATTAAATTTGCAATACCTCGATTTACGGGATACCCTGTATAATTTTCTTTCATTTTTATACTTTGGTAAAATAGTAGGAGACTCCACCCTCCACAGTCAACTTACAAACCTTCTACCTTTTGACTGTATAGCTATTGTACGCATTTAATAAATTATATTTTTTTGAGCTTTTTTTTCACAAAAACCAAAATAACTAACAGAACCTAAAAATGCACTTAAAAAATATAGGTTTTTATTTATAGTAGCAAAGTTAGTCATGACTTTAGATGTAACCGGTTAGTGCAACATAGAAGAAGTTATTTATCTTTTCCAAATAGATCATAGCTAAGTATGCTTAACCACAAAGTTTCAAAGTCGAGATATCATTGCAAAGTAAAGAACTTTTAATGAAAGAGTTCCGTGCATCACCCATAAATATGACGTACAATCTACATTATCATTATTTCACGACCCTCATCCATAAATACCATTTACACTATCGGCCATTGAAGTTAAGATAACTAGTATAATTTTTTTTAAAAATCATTTTTTTTTTTCAATATTTAATACCTTTAACATTATTGTAAAAATTCTACAATAAAGTAAATATAACAACAAAGGATTTAAGGCGGCAATCATCATTAGAATAAGCCTATTAAAGAAAAAAAATAATTTAACCTAATAGCAGGTAATAAAAGCATTACAAATGATATTTAAAGGAACGCCGATAAGCAGGTTTACAATATAGGGGTGGGGGTCTTCAGAGAGAGTAAAATTTCACGTGGGTGTTTCCTAAAAGTCTCCAACTATAGCAGGGAATAATTGATATCACTCATTCATTCATTCAAGTTAGGGTGGGCACTTGATGTCCGGGCACTTGAGTAAGGTGCTCATTGTACCATCCCTATTGATTCTCTTATTTCCACTCGAGCAGCTTGGTGTTCTCTATAAAGCCCAGTATCTTGCCCAGTGGAAACTTGAGGACCTTCGAGGGCTCCAATAGATCTCTCTTACATGTAAAGAAGATTTATAGTATACATTCATTCATTCATTCATTCCATTTAGGGTGGGCACTTGATGTCCGGGCACTATCCCTATTGATTCTCTTATTTCCACTCGAGCAGCTTGGTGTTCTCTATAAAGCCCAGTATCTTGCCCAGTGGAAACATGAGAACCTTCCAGGGCTCCAATAGATCTCTTCCGAAGTACTTCTGCCTATTTGATAATTGATATCATAATTGTTGTGAATTATTCTAGTAGTAAACCAGTTACGATACGGTTGTTCAATTGCAGTGTTTGTAAAAATAATATTTAAAAATGCCGAAAGTAAAGCCGTTAAGTGTAGAAAAGATATCGGCTATTGCCACATTACACGTTCAAGGACATTCTGTATGCGTGATAGAAGAAAAATTAGCAGCGACAAAATTTACAGTCCATTACACTATTCGTCGCTACCGAGACACCGGAACATTCGAAGACCGGAATCATCCAGGTCTATCACTGATAACAACCCTCGCAGAAGATTGACGCCTTCAGGTGTTGAGCAGGAGAAATCGGCGATTGATGGCGATCGAAATCATAGCGGAAATGAATAGGATACGCGAACGATCGATATCTTTAACACCAACTAAATGCCGCTTAAAGAAAGCCGGTTTATTCGACCACGTTGCGGTAGGAAAACCGTTATTCCGTCGTGGGAACCGCCAAAAACGATTACAGTGGCCCGGAACTCATAGAAATTGAACCGCAGAAAACTCCAGAAGCGTTTTTTGGACTGACGAGTCCAAGTTAGTGTTTGGGCAGAAGCCCATGATTTTTGCAAGACGCACGAAGGACGGGCGAATGTTGCGCGAGCGTGTCGTTCCTACAGTAAAACACGGTGGTGGTTCAATTATGGCTTGGGGTTGTTTAAGCAGTGCGAGGATTGGAAATCTCGTAAAAATTGACGGCATTATGTGCAAAGAAAATTGCAGCCTTATATTGGAGTAAAATGCTGTAACGTCAGGATTATGGTCGATTGGAGAGAACTTCGTGTTTGCTTTAATTATAACGACCCAAACATCTCGCGTCTCAAGTAGAAGATAATGTTTTGGGCATCATGCACCCGCAGAATCCGAATTTGAGCCCCATCGAATTACTGTGGGATGATCTGAAGAGGGGAGTAACGAAAGTCTGTCCAACTTCGAAAAAGCACCTGTAGCGACTTCTCCAAGCTGAATGGAGCAATATTTCCCAGGAAACTCTGACAAAATTAACAGAGCGCTTGTCACTAGAGCTCCGAACCATAATGAAAGCTAAAGGAGGATTCTTCGAAAAGAAGGAAATATAATATTTTATTGAGAATGTTTTTATTTCAACTTCCTGTCGTTTTTTATTGAGTTAGTAGTAATTTACTAGTTGTCCCAACTTCAATGGCCGGTAGTGTACTTTAGAAATTGAGGAAGGCAATTAGGTTGTAAGCATACCTAATAGGGTCTAGTACGTTTCAGCGCCGCCGATTCAGCGCCAGGACATTTCAGCGCCGGGACATTTCAGCGCCAGGACATTTCAGCGGCGCGTTATTGAATGGTTAAACTATGGATAACTTGATGAGTCATTTTTATGGAGAATTTTTGTACCACGTGTATTTGGTTGCAAACTACATATTATATAACATTTTTCGAATTTATTGTGATTGATACCACTCTTTTCTCTGACTATTAACCTAGTTAGCTTAAGTAAAATAATGAGATCTTATGCAAGTGTAGTCGTGAGCTTCGATGAATAGAAAGTTGTTTTAAGTAATTCAATACTAGTTGAATTTGATTTAAACATATAATGCAGGGATTTTTTTTTTGAACATCTGGGGAGAAGACACATTAAAAATGTCATCATATTTTTTTTTAATATTGGAAGGAGGTAGGAGGAGGGGCGTGACTGTTTTAAATGATAATTTTCCTTTTTGCGAAACATCGGGAAAGAGGATGAATCAGCAATGTTTCAAATCATACTTTTTTTAACATTGGACGGGGTGAAAGGGGGAAGGAATTAGTTTTTTGAATAATATCTTTTTTGTCTTTTGATTTGAAACATCGGGAGAATTTTTTTTTAGGAAATGTTTCAAATTCAACAAAAGGAGAAGGGGAAAGGGGTATTAATTTTTTTAATGATAATTTTTATGTGAAGGTTAGATAAGAGTAATAAAACTCGTTCTTTCGTTCATCTAATATTTAGTATTTGATTACTAGTTTCGGCTTTTTAAAAAGCAATCTTCAGATCACGTCAAAAAAAAGGTAAAAATTGTCGATTATTTTTTTTAACGTTGATCTGAAGATGGCTTTTTAAAAAGGCGAAACTATTAATCAAATAATAAATATTAGATAAACGAAAGAACGAGTTTTATTACTCTTATCTAACCTTCAAATATAACGTTCATTGGATACTTAGAATATAATAATTTTTATGGTTTGAAACATTTTTAAAGTGTCCTCTCTCTTCCGATGTTTCGAAAAGAGAAAAAAAATATTCAAAAAACTAATACCCTTTCCCCTCCACTTTTCTAATATTAAAAAAAAATATGATTTGAAATATTTTTAATGGGTCCTATCCCGTTGTTAAAAAGAGAAAAAAAATATTATTAAAAAATCATTCCACCCCTTGCCCTCCGCCCCTTCAAGTGTTAAAAAAAATTTCTAACATTTCTAATGCATCCTCTCTCCCAATGTTTAGGAAAAAAGAGAAAAAAAACTAATATACCCCTTCCCTCCCCTCCTTCCAGTGTTAGAAAAAAATATGATTTAAAACATTTCTTATGAATCTCCTATCCACATGTTTCGAAAAAAAGAAAAAAATATATCATTAAAAAACAATTTCCCCCTCGCCTCATGTTAGATAAAATATGATTTGAAACACCTCTAATGCATCCTCTCTCCCGATGTTTCTAAAAAAAAAGAAATTATCATTTAAATAATTAATTGCCACCCCTTCTTACCCCTTCCAAAAAAAAAATTATTTGAAACATTTTTACTGCCTCCTCTCCTGATGTTTAAAAAAAGAAAAGAAACTATCATTAAAAGAAATATCCTCCGCTCCCCCTTTCCACCTTAAAGAAGAGAGAAAAGAACATCATTGGGAACATTTCCAATCCATGCTCTCTTTCAATGTGTCGAAAAAAAAAAAAACATTATTTAAAAATCATTCCCCTTCCCTGTCCCCCATCCAATGTTAAAAAAAAATGATTTGAAACATTTTTAATGCATCCTTTCTCTCGATATTTCGAAAAAAAATCATTTCCTCTCCCCTCTTACCCCTTCTAATGTTGTAAAAAAAAATTCAAACATTTTAAAAATCTGTATATCATATGTTTAAATCAAATTTAACTGATATTGAATGTGCCGGCGTCGAAACGGCCGCATCGAAACGTCCCATACCGATTTTTGCTTTAGATATAATCTGAAAAGGTTCCTTTATTCTTAAAACAACATTCTATTCATTGAAGTTCACCAGGTCACCTACATAAGATCTCACTATTTTACTTAAATTTTATTTGCTAGACTATGTTTACAGACAGAAAAGAAGTGATACTAATTGCAATAAATTCGAAAAATGTTACATATGTAGTTTGCAACTAAATACACGTGGTACAAAAATTCTTCATAAGAATGAATAATTAAGTTAACTATAGTTTAACCATTCAATAATGCGGCGCTGAATCGGCCGGCACTGAAATGTCCCGGCGCTGAATCGGCCGGCGCTGAAATGTTCTGGCGCTGAAACGGCGGTGCTGAAACGTCCCATTCCACACACAATAACAGTATAGCGAGAGCATCAGGTAGGTATTTAAACTACAATATTAATATACAAAAAAGAATATAAAAGAAATGTTAATCATGGATCAAAATTTAATAAGAACGAAAATACATAAGAAATTTTAATAAAAATTAAAAGTATACCTAAAAACAATAAACATCCAGGAGAGCCCTGGTTAATCTTAGAAAAAAACATACAATACAAACATGAAATACAATCTACATTATCAATAATTTAATGACCATCACCCAAAAATATAATTTTCTTCAGAAATTGAAAAGAAATAGATTATAGATATTACCATACGCAGAAACAATAATGTTACAACTACAACATGATATGACGATAGCATCAGGTAAATACATTGAACTACATATTAATTATCATTACTACAATGCTAAAAATCATCAAAGAAATGTTAGTCCATTAATTGATCGTGGATTAACATTAACAAAAACAAAAATAGGCCAGAAATTATAATGAAAATATCTTCTCTGAGGTGATTATAGTTTGTGTGTGCGATTCAGATCTGGCTGCCACATATAGCTTTGGTCAGTAATGATAGTTACTGGTAAGGGTTTTCCCCGGCATGTTCGCGTTTATGCACAATCAAATTAGAGGCTGAAGACATAAATTTGCCGCATATATCGCACTTATGTCGTTCTGCACTTCGGTGACGGTCCATATGACGACGATGTGCGGTCTTGTTATGGAGGACGAGCTCACACACATCGCATACGTACTTCTTGTTGTCGTCGTGTGTCGCCATATGTTCGTCTAAATATCGTTTGCCGTTGAAACCCTTCCCGCATTTATTGCAAATGAAACTAGGCGTATTGTGGTAAAGATTCTGATGGTTTTTCAAGTCGTATAGACTGAGGTAACCGCGCTTGCATTTATTGCATTTATATTCAAACTCTTTCTTGTGCGTCGTTCTATGAACGGACAGCTGCTTCTTGGTGAGGAAGCGCTGGGGACAAAATTCGCATTTATGCGGTTTACCCTTTTGATGAACGGTATTTATGTGCTTATTGTAGCTTTGTTTGGTCTTGTAACTCTTCTCGCACTTTTCGCAATGGTATCCTGTACTATTATGTTGCATTTTCTCCTCATGACGATCCCAAGCTTCCTTTTCCATACATAATAGTTTCACCACATTCTTAGGGCCTTCCGAAATTTTAGTTTTAACATCTAGTAGTGGTGTTACAACGTAGGGACCCACTTCTACATCCTCGTTTTTGACGGACGATAGCATGAACCTGTAAATATGATCGTATTATCACTAGAACAGTTGAAACAAAAATCGTTTGATCTCAGATTAAATCAGAATGATATCTGATATCTTAATCTGAACACTACGTGCTACACTAGTTTACTAATTTGAGATTTGGATTCCCATTTGAGATTGAAAGATGGATGAAAAAAAATCTATTACCTAAACATGCATCGTTATTCTTCTCCTAAAAAGATATTCGCAAGGGCTTTTCTAAACACACTTTAACCTACTAAACTAAAAGCAAGTGCTAAAAAGATATTAGTACGTTCCATTACATCTATTAGCACCAAATAGCAATTATATATTAAAAAAAAAACTGTTGTCAATTCAAAGCGTTATAGTTCGGTTTAATTAACTACCTAAATTTACCAAATCAAAATCAGTTAAAAATTATTAGTATGAGTATAAACAAAATACAACAATTTTTGGCGCCCAACGTGGCCCGCTAGTTTTACTAGGTACATTTTTACGTATTATAGTAAAAAAATAGATTCGCAAAAACCAAATAATTGACATGAATACGAAGATGAGTGATTTTTTCGTAATATTATGATAGAATTTTATACCTTTTTACATTTGCCGTTAGTTCTTGCTATGTTAACATGTTAAAGTAGGCGTTAGCAGAAGGCATTTGTAAATATCTTTTCCTAATTCATTCTAAATTGGGGAAATAAACACATTATCATATTTACAGCATAGTCTTTTATTTAATAAACCTAAAAGGACTAAATCTCGATCAAAAAGAAAGAACTACTATCACAGAGGATCAAAAGATTTGCACGCTTGGATGTCCGTCAAGGAGTTCTTGGTTCGAAACCGAGAGCTTGCTCTCAGAATTCTGTTCTTGTGGTCCTCCTTCCGTGGCTCTTTCGCAAATACTAAAAGGTGAATATCTTAAATCCCTCCACGGACGCCAACTTAATAATAACTCGTGGCCTGTCAATGCCCCTCCTGTAATTATCGAAAATTATGAAGGCATGAATTGTTACTATTACGATCACTTACCAAACTTTAAAATAAAAACGAAATGAAGGAAATAACCTAAGAGAGCAAGTTTTCTTGCTTGAAAGGATGAGAAATATCTTCGGGCCTATATGTTAATCAAGAAAATTGAATCAAAAAATGCTATCAATCGCTCTATTGTAGGGATTATTATACCAATAATAGAAAGGAGTAAATACGACTGGTCTATCTGGCTAAAATTGCAATGTGTCGTTACCTGAAAGACTTCATTTTAGTATATTTTAAGTCAGTAATTTGTTTTGACATACATTTTTAGTTAAGCTATGCATTTACCATCATCATAAGGGATTCCGCCGGTACTCGATCCTCTTCCCTGCTTGATAATAATCGCTCGTAGTCGCCCTTCGGGTGTGACACGACGTTAGTTTTCTCCGTTTCTGTAGGACTATAGATCGTAGTTGTACCTCGAGTGCGACGCGACGTTGTTTTTTTTTTCCGTACCCGTCTGATCGTAGACCGTAGTCGCCCATCTGGTGTGGTAAAGGGTGATTTTAGATCTGGTATTCGTGTGTAATCCGCAGTCGCCCCTCGGGTGTGGCACGACGCAACCTTCCACTTCCGTTCGAATGTAGACTGTAATCGCCCCTCGGGCGTGACACAGCGTAATCTTCCATCTCATGTTCGGTTGTAGGTCGCAGTCGCCCCTCGGGTGTGGTGCGACGCAACCCTCTGCCCCTCCTAGTCGTGGCGCACAATCTCCGTGTCTCCTTTTTTCTTTCGTCACACTATATAGTTCATAATCGCCCCTAGGGAGTGACACGAGGCTAGTTTCATGATAATCGACGTAAAAGTCAGATATTTCGAGGTAAGATTATTTTTTTTGCGCTCGATTTCCGCTTTTATCGCTTTTCCTAATGTGGTGATTCCTGTAACAGTCCATGATCTATCAGAATGTTATTTCTTCGATTAATTATCCTAAACATTGTTTTTTCTGAGGTCAATAAATCAAAGAGCATTGTCATTAATCATTTAATTACAGATACACATAAAGCTCAGAAAGAGGTTGTTTCAATTAGAAGGAAACATAATCTATGTTCTCTTTTTGATAATATACAAACGCAATATTTATTCAGTACAAATTTACAAGCTAATTTAAATCCTAAATAAAACTCTATTTACCCAGGCATGTTTTGTTATACATTATTTTCCCACTAATATTTTACATACAATTTTCTTTCCTTCTTCAAAGATAACATTAAAAATAAACATTTTTCGTTTTAGAAAACTTATTGTTTTAAGTTATACAATAAACAATGGACAATAACTTTTCCATATTTCCGTGGTTTGAGTAGATGCATCGAGCTAGTTACATAGAAAAATAGATATGATTGTTTTAACAACAGATGCCGCGTATATTCAAAGGCCTTTAATATCGTAATTAATATTAAAAAGACAGATTTTTTACTCTCATGCAAAATCTTAATTTTGGTTTTTTATTTCGTTATCAGTTACTCAATTGTTGTTCTGTCACATCACTATGTTTGTTGATACTGGAGATGACGATCTTTGATGGGAAGGAGTTTGATATTTTGGAGTTAGGTTTAAAGAGGTTTTGATGGTGTGATTGGACAGGATTTTTAGTATACGGTTGAAGAAATATGGAAGAAATCATCATTTTGTGAACACCCTGTATAATTATTTTATTCAGGTGTATGTACAATATTCGATGCCAAATAGAGCGATTATATGAGATTTCTGAAATTCGCTCAAATAAGCACAACATATGTCGCTACATGTTTATTGTAACACCCTGTATATAAATAGTTACACCAGCTGAGAGGGCTACATAAAAGCTGCAAGTCCCTCATTGAAGCTTTTTATTGTTTATCTCTCACTGTTTAAAAGTGATTTTGGATTAACTAAATTTGGGTTGGATTTCAAAGTTAAATTGTACCCCGTAAATTTAAAATGTCGCAGCAACAGAAAGTATCCTTGATTAACACTCAATGGGGTCTACAAACTGGCAACTGGTCCACAAGTTACCTTATAAACTACGTGAATGAATCATTTCACGACTTGAACTATTATTAATTTCTTCGATATCATTATTGCATTTGTCAGTAAAAATTCTATTTTGAACGTAATATAGGGAAACAAATTGAAATGTTGTTGTATACAATGATTTTCTTAATTTGGGCAATATCTTTGAAGGGCATTGGAAGTGGTGGAAGATGAAATAAATGTGATTCTTACAAGTTTGGAAATTTATTTATTGATTATGCTAACAACAATGTTGATGATACCGGCGAATATAATTGTTAATGCGATACGATTTTAACATTGACGAACAATAATTTTAAAAATAATTTAAGTAATATGTAATATGTAAATTTAAATATGGCATGAAATCTAATAACACTCTAATCGTCAAATACCGTAAAATATTTTTGTTCTCGAAAGAAAATATATTAAATAAATTCTCAAAACCGAAATAATCTCACCTCCAAAACTGTCATGTACTGTATGGTAGCTTATAAAGTGATATTATTTTTCTACGTAGAATTTACAAATGGAATAATATGTAAGTGTTCCATTTACAATAACGAAGTGAGTATGCGCTTTCCTACTCTTGGAACACCTTGTCACAGTATAAACCTTATTCAATAGTTTCACTAAGTGTCGACGCCTTTGATGTTTTGTCTATCAATTTAAGGAAATTCGCGATGGCGTTTGGCGGCTATATTTGCAACTAATAATTGCAAAGTGAGTACGAAAATAACCTATATACTTAAACAGACTAACAAGTGACAGAAAATCGCATAACATCAATGTCACTCTTTAACAAAATGACAGAATGGAACGGCTTTGTAGGTTAGATTTTTGCTTGTAAACAAATTCAAATAGTTTTAGTTACAATTTCAGCCACCTATGCGACACCGCGAATTTCCTTGGGCGCCATGTTTGAAACCCATGTTACCGGCGATGTGAAACTACTTGATATACATATATACTGTGACCTTGTATAGTCAAAAATATTTTTAGGTTATACAGTATAGAATTCTGTAAAACTTTTGTTTAAAATACTTTTTTTTTAAATCAAAAATATATATATCTCTACATCACAGGAAACATAAGCTTCAATATAATACATATACCATACAATGTTCCTCTTCTCAGAAGGAAATATCCTGAATACATCTCAAAAATCTTCATAGGCGAGATTATGAAGGGTGCCCTTTATGCATCTTTTCGACGTGTTCCTTCAAACGTGCAGGACGGGAAAATTGGCTTTCACATTGTAAACACTGATAACGCCTTCCACCGTATGCGTGTTCAAATGTCCTGCTAAGGTTCCAGCGTGTGTAAACGCTCTTTCGCAAAATTTACATATATGAGGCTTTTCTTTCGTGTGTATCCGTTCATGTTCTTCCAACGCTCGTTTGGTCGTCAAACCCTTGTTGCAAAATTTACACGTGTAAGGCGTTTTCTCCGTCGTGTGTGTCGCCATGTGCTCTTTCAAGTTTTCGTTGGTCGTAAAACCCTCCTTGCAGCATTCACATACGTAAGGCTTTTCTTTGGGGTGCGTACGCATGTGTGCCGCCAGATTTTGCTTGGTTATATAACCTCTGTCACAGTATTCACACACGAAACGCTTTTCCTTCGTGTGGGTCGATATATGCATTTTCAAACCAGATTTGGATGCTAAACCTTTACCGCAAAATTCGCATACGTACGGCTTTTCTTTCGTGTGTGTCAAAATGTGATACGTCAGCCTTTGTTTGGTTGGAAAGCCCTTGCTGCAAGATTCACATGTGTAAGGCATTTCTTTCGCGTGACCTCGCAGGTGTAGCTGAAGCAATTGTTTGCTCGTAAAACCTTTCTCGCAGGTAGTACAAACGAAAGGCTTCTCACCGGTGTGCCCCCGTTTATGCACACGCAAACCAAAGGCTGAAGATAAGTTTTTGCCGCATATATCGCACTTGTGCTGCCCTAAACCTTGATGACGGCGCATGTGACGACGATAACTGGCTCTGTGATGGAGTACGACCGAACACACTTCGCACACGTACTTTTTATTACCATCGTGAAACTTTCCGCACTGTTCACAAGTGCAATCTGTAGCGTTGTGATTGGCTCCACTGTCGTGTCGTTCCAAATTTTCTTGTTTAATAATTGATGGTGTTACAACATATGAATCCTCCTCTATATCCTCGTTTTTGACGTGTACCGGTGTGAGCCTGAAAATGCGATTCAGTTAACACAAAGACAACAGCAGGAATCATATATTGTGGCAATGAACAAACAAGAATTTTAGAAGTATTGATAAATGCAGAGAAAGGTAATCGAAGTGTTATGCTAAAACAATATACTTTCACATCCAGATGCAATTGTGTCATAAAGGAAAAATAAACATAATCTAGCTATTACCATTGTTTAAATATATCTAGTTAGTCAACGTAATGCATTTTCGGAAAAATAAAGTATTGCTCAGGGAAGTGGTGCACTCTATCGGTGAATGTAAATTGATTTGAAAACGTGATAAATATAACAGGTATCTCGGTCAGAGTGAGAGACAGATTTCTGTGTTTTATCCATCTGCGGAAACGACGGAATCCGTATCGGTGATTTACTGACATTGGCAAATTGTGTGGCCTGGGAAAAAAGGAAGGGTGGATACATGTGACGCTGTGATGACGCACCTCGATAATTCTCGTGTTTGTTTACATTAGAAGATTAGAATTCTGAGGTATTCTGTTATAAATATAAAGAAATTGAAAGTATATTGCAAGGCACGTTCTTGTTGACAAAACATTAATTGAACAATTTTCTAAATTGAGGTTTTTTCTTTTAGAATAAAATATTTAAACTTAAAACAAAAATCACTGAAAAGAGAAAAGTTAAATCTAAAAGGACGAAAATTTGCCGAGAAAAAAAAACATAAATCTACTTACTACTCAATTTTAATTTTCTTAGTTTTTAAATTAATTAAGTTGTTTTGTTAACTTAATTTACTTATATTTATGATTATATAATAATCAGAAAATGTTTGTTTTATTAAGAAGAATAAGTATTTAGTTTGATAATATATAATCTGTAGTTCGATGTCCTTTTTATATTTAAAATTTTAATAAAACGCGGGTTTTTCGTTCGAACGTATATACGAAAAACCTGCTTCTCCTCCTCTCTCCTATTGCTATCTTCGCTTCTCCCGTGTATAGCGGTACTGTCGCTAACTTCAACTGGTGTAAAGGCGGGAAATTTATATAGTTTTTCTTATATTTACAAAACATTTTTTACTTGATTTACTTATGTTTACTATTACATAATAATAGAAATTCGTTTTTTATATAATGATAAAAATATGTAGTCTGGGGATACAAATCGCCGTTTATTTTTACATATATGCACCACTTTACTTATTAAAAACACCATACATGATGACACATTCGCGCTCTTTCTCTTGAGCGGCTGAAAAGTTACGAGGTAACCTTTGGGGGCAACATCCGTATATACAAGGTTACATCGTAACTTTTCAGCCAATCAAGAGAAAGAGCGCGAACGCGTCATCATGTATGCTATTTTTAATAGCTTTGTTTGTTTGTGTGCTTGGAGCAGTATCTACTGACGTCATCAGAGTAACTTGAGAGCGTCTCAGAGTTGGATTTAAAGATGGTACAAACAAACGCGCTCGATTTCAATATAACCTTAATTTTATTATTTACTTATATCACAGCTATTATGAATAGGAAAAGTAAAAGTAATTTTTCAAACTAATGAATCTAGACTACAATAAAAATGCATCATATACTAGTATTTATGTACCTACCAAGTAAAGTTTTTAAAATATAATAATCGTTCTTTACATAAATCACATTGGTATTATTATATTATCCATATCGTGCATATTTGATGCAGGTATAAATCGGATTACATTTACAAACGACAGTTTACAACACGGTGTTAATGCGATTAGGTTATGTTGCACAAATTGCTCGTAATTGCTCGGACGTCGGATCGCGAGCAGAAAGAGGAACCTGTTTGTGATCTGGATTTGGTTGCTCTAAACAAACAAACACGCACAAATCATGCTCTAAAATACAAACAAACGCGTAAAATTCCATGGATCTGCTTAGATCAGACAACAAACAAACCTAATAAGTAACGTAGTGCATATATGTAAATATAAATGGCGATTTGTACCACTTTTACTCCCAAACTACATGTTTATTTTTATAATGAAAAACGAATTTCTACTATTATGCAATAGTAAACATAAGTAAATCAAATAAAAAATATTATATAAATATAACACAAACTTAGAGAACTACACACATATATAGAGCATAACATTAAATTAGAAACTAAAAAAAGTAAAGTAAAATGGTAAAAAAAATAACGATATAATTATCAAGCTAAATATTTATTCTTCCTAATAAACAAACATTTCATGCAAACACGAGAATTATCGCGTGCGTGTCATCACAAGCGTCATCGCTATCCACCCTCTCCTTCCCGGGCCTCACCTGCAATCTGCCTACAACTTATCAGATAACTATTGCAATTAAATAATATTTTACCGACACGTAAGAGAGCCATCTTGTATGTAGTAGTCTAACTATAAAGTTTATATTTAATTCGAGACGGACATCAACGGTGTGCTGCCATCTACCGCTTTTGTCCAAAATGTTCAAAAATCCGTTAACTATTTTGTCCATAAGGTTGACTAACTAGTATGTATATAAACAATGCTATTACTGATAAACAACAATCTGGTATTTTATTGAATAAATTCCTGTGTGTTCCCAGAACAGTTTCAAACTGTTCCAAACACAAATAATAATAATAATTAATAATGTACAGTATATTTGCAATAAAAAAATTGTCAATACAGAAAATGTAAAATATTGTCTATAAGACAGATTAATATGTATACTAGTGTGCTTTCTATAATAGATTTATTTGCCTGGCTAATGTTAAGAAAATAAATAAACAAAACTTTCTAATTAAATCTTTTCTACACAGATACCTACTTTTATATATTTAATGATATACACAATACAATCCCACTTCATTAGATGGCTATAAACTTCCGTATATGCCTGATATATGTAGTGTTCACCACTGCAGATCATGCGCACTAGTAATCTCCCCTCCCTCTTTCTAACCAATGAGTAGTTTCTATCAGTTTGGGATAAGTTGCCGAGGTGGCTGTACGTCTTGTCTCTCCTAAGTCACTAACTTGTATATGTATTACAACTGTCATTTTTCAAATATGAAAAGTAACTAAAAAATATTAAATACTTGTTTATACAAAATTTAGGCATTAATTTAAGAAAATACCTCGAACATCAGCTTGCATACACCCGAAAATACTTCAGAATGGAGTTCCCTCGCAGTAACAGACCAAAAATGTTGCAGAAAGGATCGGCGCCTCATATGGTTCGTCACTCCTGGATAGCATAGCACTTCATCGCCACAAATAAACATTTCATTTTACTTTTAAAACGTTTTTCAGGGAGCTCAACAATGGTAATGATGTGGCTTTCTGAGTTGATGTTGGTTTCTCGTTGAATTGTTATGGTGATCTCCGTTGACCGAGAAAATACTTCTGTTGTAGTGTACGTAAAAGAGTACATTTAGGATGAATGATGAATGATGCTAAGGTAAGCACTCCCTCCTCCCTAAAGTGTTATTTCTTAATTTAATTGCAGCAAACCAGGCGCTAGTGTCCTTCTCAGCCCTATCAGATCTAATGTCGAGGTCTTGAGGAGTCGATGCTTGGACGATTAAGGGCGCATCATCAACGTAGAGGCACATTTCCGCGCACTGGACATTCGCAGGGAGATCATTTAAATATATAATGAAAAGTAAGGGGCTGATAATAGACCCTTGTGGCACACCATATTTTATGTCACGTGCGCATGATGAAGCGGTGTTCCAACGAAAAAACACTTACTTGATCTCAAAACAAGGACGAAAATGACCTTCTTTGATTATAAATATGTCTTTCGGATGTTAGATATTACACGAGAAGGAAAATTGGATCGAGGAAAAAACCATTTCGATTGATTTTTTCTGCCTATTCTGGCATTAGATTAGATTAGGATTGGAGTGGGCTATGATCCTATTTCACCGCGATCTTTTCAGATCTATTGTGATCCCCTTTTTCCTAGAAAATCCTTAATGCTTGCTCTCTTAATTAGCCCTATCATCTTTGAGAGCGGCTTCTTTCAGTAGCTACTAGCTGTGGGGTTCTCCACGCCCATTACTAGAAACCTTGTCCTCGTCAGAAGGCTATATTGACAGCTCTTTAAGAAAAAAAGTTGAAGTAGTAGAACTACTGTCAGTACGTCCAGAATCTTCCATTTTCAGTACTCCACTAGTCTTCGCATGTGAAGAACAAATACCTTTCTCTCAGCGACAATCTGAACCTTACACTTCAACAACCTTTGTCAAAAAAAAAAAAAAATTCATATAGATAATAACATTAATCAAAATTCCCAAATGTTGGGAATTTTGATTAATTGTTCCCAAAAAATCATCTGAATTAGTTACCGTAACTAGTGACTTCCAGCGCTTTTGACCACCCATATCTCGAAAACGGTTGAGAATTGAACCTATGCTGACTGGAAGTGTCTTGCTAATTTTGATACAAGGAATAACCCTATGAAGTTATGCAACTCAATGGTGAGACACCCTGTATATTAACGTTTATAATAACTGTACTGTTTGTTTAAACATGAGTGAATAAATTATTGTTATTTGTTTATGGTTCAAACGTGAATACGTGTTCATTTTTACTGTGAAATACAATTTTAGTGGACTTCACCATTATTGAACATTCGCTGAAATCGGTAACTTATTAAACCAAACGTTGTGGTTAATTTTAAAATATAGGTTAAACAGCATTAAGAAAAGGTAATCAGAGATACACATAGTTCTTTTATTGAGATTTACTAGACAATGTAATATACACAATTTTACGTGCATGTCATTTAATTGTATTAAAGAAATCAGAATTAATGGGACTGACATAAAACATTTTCACAGTGTACCCGTTCGAACGAAGTAGCAAGATTATTATTAAGCATCAATAATAAAAACATATATTATTCATCGTTTTAATTACAATTATCGGCTTACAATTCTGCGATGGATAAAACCAACAGCAAAATAACCCATAAAATGACTTCTGACAAGTGCCAAAAAGGTACTAACCACAAAATTAAAAATACGCTGAAAATTGTTGAATTGCGAAGTTGCCAACCTCCTGCCATGTATAACTAACTTATGGAAGGTGACAGTTGCACAATGTACCAACCCTAAAATTAACCAAATACCGAAAACAGTGCTATAATGAACTTCATTATAGCATTGTTTTCGATTACGTAAGGATTTCATTAGGACACCCAAATGGAAAAAAACTTTATTGTGTATGTGTGATACAAATATTATACAATATTCTTGTACTCAAGAGAAAGAATCCTGAAGATAACTCCAAATCGAATAATCACGGAGTCAGAGTTATGTTTAATGTATCCTCTGGCAGTGCTTTTTCAAATTTGACTTGCTGATAAAGCTTCCTTCACAATGTAAACACCGATAAGGTCTTTCTTTCGTGTGTCTCCGCATATGTACCTCGAGATTTTCCTTGGTAATAAATCCCTTACCGCATAATTTGCATATGTAGGGCTTTTCTTTTGTGTGGGTCCAGGTATGTACCTTGAGGGTTTTGTTGGCTGTAAAGCCTTTATTGCAAACTTTACATACGTAAGGTTTTTCTTTGGTGTGTATTCGCGTATGTATAACGAAAGCTTCTTTGGTTGTAAAACCCTTACCGCAAACTTTACACGTGTAGGGCTTCTCATTCGTGTGTGTCAACATGTGTCGCTTGAGAATATGTTTGGCCATAAAACCCTTGCCGCACACTTTGCAAAGGTAAGGCTTCTCCTTCGTGTGTCTCCGCATATGTATCTCGAGGGCGTGTTTGGTCATTAGACCTTTACCGCAAAATTTACATATGTGAGACTTTGTATGATGCGTGTCTGTTCCTATGTGAATCTTTAGACTCTGTTTAGACGCAAAACCTTTTTCGCAAAATTTACATACGTAGGGCTTCTCTTCCGTATGTATCCGCATATGTATCTCGAGATCGGGTTCAGTTATAAAACCCTTATCGCAAATTTGACATTTATAGGGCTTATCATCTATGTGTGTCCGCATATGTTTCTCAAGACCTTCTTTGGTGGTTAAACCCTTATCGCAAACCTTACAAATATAAGGCTTTTCTTTTGAGTGTGTCAGCATGTGCCTATCGAGAATGTGTTTGGCTATAAAACTCCTATGGCAAACTTTGCATACGTAAGGTTTCTCTCTCCTGTGTGCTCGTATATGTATCTCGAGATTTTGTTTGCTTGTAAGACCCTTATCGCAAATTGCGCATACGTAAGGCCTCTCCTTCGTATGTGTCAGCATGTGACGTTTGAGAATAGGTTTGGACGTAAAGCTCTTATCGCAAACTTTGCACGTATAAGGCTTCTCATTGGTATGTATGCGTTTATGAATACGCAAGTAATGGAGTGACGACAGGTATTTCCCGCATATATCGCATTTATGCCGTTCTGCATATTGGTGACGAGTCATATGTGCTTTCAAATAGCGTTTCGCCTTGAAACCTATCCCACATTCATCGCAGAAGAACTCAAGCGTACTCTGGTCCATGTCGCATTTGTCGTCTAAGTGTTTTTCATGAAACATCTTTATTTGCTCGCAGCAACCTTTCAAAGTTTGGATATTATTTCCGCCCTCTTCGTAGAAGTGCACCGCACTATTCTGCTCCATGTTTTCTCCATGGTGACCACTGTTCGTTTTTAATGCATGATGGTGTCACAACGTAAGGGCTCCCCTCCATGTCCTCATTTTTGACGCCTGATGATGCAAACCTGAAAATATGATTCTATTAATGCAAAAACAACAACAGATATCCTATAATAATAATCCCAGGTTGAGCAAATACATAAGAAATTTTATTGATAGAGAAACCGAGATATTCGGTCGAAATAATATACTTTCACATCCAGATCCACTTCTGCTTATAATTAAACTGCTTCTTTACTTCTCCTGTTATTGAACAGGAATTATTAAGAGCAATTAACAAATTAAATAATTCTATGGCTGCTGGACACGACTCAATTTCCTCATTTATAATTAAAAGGTGTGCAAATACTGTTTTAGCACCACAAATTATTCTTTTGCACAGGGAGATTTTAAAAATAGCGAATGTTGTGCCCATTTATAATAAGGGTGATCCAAATTACCTTGATAATTATAGACCGATTAGTATTCTATCTGTCTTCTCTAAATTATATGAATCGTTAATGAATGAGATGTTACTTTCTTATTTCAATAAGTTTCACCTTTTCAGTGATCATCAGCATGGATTTCTTGCGGGTCGCTATGTGAATACTGCTTTACACAAATTTATAAATCAAATTTCTCATGATATTGATTCAAATGTTCCTTGCCTAGCAATGCTTATTGACCTATCTAAAACATTTGATAATGTTGATCAAAGATTATTACTTAGCAAATTATATAGCTATATATGGCATTAGAGGAATTTCCTTGCAGTGGTTTGAGAGCTATCTAACAAATCGTAAGCAAAGGGTAGTAATCAACGAGTATTCTTCTCGTTTGTGCACTGTTGAATGTGGTGTACCTGCAGGATCTGTGCTGGGACCTACACTTTTCTCAATATTTATAAATGATCTTCCTTTATCTCTATCGACTGCTACTAATATTGCTCTTTATGCAGATGCTATTAACATAGGAATAAGTTCAGATTCTCTTAACAAACTATTTGAAACAGCCGATTCTATATTATCTAAAGTATCTGATTGGCTTAGAAACAATAAATTAATAAAACCCAATGTATTCTATAATCATTGATGAAAACTTAAAATGGGATTTACATATTGATCGGTTATGTGGCGAGTTATGTCTATTATATTACACCCTATATTATCTGAAACGGTCTTGTAATAGGCAGCACTTAAAATTGCTGGGTTGTATGCAGGTATAAGCGGTGTTGTCCCACTAATAAACGTCCTTCCTCCATGGTTGATCCCACAAGTAGCTAGGGAAGAAAAGATCCACCTACACAAAGCCCAGCATGCAGAGGTAAGGCTAAATACAATGGGGCGCGCCAGGTGCCCCATGGTTAGACTAGTAGACTGGTTTTCTATCCAACCACGCATCCTAGTCAGCCTAGTCCGCCACCTTAGGATTTAGGTTCTTGTTGAGGTTGTCTTCTCTCGGTCCATGCAGTTAAGCCAAGATCCCCCATCCCTTTCGGGACCTGGTTTAACATTTGGACTTTCGGTAGCCAAAAGCAACAACTGGCATCGTTATGGAATCCCTACGCAAGGCCTTATCCACGACACGACGGCTCAGGCGAGAGGGAGTGGTTCACGGCAATGGTCTTCATTCACCCTGCTCCGGTTTTAAGCAAAGAGGACGAATTTATAGCCTCCATTAACCATATCCTCCTGAGCGAACCCTGACAAGATTGCCTTTTCCCCATCCACCACCCCTGGGACGCGCCTGGTAGGTATTCCCAACCCCCAGGTTAACGACTATAGAATAAAAGTAAATGCCCTAAATTTGATAACATCTTACTTATCTGGCAGAGGCAATTAACAGAGTGGAGTGGCTCCGGATCTGATGTAAGACACATAAAGTACAGCGTACCACTAGGTTCAATTCTGGGTCCCCTACTCTTCTATCTTCGAAGCGATATGTCTGTATGCCGACGTACTTCGCTGCAGATACCGAACAACTCTACATGAACACTAATAAAGCTATTCAAGATGCCAAAAACTGGTTTAATGCAGATAAACTAAAAGTCAACTCTGGTGAAACACAACAACTAGTCTTATAATAAGAGCTCAACAGTAAATTATCTTGGCATCATCATTGATTCACGTCTTACATGGAGTGAACACGTGGATCAATTAGCGAAGAAACTTTCCGCTGCTCTATATGCTATAAAGAGGGCATATAGCAATACTAGAAGCAACTAGAATTGCTTATTTTGCAACATTCTACTCTCTTATTTCTTGTAGGGAATTGTTTTGGGAAGCATAAACGGAGGCACAGAGAGTATTCACTTTGCAAAAACGGGCAATTAGGTTCCTATGCAATCTGAAAAGCAGAGACAGTTGTAGAACGCACTTCTGTCCAAAGAATACTTACTCTCCACCATTTTTTATCCTGTCCATCGTAAAATTGACAATGTTCTGTAATGGTTTTATTACAAATACACTTATTATTATTATTATTAACATTATTATCATTAAAAAAAAATAAGACAGTTTTAGTCAATGATGATCTTCAAACTTCTTATTTGGTAACGTAAAGTATTAAGCTTACCAATTAGTTTATAAGCGTGTGCCTGCTATGTTATTTTTCCATCAACACGCAATCCTAGAAAATTCAAATCAGGTGCACTATGTACATTTTGAAAAATAAAATAATTTGTCTTAGTTGCATTTAAGAATAATTTATTTTGTGAAAACTAGGTGTTCATATTGTTTAACCGTGTATTTGCTCTGTTAACTATTTCTAACATATTGCAACTGGATACAATAGCACTTGTATCATCCGCATACATATGCAAGAACATTATAATTTCCATTTTTTATTATGATCCTTTGAAATAAGCTAATTGTGATATTCGTACACATAGATATCAGAAAAAAGAAACAAGTTTTCATTATTATTTATTTGTAATTCATTAAGGATTTGTTTTAAATCAAAAGATTCTTTTATATAATCATTATTATGGTTTATTACTTTAGAAATAGAAGCGGCTAGATTATAGAAGGGACTTTGAATATAAGAAAATATAGGTCTTAGTGGAACACCAGGCTCGTGGAACTTGCGTAGTCGGTGTACTTCAATACTCAACATTATAGATTCTGAAGAAGGCTGAATTAATGCCGAAACGTTGATAAATAATTAGAAGGTGTCTTATTTCTACAGAAGAATCTATTTCCAAATCTGAAGAAAGATAGGCTGAAGGAAACCATCACATATACACTGACTGTAATTAAATCATTACACCAATCGTATCTTGGAAATTTAAAAATTTCTGGTAAGAATCTATATTTGCAACAACTTAACACCACATTTTGTAACAAGTATGTCAATAAGTATGAAAAACATTCTATTTGCAATCTAATAGTAGTAGTAATAAAGCACCACCATCTGGTAAACAATCTACTGAAAGCCACAATAGTGTCTCATAATAATGTAATAATCTGTTAAGTATTCCGCCCTGCATATATCACATGCTTCCAGGTATTACAACTATCGTACAATATTTTTGATCTCAAAAGAAGTTATGCTAAGGACAAAAGCAAAAACTCGCAATGATCTCAGCTCCCAAAATTGTGTTCAACGCATCATTTTGCAGTGTCGTTTTCAGTCTATAACAAATAATTCTCTTTCTACAATGTAAAACACTGTTAAAGCTTTTCATCGGTATGCGTACGTAAATGTACCGCTAAAATTTCTGCATGTGCAAAACCTTCCGCGCAAAATTTGCATATATGAAGCTTCCCTTTCGTATGAATCCGTGTGTGCACGTCCAGATGATATTTGGTTGTGAAACCCTTGCCGCAAAATTTACACGGGTAAGGTTTCTCTTTCGTGTGCGTTCGTATGTGAACCTTTAGCTTTTGCTTGGTTGTAAAACCCTTATCGCAATAACTACATATGTAAGGTCTCTCTTTAGTATGCGTCCGCGTATGTACCACCACCTTTTGTTTGGTTGTAAAACCCTTGCCGCAATAGCTACATGCGTAAGGCCTCTCCTTAGTGTGCGTCCGTGTGTGTACCTCCAGCCTTTGTTTGGTTGCAAAACCCTTGTCGCAATACACACATATGTAAGGCTTTTCCTCCATGTGTATCCGTTTATGTATCGTCAGCTCAGATTTGGTTACGCAACTCTTATCGCAAAATTCACATGCGTAAGGCCTTTCTTTCGTGTGAAACCGTATATGTATATTTAGCTGTTGTTTGGTTATGAAACCTTTGCCGCAAAGTACACATACAAAGGTAGATTTTTCTTTCGTGTGAGTTCTTAGGTGTATCTTCAGCCTTTGACTGGTTATAAAACTCTTGCCGCAAAATTTACATATGTAAGGCTTCTCCTTCGTGTGGATCCGTTTGTGCACCTCCAGCGTATGCTTGATTCTAAAACTTTTCCCGCAATAGTTACATGTGTAAGGCTTTTCCTTCGTGTGTATTCGTATATGTATCGTCAACCCATATTTAGTTATGTACCTGTTACCGCAAAATTCACATACGTAAGGTCTTTCGTTCGTATGTATCCCTATGTGTGTCTTCAACCTGTACTTGGTTACAAAATCCCTGTCGCAAAATTTACATATGTGCAGCTGTTTTTGCGTTTGTGCCTCTAATTCACTTTTGACGTTGGGCAATGTATCATCCTGCTTCATGTTTCGTTATGACGTTCCCAAACCTCCTTCTTAATATACACTGGCGTTATCTCATAGGAGTCCTCTTCTACACCCTCGGTTTTGACGTGTGGTGATACAAACCTGAAAATATTATTCGATTAGCGCAAAGTCAACAACAGGTGGTCTATTCTCTCAAAGAGTATAACAGGATAAGCTACTGAAACGTGTAAACTACGTTATACATGAGCAAGAGGACACTCCTTGTCAGGGCAAGGTAACAAAGGTTGGAGGTGGTTGAGAGAATTTCCCTAAGTAAATAAATTGTAAAAGAAACAAAAAAATAAAATGGAAGGAAGAAAGCATTGCGACTAGGAGTGAAGAAGAAGCGGCAGCCTCAGTCAAGCCACCGATGCATAGGTCGAATTCCACTTCTTCAAGATATAAACAAAACCGCTTCAATTAGCGGTCGGTGGTAGTAGGCAGGCCAGACAACCGGCTCCGCTCAATTGGCGGTCGGAAGCAGTAGACGGGCCAAACAACCGGCTCCGCTCAATTAGTGGTCGGATCATTCAACGAGCCAAAGCAGTGGCTGCATTGAGCGAGAGGGGGCGGTGCTGGAAGACTGCTTCTTCGACGGCTGGACTCAGTCCAAGTCCTCTTATACTTACAAAAAGCTTGTCCAAACAGCTTTTTCTCCCTACTATTTTACTACAACTTGCACAGACATAAACATAGCTTGTTGGGAGGGGCGGGAGGACACGAGACAATATATTTTGAATTCACTGGCCTTAGTTCCTGATGAGTAATTTTTCTTAAAGACACTAATACATGTAAGTTGAGTACAAAAACTATGTTTATTACGACACTTTATTTATTTCTGTATAAGATCTACAGTTGTAATTGAAAATAACAATACATTTTTTAACAAATATGTCTTTAAGTGTGAAAATCACTAAAAAATTAGTTCCATATGTAAATTAGTAACATCAAACGAATTCTTAAATACTAATTAATGAAAAGCCAGCTTGCGAACAAACTTCCTGGCATCTAATAACTGTGTAATAATCCGGAAACTGCAGATCTGTACAAATCATCGGAAAATCTGGCTTCCAAGTAATATAAATATCGTAAGGTGAGATGGAAGAAGGTATTCCCTAAAAATTGCAAAAGATCTCGCTTTCAAAGATACACATGTCTAATGCATCCTTCTGGCAATGTTGAATTAAATTTGAGTTTCGGGAATATCCCTTTCCGCAATCCAAACACTGATAAAGCTTTTCTCCAGTATGCGTACCCAAATGCGCTGCTAATGTTTCAGCGCGCGCAAAACCTCGCTCGCAAAATTTACATATATAAGGCTTTTCTTTCGTGTGAATCCGTATGTGCACGTCCAGATGTTGTTTAGTCGTAAAAGCTTTGTCACAGAATTCGCATACGTAAGGTTTCTCTTTGGTGTGTGTCCGTATGTGTACTTCCAGCCTCTGTTTGGTTATAAAACCTTTGTCGCAATAGTTACATATGTAAGGCTTTTGCTCCATATGTGTCCGCATATGTATCGTCAGGTCAGATTTGGTCACGCAACCTTTCTCGCAAAATTCACACGTGTAAGGCTTTTCCTTCGTGTGAATCCGTGTGTGTATCTTCAGCTGTTGTTTGGTTATAAAACCCTTGTCGCAAAACGTACATACGTGAGGCTTCTCTTGCGTATGTGCGCGTATATGTATCTTTAGAGTGTATTTGGTTAGAAAACCTTTACCGCAATAGTTACATATGTAATCCCTTTCCCTCATGTGTGTCCGTATATGCATCGTCAGCTCAGATTTGGTTACCCACTCCTATATCGCAAAATTCACACGCATAAGGCCTTTCTTTGGTGTGAGTCCGTATAATATGTGTCTTCAGTTGTTTTTTAGTTATAAAACCGTTGTCGCAAAATTCACATACGTAAGGCTTTTCTTTCGTGTGTGTCCGTATGTGCAACTTTAGCTTGTATTTGGTTATAAAACCTTTGTCGCAATAGTTACATATGTAAGGTTTTTCATTCATGTGCGTCCGCATATGTACCGATAAGGCATATTTGGTTTTGTAACCCTTGTGGCAAATTTTACATATGTAACGTTTCTCGTTACTGTGCACCTCTAATTCGCTTTTGACGTTGTGCTGTGCACCATTCTGCTTCATCTCTTCCTCGTGGAGACCCCAAACCTCCTTCTTAATGCTTACTGGCGTTATCTTATAGGGGTCCTCTTCTACGTCCTCGCTTTTGATGTGTGCTGGTGTAAACCTGAAAATATTATTCTATTAACACAAAGACAACCACAGGCATTAGATTGAGCAAACAAGGAATTGAGTTACAAAAGGACTGATGTATTAATAATAATAATAATAACAAAAATAATTTTATAAGCCACAGGATCTAAAATATATAATATAATATATGGGCTGCGTCAGGACAAGATATACAATAAAATACATAAAATACCATCTAAGAGCACATTATACAAATTTATACATAGATTAGATTAGATTAGATTAGATTAGATTAGATCTTTATTCAGTAAAATACAAAATTGTGTTGAATATGTCATTGAATATTTTTACAAATCCTTAAGCACTCACCATCGCAATTAACATAAAACACGTATTTAAATTCAGCACTCCTAAACAGAAACTCCGACACGCTCTTATAACACTTGTTCTTCAGATATTCTTTTAAGTAATTTGTAAACCCATGAGTTTCCAAATTTCTAACATTTTTTGGTAGTTTATTATAAATGTTGATGCACATAAACCTCGGACTTTTTTCAAAGAGTGCAGTTCTATATGAGTTGGTACGGCGCCGTCACCTTTATACCTTTATACCATCATACGCAGTATTAAAGTTATTATCAAAAGAAAAGAGGTTTTTATTTTTATAAGTGAACACTGCACATTCATAAACAAAAAGGCGGCATAGCAAGGATAAAATACTATATTTAATAAATATAGGACGGCATGATTCCATGGCACCCAACGAAAATTGTTCTGACAATACACACTAGATGGGCTATGGTCAGTGGTTTCGTGGACCGATGCTCCATACGCCAGCAAGAACAGATGTAGTTGCTGGTCCCAATCTCGCTGGTGGTCTACGACAACTTTCGATAGATAGTTGATAACTGTCCTGTTCATGCGCTCCACCATGGCATCTGATTCCGAGTGCAATGGAATGTTGTTCGGGTCTTGCGAATACCCAATATTTTGCACACCTTTTGAAATACCGCTGATTTAAAATTACGTCCCTGACCGGAGTGAAGTTCAAGTGGTACACCAAACCGATTGAAAAGTTCTTTAACTAAAGTCTCAGCGACTGTCACAGCTTCCTGGTTTGGTAATGCATAAGCTTCCACCCATTTGCTGAAGTAGTCTACTGCAACCAAGATGTATTTATTTCCAAATTCCGTCGTGGGAAATGATCCGGCAATATCAATCGCAATCCTTTCAAAAGGACTGCCCACGTTGTATTGGCTCATAGGGGCCCTTTTCCTTTGGGAAGGTTCATTGGCAGCGGCACAAGTTGTACATCTCCGGCAGCAATCTTTCACGTCATTCTTGCAATTAACCCAATAGAATCGCTCTCTGATCTTCTCTGAAGAATCTGAAGTCTGCTATTGGTCCCAGCTTCGTCTTCTAACACTCGTCTCAGAAGATCATTTTCCATTACCAAAGAGTTCCACTGAGCCCAATACGATTTTAGCTCTCACGAATACGGTGCTACCGTTTTCCAGTTGGGCTACGCTTCTTGCGTCTTCCACTCCATCACACGCTTCAAAACTTCGTCAGACTCCTGGTCAGCTCGGATTTGGTCTGCAGTCTATCTATCATCTACGACAGTAGTCCTCAAGCAAGTTGCTTCATTTTTCTCTTCAGCACGACAACAGTGCGCACAGTCCTTGGGACAGCGTCTCCTCGATAGTGCGTCAGCGTTCCGATGACTGGTTCCAGGCCGATGTTCCGAGTCAAAGTCATACTCTTGCAGACGCTCTATCCATCTAGCAACCTGCCCTTCCGGATTCTTGAAGCGTAGCAACCACATCAACGCAGCATGGTCGGTTCTTAACAAGAACTTCCTGCTATAGGGATATTTATGAAAGTGTTCTACAGACTTAACTACGGCCAACAGCTCTCTCCCGGTCACAATAGTTGCGTTCCGGTTTCGACAGCACTTTACTGAAGTAACCGAGAGACTAGGCCCTCTAACGATACAATACCTCGCAATCTATATACAGGATATGAAAGTGAACATAGTTTGGAGCATAATTGGGACGCATGACTATCCCAAGATAAAAGATTATCTAATCATTGCGTTATCTCCCCTAGATACCGCCTCTTTCGCCAATTGATCCGCCTTATCATTACTGATTGTACTTACGTGAGCCCTAGTCCAAAAAAGTTTTATATCCCCATCGCGCAATATATCCCAAGTATCTAATAACAAATCAATCGAAGAGAGATAGTTTTTTTTGTCGCAAAAAATTATCAAAGATAGAAAGTATACATTCTTACCATAGCTTGCTTTAAATAGTCATTCTGAGTCTAGTCAAAAAATCAAGTTGAACAAATTGTTCCTTCTGGGTGTAACAATTCTAATGTCACTGAATATATAATAAACATAAGATATTCACGTTTACAACAAGGAGACGGATTACATATAGGTTTTGACCCATTCAGTAACAGTTCAGCAATTTCGTCAAATCAATGAAAAAATTGTTACAGTTCAATTTACGACGGAAAGGTTATGGAAATTCGTTATATGTAGGTGATTGAAGATAATTTGTTGAACAAGGAGAAATATACATAGTCTTTACAGAGAGAGGTGTCAGTATTCGGGAGATTAACACTATCGCATTTGCGGATGCTGCCAGAATGAGTGTTCATCCGATAGATATAACGAAATAGAATGAAAGTTCAAGGTTCAAGGACGAGAATAGTGGCAATGCAGTTAAAAACAAATTCACTTAAATTTCATTATTTAATAGCTGAGCTTTCGACAATGATTACTGCCTTCTTCAGAGATAATTCTACAATGAGAGAGAAATAAATAAATAAAAACTATATACAAATAAGATTATAAATGTTATGATACTTACAAGTGGAAGGCATAATTCCGACGCCATAAATTGAATTGTGTATATGGGATATGACATTATATTTAAGACAATTCTCATTTTAAAAAGACAAATAATATGTGAAATATATTTAGTGAATTAAATATAGATAATATTGAAGTTGATGTTTATACTTTAATTTAACTTAAACGTTAACATATTACATTTGTGGATTCAAAGTTATAATGTTATTGTCTCTTTTACATTTCCCAATTATATATCCTATCTCAATCTGTGACTTTTGTTGCATTGTCGCAAACAAAACATTAGGTTTGTTCGTTTTAGCACTAGCGTCACGCCGCGAAAGGCTACCGTATATTTTTTCTTTTCGATTTGTTGGCAGAACGAACAGTAATCAGAAAATTTAAAGCTGGAGTCAATCCAGCGTTTTACGGCCACAGCTTGCGTTGAAAAACTTTACGAGGCGTCGCAGAAGTTGCAAAACGAACAAACCCAATATAAAGATAATAGAAGCGAAATCGATTCGTTTTATAACAAATCTAGTAATCATGAGGTAATCCCCGAAAATCTTAAAGGCTTCGCTTCCAACATCGTGCTTAATGCATCCTTTTGCAGTGTCGTTTTAAATTTGAGATTAAGGAAAATCGTCTTTCACAATGTAAGCACATGTAAGGCTTTTCACCAGTATGTGTACGCAAATGCTCCGCTAAGTTTCCAGTGCGTGCAAAATCCTTATGGCAAACTTTACACACATATGGCCTTTCTTTCGTGTGGCTACGCATGTGAATTTTGAGTGTTTGTTTGGCTGTAAAACCCTTATCGCAAAATTCACATATGAAAGGCTTCTCTTTCGTGTGTGTTCGCATGTGTATCTCGAGGCTTTGTTTGATTATAAAACCCTTATCGCAAAATTCACATCTATAAGGCTTCTCTTTCGTGTGTTTCGCTAAGTGTATCTTCAGATTTCCTTTGGTTGTAAAATCCTTGTCGCAAAATTCACATACGTAGGGCTTTTCTTTCGTGTGTACTCGTATGTGTGTCCTGAGAGTTGATTTGTCTATAAAACCCTTATCGCAAAATTTACAAACGTAGGGCCTTTCTCTCGTATGTGTGCGCATGTGTACTTTGATTATCGATTTGGTTGCAAAACTTTTTTCGCAAAATTTACACGTGTAAGGCTTTTCTTTCGTGTGTGTCCGTATGTGCGTCTCTAGGGGATACTTGGTCGCAAAACCCTTATCACAAAATTTACATAGGTAACGCTTTTCCTTCACGTGTATCTGTACGTGTTTACGAAGCGATCCTTTCTGTGTAAAAGCTTTCTCACAAATAGTACAAACGAACGGCTTCTCTTCGGTGTGTATACGTTTATGCATAATCAACTCATACGGTGTACACAAACATTTTTCGCATATATCACACTTAAGCTGTTCTATACTTCGGTGACCCTGCTTGTGTAGCTTTAGCTTACTTTTGACGTTGAGCTCTTCACCATTCTGCTTCATATTTTCTTGGTAACCATCCCAAACCTCTTCCTTGATATATAGTGACGCCACTTCATACGGGCCCTCTTCAACACCCTCATTTTTGATGTGTAGTGATGTAAACCTGAAAATATGATTATATTAACGGAATGTCAGTCAACAGATTCCCCACACTTTCAGACTGAGCAGGAAAGGTATTGCAAAAAAACCGAGATATTATAATATAAAAATAATATATTTTCATATTTAAATTAAATTCAATCTCTTATTTACGTGTAAGATAAGTAGTATATTTAGTAACCTTGTAATGTTTGACGTTTGTATAAAACAACTTGTTTAATTTCTTAAATCAAATTTAGAAATAACTAATAATTTTTATCAATTTATTTTAATCAAGGGCACATTCTTTAATTTATCACTTGAATCTAGTTTTTGAACACATGTATTCCTTCATGCTTTCCGACCCTACACCCTTAAGTTCTAAATGACATAAACATGTTATTAGATAACTGAAACTTAATATTTCTGGATGATAAATAATCTAATAATCAATTATTTCTAATTTCTTTGTTGTTACTCTAATCTATACATTAAAAAAAAATGTGGTAAAATTACCGCAAAAATAGATGGCAACTGGGCTACCGCCTATTTTTGGGGTAAATTTACAGCTACAGGGGATTTTTCACATGCTTGTGGAATATTCCTTGAAAGTGTGGTAATTTTCCCTGGTAAATTTACACCTCTAAAGTAATATTCCCTAATGGAATGGAATAATTTCAGGTAGATTTACTACACCTTCAAGGAATATTCCACCAGTATGTGAAAAATCCCCTATAGGTGTAAATTTACCTCAAAAATAGGCGGTAGCCCAGTTGCCATCTATTTTTGGGGTAATTTTACCACATTTTTTTTAATGTATAGATTAGAGTAACAACAAAGAAATTAGAAATAATTGATTATTAGGTTGTTTTATCATCCAGAAATATTAAGTCTCAGTTATCTAATATCATGTTTATGTCATTTAGAACTTAATGCAGATTCTCCACTTAAATATTCAAAATATACCATTTATAATATTAGCTTTAATTTTAATAATTTCTGAAAGATATATTAATTAGTTGGATTACAGAGAGCTTACAATAATTTCAATAAATTTTTAAATTCAATAAGCAATGTTTTAAAGAGTAAACATTTTGGGAGAAAGGTCGATAAGAAAAGCCAATAGTTACTAAGAATTTGTTGTATTCATAATACAAAGATCTAGTTGAATGTAACCATAAAATAAATTTTGACTAACAAAAAACATTAAAAAATCTTATCAGTTTGGATTTGGAGCTTTTTTATTTTTGTTGCCCTGTTCAGGGTATATTTTTAAAAAAATACCTCTGCAGAACTTCTAATGTGTTAGAAGCCTCTTTTGCGTACTGCAAATGAAAATTAAAATATGCCGCAATCATTTGTTGTAATGGAGAACGAAATGAATCTGTTGGGTCTAATAACTCTCTTTCTACCATTAAAGAATGCGACTTCACATTTCCTAGAAAAGAAGAATAAATGTAAAAAACATGTGAAATAAATATATTTTTATTAATACCTTCTTCCAAGCATATTATCAACGGTGTATTCATCTCAATTTCTTCAAGTTTAGATTTATCCTGAAAATTTTTAATAAATTTAGCATTTAAAAATATATTGTATGTAGATAATAGTGCTGCGAATCGAAGCCTCCTTATGTGAAACCGGGGTTTGGATGCAGTGATTAATCGTCCTTAAAAATTGTAAGCGGTAAAACCGGTTTTCAAAATCAAAACCGGTTTGTAAAAGCAGATTATTACGCCTTAAATAGGTTTTTCGAATTTAGAATATATAGCACTTTTAAAAAAGTAATACGTATTGTTTTTAGTTTGAAACTGGTTTTGAAAATCGATTTTAAAAACTGAATTTTTACTAAAAATCGATTAATCGGTTTTTGATATCTGGCGATTCCCGCAATACTAGTATATACATAAATAATGTTGTGATTAACTATTGAACTCAAATTTGTCGTCCTGCGATCTTGCACATTTGCATGTATAAGTGCTTAATACCTACTTTACTTTTGTCATTAAATCCTAGAGTAAAACCAAAATAGTCTCTTCCTTACTTTACTCGTATCATCACTTAACAACGAAAACATAGCCTCCAATAACGGCAAGACACTAGTCGTTTTATATTTCCAAATGTTTAATGAAAGAGAAAAAAAAAAGAATTGACTCCTTCCAAACTTTCAAAAGACTTTCTGTTGTTTAAATTGAAAAGTTTGATACGGTAGTTTCCTGCGTGTCACTTGCACGTTGAAAACTTTAAATAAATGTATCATATCTTGTAGCAACAATACCGCCAAATGCTATTGAGGTTAAGTTCCCAGTATATCATATTAGATATCCATAAGCAGATGTATGTCTATTAGTTATGTGTGCTGTCATAGCTAAGTACATGGTAATCATCTCGATACATAATTAATGTAAAATGAACTTACCTCAATCTTTATTTGCAAGACAAAATGAAAAACACACCATTTACATTTATGCGTTGAAGCCATCAGTGTAGATGCCGCACTTGTATTCAAACTGCGTACCTCAAACGCTTGCGCGTTGTATAGTCGACGGCTATGTAATGCATTGTCATAACGGGTTTAATTTTTGATCAAGCGACACAATGTAATGCAATGTTAAAAAAAAAAACATTTTGTGTTCCAATCAAATAACAGATGCATATATATATAATATATATAATCAGAATTTCATGTCCCTTGTATTGTCCATATTGTATTTTTACCAACATAAGGGGTAATATTCCACGAAATATGTTATTTTTCCTTGCTCCTAAGCAAATTTCCCCAAGTGGGGGAAAATTACTTCATTTATTGAAGTATTTTTCCATCAAAGTCGGTTTACCAGGCAAAATTACACCTAATTTGTGGTAATCTGATGTTTACCCTCTTTTTGGTGTAATTTTACCTTATATTTCATATGTTTTTTCACATACCAGTGAGGTAAATTTACCATCATTTTTTAGAGTGTACCTGTTTTAAATATCAATGCTGTTTTTGCTTTCATTTTATGGTATATAACCGCGATTTTCTATGTTAATAATCCCTTCTTTGACTGACAGTCGACAGCACTGATATCCGATGCAGCTGTATCGACTCTCTTGATTCTTATTAATTTCTCACATGGAAAGAACTGCGTGGAGATTAACAAGGATAGATAACCTGTACATTTTTGCACACTTACTTTGGCAGGAGCTGGAATTTCTGGGCAAAAGCATTTCACTACTTCTGAGAAAAGAAATACCTACATATCAATTTGTTTGGGGCAGGAGCTACCGACATTTTGGATTGGTATTTCCCGCACGTGCCTAATAACTTGGCATGAGCTAATTTATACACGAGATCGCAAATCTGACAGTCATAACTGCAGAATCCCTCTTACTGTTTTGACTCAGGCAAGAGCTAAGTCAATTCAGAAAGATCTGATTCACTGTTGCACCCATACTGAAATAGGCAAGGGACTTATTTCTTGCATGATGAAACTACACGATAAAAACGCACTGCGATTTTTGGAAGCCCATTAATCTGGTAACTAATTTCTTGATTATTGCTTTGCATTTCTATGTAATTTTCTGTACTTCTTATGTATGCATATTTGCTCGCTGCTCACTGAAAATAAAGAAATTTATTCTGCCCATTTGCCCCGCTGTGTATATAGACTTACCTCAGGTATATATAATTTTCCGTGTGTAAATGAAACTGTATAATAAAAATACCTGACTTTTGACTGAATTAGATTGCAAACCTGGCTTACTCCCGTGCTTGGCTACTCTTAGAGCATAATTTATTCAATCTAATTTCCATTCTGTCGAATTATCATTAGTAGGTATAACCTCTTTTTTACCGCCTGTCAAACGTATAATAAATTTATTCTGCGAATTGCATTTAAGACAGCGCCATCTGTGTAGGCCATTATTATCTTATTAAGGGAGATAAAACACCAGCCTGCGCCTGCACTTAGATCGATGTCTCACTAATTCTAAATGTAATTACCTTCTTTCCAGGCTGGCTCTTACCTACTGCAAAAGCTTCAGTGCAACATCTTTTCTTCATAAGCCTCGATAAAATGAATTTGTGGTAGCATTGTGAAATGCTCCCTCCATGTCAAGGAAAGTCTTCCATATGTTCCAAGTAAAATGAATGAATGAAACCGAATTAAGCGATTCACTAAAGCTTAACTTTCACTCTTTTAAAAGATCTTGTTTCAATTGAGTTGAATAGAATTAAACAAACTTAAAATAAAAAAAAAAACTTTATTGTTATACAGATATGATACAATATTTTGGCATATTTCCAAAAACTCTAACTACCTCATCTCCAAAACTGTACCTAATGGTTATCTTTGCAGTGTTGCTTTAAATTTGAACTGCAGACAAATCGTTTTTCACAACGCAGACACTGATAAGGTTTATCGCCAGTATGCGTACGCGAATGCGTCGTCAATTGTGTAATTTGCGCAAAACTCTTTTCACAAAATTTACATTTGTAAGGCTTCTCTTTCGTGTGTGTCCGCATATGTATCTTAAGAGCTTGGTTGGTTATGAAATCCTTCTCGCAGAGTTCACATGCGTATGGCCTTTCTTTCGTGTGTGTCCGTACGTGGATCTTAAGATTATACTTGGCCGCAAAACCCTTACCGCAAAATTTACAAATATAATTGTTCACCCTCGTGTGTATCCGCATATGTAGCTCGAGAGCTTGTTTGGTTGTATGACCCTTCTCGCAAAGATTACATACGTAGGGCTTTTCTCTAATGTGTGTCCACGTATGTTTTTCCAGAGTTTGTTTGGTCACAAAACTCCTATCACAAGAGTCACATACGTAAGGCTTTTCTTTCGTATGTGACCGCATGTGCACCGTGAGAATTTGCTTGCGTGCAAAACTCTTGTCGCAAAATTCACATACGTAGGGTTTTTCTTTCGTGTGCGTTCGTATGTGAGTCTTGAGATTTGTAGCTTCTATGAAACCCTTATCGCAGAATTTGCATACGTAAGGCTTTTCCCCGGTATGTGTGCGCAAATGGTTGGCCAGGTTTCCGTTTTGCGAGAAACCCTTATCGCAAAATTTACATATGAATGGTCTTTCTGTCGTGTGTGAGTCTGGAAACTTGGTTGGCAAACTGCGCCCTTCCAAATCCTTCAAGTGATTTCCGCACTCTTCATAAGTGAGCATCGTACTATTCTGCTTCATTGTTTCCTCAGAATGATCCCAAATCTCGTTCTTGATGCATACTGTTGTTATAGCATAGGAGCTCTCTTCTACATGCTCGTTCTTGACGTGTGGCGGAATACATCTGAAAATATGATTCTATTAATGCAAGAAAAAAAAATAGATATCTTGTATTCCCACAGCAAGCAAACAAAGAAATGGCAGACATATGTCAAAATAATATACTTTCACATCCAGATTCAATAGCAATAATTAATTAGACATCTGCTTTATTAAGTAAAATTAAAAGCCCAAAATCCTTTATTACCTAGAACAACATCTCTACAATCTCTAGTAAGAAGAAAATGAATTGACCCAACTCTAGTAACAAAATCTAAGCAGTCACCGAAGTGAAAACAATATTGTTGTTCGTAAATGTGAGTAAATGAACAGCCGTTAGTTTCAAAAAAAAATAAAATGTAGAACTTTTGTATTAGTAAAAATCGAGTAAAAATCAGTATATTTAATAACAAAGAAAGAAAGTTTTCTTTTACGGTTGATTTAAAGAAATAATTGATAAATTCTACAGGCCTTACGAGTCCCTTGATCATTGGTTGGAATCTGGGATATTTTAGCTTCTTGTGGGTCTGGAATTGGTCTGGGTTCTTCGGGATTTGTATTAATTCGAATCAGCCTGATTGGAACTTTAAGGGATTTGATCCTCCAGGAATCAGATTCAGCTGTGATGTGTATAAGATTTGTTCGGAAGTTGATAAATATCTTTTCTATCTAGGTAAGTGATTCAATAAAGTTGATTTCTGTAGCAGATAATTTTTACTTTGATGTAAACTGTCTTCGCAGAGATAAAATTAAATTTTAAAATAGCAATCGAACATAAGATAAGTTTCGAAGATGGTTTTTTGATCTCAGCTCAATTTTTTCCGCATCAAAAGGACGCCTGCCTTCCGCTGTTTGAGTTTCAACGCCTCCTCGCGAGTTTTGCGAGCCTTCAATCAGCTATCGGAATCCCAGTCACAAGTTCTGACAAATGAGGATCTACAGCGTGCCTTGGTGTACAGCAACATTCTAAGATTCAAATGACATTTTCAAAATGTCGCGAAGAAAAATATTTTAACTGCAGAATCATTGCTAGTAATGTTTATACATTTTGCTTAGAAATTTACATTAAATTATTGTTGTAAACTTCTCCTAAACCCCTCACCACAAACTGCACTAAACTGGACGTACGTTTCGGTAGCAAAGCTATCATCATCAGCAGAAACACTGAACTAAATACTACACTAAACTACCCTAATTTATACCTAAAAGAGGTCGTGGTACAATGATCACGGTCATGGCTGACTGCCGTCATGCTTAACCAGTCACTAATCCTAACTCCGCCTAATTTACTACTTAATAAACCGTAAAGACAAGAATTTAATGGTCCTAAATTTGAATTGAAACATAGCAATGGCGTACATACACGTCGAGCGTTTTGCTCGCAACAGGTTACAGTTTATATGTTAGTGCCGTCATTATACAAAGAATTTGTACAACAATATTACATTAAATGTTCAAAATGCGATCCATTTTAGGCGCTACATAATTGAAATCGCTTTTGCAAACACTTTTGAACATTTCTGGTGTGACTTCTTGAAGCGCCCAATCCAGTGGTCTGAAAAAGACACATCCAAAAACTGACGAAATTCGACAGTATTGGGAGATGGAGCACCATCGTGTTGGAACCACATCAGCTGACGAGTAGCTAGCGGAATATTTTCTGACAGAACGCCCAAATTATTCTGAAGAAATTCCATATAAACCCTACCCATCAGGCGTTGGTTATAAAAGAACAAGCCTGTGATATGTTGTCTAAAGATACCTACCTACACATTCACTGACCTTCTGTACTGACTATGTGCTGCAATAAATCGATGGAGATTTTGTTTGTCATAAGAACAACAATTGTGACGATTCACAAATCCATTTTTGTGGAAGGTAGCTTCGTCTGAAAACATCACTTTCTCGAAAAAGTTCAAAAAGTTCACATGTTGTGCTTTCTTTTTTTTTTTAATTTCAAGTTTTGTTTGTTTCCAGTAGTCTTATTGTATTCAGTTGGCCACTTTCTAAGCATGTCAGTATTATTGCAGCCAGTTCCAAGCCTGGTGAAATGCGAGGGGAAGGTGGCCGGCGCTTCGCAATACGTATCTATCATGAAAAACTGAAAAATTGCGAATATCTCCAAAACCTTTGGAGATAGACACAATGACACTCGTTTAAAATCGAAAGAAAATTAATTTTTACATCCATTTATGCAAAAATTGTTATAGGGTAAAGTCAGGTAAGTGTGTAACCGGGGCAAGTGTGTAGTTAGTTTATATTTATTTTTAAAATTGAAATACGGACGTCGTCTTGTTATAATACTAATGTACTAATCATCATACTAGTTTTACAGACAAAAGTTCGCATCTCCTAACGTGTAATAACTTGAATATCTTGTGAATATATCATACCTTATTAAAAAGGCATCAGTTTAGTATTACACTCTTGGCCGAACTAAAGAATAATGCTATTAATATATAAAATGCGGAACGATTACACAATTGCCCCATTTTGCTGGGTAAGTGTGTAGTATTGACAGTGTTTAAAATTTCTTTTTTTTCTAGTAAACCGTTGATAATTATAAAAGGTGTATCTATTGAAGGCTTTCAATTGAGCATACATTACATACTTCTATGTGTAAAATTTATCAAAATGTCTTATTATGTGAACAGTGTTACATTTTCTTCGTACTATGCAATTTTTACTACACACTTACCTGACCTTACCATTCAATTTAAAAAAATCAAGTTATCCATGATTTTAGAGTTCGAAAATTACAGAGCCCTATTTAATAATTCTGTAATGTAAACGCAACAATTTTAAAATAAAAGACGTGAGTTGTTTCATGATTAAGCGAAAACTGAAAACCACATCTTTCTAACTTTCGTATTTCCGGGGATATTTCCAAACACCGCAGACATTGCAAATGTGATTTTTTTCGAAAAACGTCATGTAATTCGGAAACGGTACAACTTAGCCCCAATGTATGCCTAACTTATTGTTATTTAAATTTAACAAGGAATCCAAAAATACAATAATATACAAGGTGTTCTATTTAAAATAATAAAGTTAGTATCTGCTTCCGGTACAACCGGAAGTCCACCATTACTGAAACTGATTTTAAAATGTGTAGAATATGATTCGAGGCAACATTTATTTGAAACATTTTTCAAAAAAACAATAATAAATCGGCTATGGCCCGTTGCATCTTAGGCTGGACACCCGGTATAAATAATAATTTAATTTAACGCTACTAAGGGTTTTATTTACTTTATTCCGAGATTAAATATATTAAGAAAAAACCAAATTCAACTTCTTTTAGATCACTCGAAGGCAATTGATACTTGCTTCATCTCAAAATAAAGAAATATGCAACAAAAATAACCTTCTCTAATTGCGTGAAAAATTTGAGAAATCCCATCCAAACCATGTTCCCAGCAAGATCAATAAATAACACCGTGTTTCGATGTACCGTTTAATTTTAACCTTCAAAGGGATGCAATTTCAATTGAGCAGAATATAACATTAGAACGAGAAAACATTATCGTAATACAAGTCAATTATCCGTCAAAACTGTGTTTAGTGGGATATTTTTGCAGTGTTGTTTCAAATTTGCATTGCAGGTAAATTTCCTTTCACAATGTAAACACTCATAAGGCTTTTCACCAGTATGCGTACGTAAATGTATCGTCAAGGCAGTAGGTTGTGCAAAACCCTTTTCGCAAAATTTACATACATACGGCCTTTCTTTCGTGTGCGTGCGAACGTGTATCTCGAGAGCTTGCTTGGTTGTAGAACCTTTATCGCAAAATGCACACTTGTACGGCTTCTCTTTCGCATGTATCCGTACGTGTAGCTTGAGAATGTAATTGGCCGTGAATCCTTTACCGCAAAATTCGCATACGTAAGGCACTTCTTTCGTGTGCGTCCGCACGTGTCGTTTGAGATTTTGTTTGGCTATAAAACCCTTATCGCAAAATTCGCATACGTAAGGCCTTTCTCTCGTGTGCGTCCGGGTGTGTATGTCGAAATTTTGTTTGGTTATGAAACCTCTATTGCACGATTTACATACGTAGGGCTTCTCTTTCGTATGTATCAACATGTGTCTCTCTAGGATTTGTTTACGTATAAAATCCTTATCGCAAAATTTACACGTATAGATCTTGTTTTTCGTGTGTGTCCGTACGTGAATTTTGAGAACTTGTTTAGTCGTGAAAACTTTCTCGCAAATAGCACAAACGAAAGGTTCTTGCCCATACGTAGGCGTTTATGCGCCAGCAAGTTTTGAGTAGAAGAGATAGATCTCTCATGTAATACATCGCACTTAAAACTATCCAGTTGGTGATGCGAAATATGTGCCTTTAAATCGCGTTTCACTTGAAACCCTTCCCGCATTCACCACAAAAGTAATTAAAGGTACTCTGGTGAACCGTCTGATTATTTTTCAAGTCGCACAAGCCAACATAGTCGCAATCGCATTTGTTAGACTCATACTTAAACCGTTCAGCATGTCGCAGGCTTTGAATGGCTAGATTGCTCTTATCGTCTGGGTATTTGTCGCAAAATTCGTATTTGCAGACTGGGTATTTTCCGTGGAACCCCTTTAATTGACCGCTGCAGTGTTTCTTATAATCATTTTCGCGATCTTCACAACTGCACACTATACTTTCCTGTTTAATTTTTTCCTCATGACTATCCCATACCTCTTTCTTAATGCAGAACGGTGTCACGACATAGTGGCCCTCTTCTACATCTTCCTTTTTAACTTGTGATGGTGTAAACCTGAAAATATTATATCCTATTAACGCAAGAACAACAATAAAAATTCTCAGATCGAGAAAACAAGAGGAAACAACTTTGATGTTATGCGCAAATAATATACACAATGTTTCAAAATAAATTACATCTCAGTATGTACTGAGTAACTAATACTTGCATAATAAGCCGCTTACCTTTTATGATAAGTAATTATATTTCTAATGTCATTTGACAGTTGTGATTTGGGAGTAGCAATATATTTTCTACTGACAGTTTTTAACTACTAAATAATGTACACATTGCAGGAAAATATTTTTATTGTTGAAGCATATTTTAGGAATGGTGAACATTTCAAACACTTGTAAAATTATAACTAAATAAAATTTCTACAAATAAGTTATTTATCTTAGCTGTTTGATTTATATACCATCTTTAAAGTTATCTCATAAATTAATAATCCAATTGCATTAACAAATCGGGAATAATTCCGCAATAACGTACTGCTGTGGCAACCCACATTACCGCGAGTGTATTTTAAGTTGCCTAATTTGTCATGATTTTTCCGTTTTGCTGAATTATTGTACCGAGAAATTTTCATAATAATGGTTAGTTTGTATAAATTTAATGAGTTAATTGTATTGCTTATTTAATTAAGTGTTAAGTTTTTTTTAAATTAATTTCACTCATTTAGATGTCTAGCACTTGCTAGTTCTGCTTAATGTTTATACTACTAGATTTTGTGCGTTTGCGTTGTTCGTAGCTGTAGAATTTTGTGAGGCAGTTCCTTGGTTGACTTTAGCGTGAGTACATGTATTTTTAAATCTTTTCTGCCATTTTTGTTTATTCAGTTGATATAGAGATTCGTTTTTTTTTTTGAAAATTCGTGTCTATCAAGGAATTCGCTTTATAATAATTGTTATTATATTGATGTCTACACATTATAGATATAAGATCATTTATTATTTTTGGTCGGGAAGATATATTTGCAGTTTAGTTTTTTTTTCAATTTAGTTTAAAGAGTTTAATTTTTCCGTTTTTCTATTTTTCTGATTCGCTTTTAATTATCTATCACCTCGGGTTTGGGTGAGTAAAAGCATTGTTCTTGCATTCAGTTTTCTTTTGTTATTTACTTGAAATTGTCCGCGCTTAATTTAGTTTGTGTTAATTTGAAACCACGTGGATTGATATTGAAAGATATAGAATTATGTTCCTGAACAAACTAATCTTTTGCTTTGATATAGGAAATAGCATTGTTCTATTGTAATTTAGAATCACGTGCAGTTTTTAAATTTAGGCCAGAACCCTCTGTTCACAAATGCACAAATTGCATTTAACTTTTATTTTTTATAATAAAGTTGATTGTTAATGAACGTCATTGGGTTAAAAATTCTGTTGTTTTATTTTAAATTAAACCTTTTCAATTTTTGGGGTAATTAAGAAAGTTAGATTTCTTTCACCCACAATTTACTTGTCGTGGTAATTCAGTCAGTACATAGCAGTACGTTAAATACTTCGCTGGGAGAAAAATATCCTAATTCGATAGTATAGATTAAATTTATCCATTTAATCCAAAAATCTTGCACGCAAAATTGTTGAGTAACCTCTAACGAGTTAACAGGTGGATTGCCTCAGCCCGCATCGTCGCGTCGCAGTTCGAGTTCGGACGTTAGCAACTAAATGGATTAACAAACAAACGCAAATGAAAGAAGTTGCTAAATCAACAAACAGTAACTATTACAGCAAATAAAATTACAAGTGCATCAATAAAAATTATTAATAAATAAAATCTTTAATGCAAAAATTACAGAATTTTACAATTCGCAGTTCTCAAGACAGCTCACAAGATGACGCACGCGATATCGAAAATAAATAAAAACTACATTAAAGTACACAATTAAGTAAGAATTTAAGCGCAAAAAGTATCTATAGAAAGACCAAATGTTAAATTGGTTTTGTACTGTTACAATTCGTTATTATACAGCGTAGCAATGCTAAGAGAAACGAAACTAAGATAAACTAAGCTAGACGAAGCGAATGAACCGCGGCCATTAAAAGCGGTGTGCGCGCGATTTATATGTTAGTTTGGAAGAGCAGAAGAAAGATAGGTTCATAACATGAGTCAATTACTTACATCGATGTTAATGGAATGAATTTCCGAATCGGAGTCTGATGATGCATTCGAAGATGAGCAATTGCTATTATGTACAGAAACTAACGAAAGAAATTCTGGATGAGGGGATACATGCAAAGACGGGATGCATTCGGGCAATTTCACAGATTAATTAATGAACTAAATGAAGAAAAAATTAGAAATTACTTCAGAATGCACGTGTTCAGTTCTTTGAATTACATGGAATGATCTCTGTAGATATTTAAAGGCAAAGTTATGAAGCACCTCATATTCCCGAACAGTTTCAATTACTTTTTCTTGCGTTTGCACAGATTTTGCAACCAATGTTTCTTTTCCAGCATGTAATTTTGACGACACAAGTTACGACAAGTGCGCATTTGTAACTAGACTGTACCAGCGCTGAATTCGCTCTGATCAAAACAGAGCTAAACCAAACGAAAATAAATTATGTTTTATATGTGGTTCTTGAGAGTTTGCTTGACCGTAAAACCCTCATTACAGCTCTTCCTTGGTGTGTGTTCGTATGTGAGCATTAAGATGCGATTTCTGTCGAAAATCCTTACCGCAAAATTTACATATGCACGGTTTTTCTTTCCTGTGCGTTCGTATGTGGACGTCGAGAATTGATTTCCGTACAAAACCCTTATCGCAAAGTTTACATATATAGGGCTTTTCACCAGTATGTGTACGCAAATGGATCACTAGATTTGCAGTGTGCGTAAAACGCTTATACCAAAATCTTCATACGTAAGGCTTTTCTTTCGTGTGTGTCCGTATGTGACGATTGAGAGCGGATTTCTGTATAAAACCCTTATCGCAAAATTTACATACGTGGGGCTTTTCTTTCGTATGTGTTCGTATGTGGGCATCCAGAGTTTGTTTGCGTCCGAAACCCTTATCACAAATTCTACATATATAAGGCTTTTTCTTTCGTATGCGTTCGTATGTGTTCGTCGAGAGCTGGTTTCTGTACAAAACCCTTATCGCAAAATTCACATACGTAAGGCTTCTCTTTCGTGTGTATTCGTATGTGACCAATAAGGGTCCTTTTGTCTCCAAAACCCTTGTCACAAAATTTACATACGTGAGGCTTTTCTTTCGTGTGGGTTCGTATGTGAGTATCGAGAGCTTCTTTGCGTCCAAAACCCTTATCGCAAAATTTGCATATGTGAGGCCTATCTTTCGTGTGTGTTCGTATGTGAGCATTAAGAGTACCCTTGTCTCCAAAACCTCTATCACAAAATTTACATATGTAAGGCTTCTCTTTCGTGTGTGTTCGTATGTGAACCTTGAGATTGTCTAGTTTACCAAAACCCTTATCGCAAATTCTACACATATAAGGCTTTTCTTTCGTATGTGTTCGCATGTGGCCATCCAGGGTTTGTTTGTGTCCAAAACCCCTATCGCAAAATTTACATATGTAAGGCTTTTCTTTCGTGTGTGTTCGGATGTGGACATTAAGAGTTGATTTCTGTCCAAAAGCTCTATCGCAAAATTTACATATATAAGGCTTTTCTTTCGAGTGATTTTTCAAATGTGAATGAAGGATTTCTTTGGTGTTAAAAACTTCCTCGCAAATGGCACAACCGAATGACTTATCCCCTGCGTCTTTATACACGTGCAAGTAACTCCTGGAACAATTTTCGCTTTCTTCATAAGGATACGCTGTAACAGTCTGCTTCATGTTTTTCTTATGACAATCCCCAAACCTCTTTCGTAACACATGGTGATGCTACAAGAAAAGAGCCCTCTTCTGCGCTTTCCTTTTTGACATATGGTAAATTTACGAGCTCTGGATAAGAGCGCACAGTGGTATTCTGTTTCGTACATTGCTCATTACAATCCCAAACCTCTTTCTTAATATATAGTGGTGTTACGGCAAAGGGTCCTTCGTCTGCGTCCTCGTTTTTGACGTGCGGTAATGTGAATCTGAAAACATGATTGCATTAATGCAAAAAAAGCAACAAGGATACCATATTTGTAAATCAAACAAACAAGAAACGACATAGGAAAACAATCAAGATTTCACGCCTGAATAACATATTCTCAGGTGCAGATTCAATTAAGTATAAACATAAAACGTTGTTCTAATCACAACGTGGCAGTTTATTGAATAAGTTCATAGAATGTATCCAATATCTGGCGAAAGTGCTTAAAAATTGGAAGCATAATAGTCGGGGAGCTGGCGTCAAAAAAGTGCAAGAGTTTTCGGAAAGTTGATATTGTCAAATTGTGTCGTGATTTAGTGATCCATGATTTTTGATTGTGTGGGAGTAAATTATAGCAAGGTAAATGAAAGAAAAATGGTCCAATTTCTCACAAATTCTTTAATATCGTACAATCGGTTTCATCCACTAAGGGACATCTTCAGGTCAGCTGAAGAAATCCAAAAAGTAATTAACATTATGTAAATTAATTAATTTGAAGTTAAAATAGATATAAATAAAATTGTGTAAATTAGTGTGTAAAATAATTAGTTAATAAATCAGAAAATATATAAGTAAAATAAAAAAATAAAATATTACAATACTTATAATTAATCCCTCAGCTAAAAAGTAAAGGAACTTTAAAAACTTTCTTTGAACCGATTCAATATTATTTATATGAATTGAGTAAATAGGAAACCATATTAAAATTGCATATTCTAAATTAGATTAGATTCTAAATTGAAGGATAGATGTGCTTATATAAAACAGTTTCAAAAATTTTCGCAAATTTACATATTAGTGGTATGGGTCGATAGTTATGAAGCTCAGATGGGTCACCCTTCTTCAGAACAGGACATATATGCGCTATTTTCGAAATTGATGGCATTTTAGAATGTTCTAATATTAAATTAAATATGATGTGCAAGGGCTTTGCAAATATGCCTGCGCAGTCTCTAATAAGAAAACTGGGAATGGCATCAAAGAGATTAAAGTAGTACCGGAGATAGTATAAGAAAAAATAACGGAGTTGATTTTTTTAGTAAATATCATAGAATTACACTTATTGTTAGAAACATTAAGTGGAAGCCTGCATTTACTACACCAGGAAACAACAGCGTTGATATTAAATTGAAGTACTCTGCAGTTCTCACCGGAATCAATAGAGGCAAACAACTTTAAATCGTCAGCAAACATCAGTTTTTGACAGGATATATCATTAACAAGGTCATTAATAAGAATTAAGAAAAGAAGTGGCCCTAAATTCGTGCCTTGGGGGACGCCTGATGTAGGGATAATGAAATTACGGTACTTGACACATTGTTTCCTATTTAGCAAATAAGAATTAAAGAAATTTAACAGGGAGTTAGAAAAGCCGAAAGAACGCATTTTAGCTAAAAGAACATGATGATCTACCTGATCAAATGCCTTCTGAAAATCCACGGCATATTATGTCGACCTGTCCCCTGTTATCAATAACTTCGGAAACAAATTGGGTGAAGCAAGCCAAGTTAGTTACCGTCGACCTATTTTGCACGAAACCATGTTGTACTGGCGATATTAATTTACGAATTGAGGGATAGATGTGCTTATATAAAACAGTTTCAAAAATTTTCGCAAAGTTACATATTAGTGATATGGGTTGATAGTTATGAAGGTTAGATGGGTCACCCTTCTTCAGAACAGGACATATATGCGCTATTTTCGAAATTGATGGCATTTTAGAATGTTCTAATATTAAATTAAATATGATGTGCAAGGGCTTTGCAAAAATGCCTGCGCAATCTCTAATAAGAAAACTGGGAATTGCATCAAAGCCAGCCGTAAAAGAATCTTTAGAACATTTCAAAGCACATTCGATTTCTTCCACTGTAAAGTATGGGACACTAATAAGCTCATTTAACACATTTGAAAAATTAGGTAGGTCATCAGTAACGGAATCTATATATACACTATTAAAGTAATCTGCAAAAGCATTTACAATGGAATTGGGGGAAGAAAACTCATTGTTATTATGTCTAACAATAAAAACACTAGTTTACAAAATGAAATTTTTTTCATGTACATTTGATGGGAGATAGATTTCCCTATGTATTTTCTTCCGCTGAATTCGAAAATCAAGGTTAAATTTTTTTTTTATGGAACAGTTTTTGAGATATGGTAATTTTTCATTTTTTCGACCTTTTTTCACTTGACAAATCATATCTCGAGTTAGAAATGTCCGATTGGTTCGTTCTTGATACCCAAATGAAAGGTATTAAGATGACGAACAAATATCTATAATCGGATCTTTGATGGGTAAAGCGGTTCAAAATATATCGATGAAAATAGGGCACATTTTCAAAAAAATCATATTTTACAGTGATTCTGTGGCGCCAGAAAAGTACAAATCGTTAAAAAAACGTCTGGTTTCTGTTCATGTACGTAAAGATGATACTTCTACGTAAGAACTAAGATCAACCAGAAGAAAATCGACCGAAAAATGACAGTTATAAGCAATTGAGTGAATAAATCCAAATCCAATATTTTCCGAATATTTTATTTTTTTCGACAATTTATGAGTTCAGTTATTCACACGCAAATATATTGAATTTATTATTTGTTATTTTCATTTTCATTACGACAGGCACAAAAGGATTAGCGGCTTTATCCATAACCAAAAATTAATATCTGCTATCTTTCCTTTATGTGAATTCACACACAAATGGCTTCACAGGTAGCTAGCAATACGTTTTTGATTACACATAAGGTCGTAAATGTTTACGCCGCATCCTGTTACATTTTTGCCGTTTACAATTACGTATTTTTTAATCTTTAATTTTCTTACATTTTACGAAAAATATATGTACATATTTAGCAGGAATTTGCTAATGACATTTTCAATACTTTGTGGGATTTTTTGTCAATTAATATCATGAAGGTCGCTCAAGCAGCGATATCATGATATTCTATCCCCATCGTTCATGCCATTAACACTAAAGAATCATACGCCACAATGGCCAGTTTGCTAAAATACATTCAATATGAGCATCACAACTGGAAAATATGTTCCGATCTCAAAGTCGTTGGCATGTTGTGTGGAATGCAGGGTGGATATACAAAATATGCTTTCTTTGCCTCTGGGATAGTCGCGCTCGTGAACATCATTATAGAAGAAAAGACTAGCCAGAAAGGGAGAACGTCACAGTGGGCAAAGACAATATTAAATACGTGCTCTTGTCAAAAGAAAATATAATCCCTCCAGCGTTGCACATTAAACTGGCCTCATTAAAAATTTTGTGAAGGCCTTAGACAAGGAAGGCCAAGTGTTTTCCTATTTAAAAACCCTTTTCCCGCAGCTTTCTTTAGCAAAAATCAAGGAAGGCGTCTTCGATGGTCCACACGTAAAGAAATTGTAAAAAAGCACAGATTTTCCAATATTTAACACCCGTTGAAAACGAGGCCTGGAATTCATTTCAGCGGGTTTGTTACCAATTTTCTTGGAACAATAAAAGCCCTAACTACGAGGAAATTATTACCGATTTGCTGAAGAACTACAACAAGATGGGTACGGAATGCCATTATATTAATTTCATTCCTGGTTGTTTTCTATTGTATTGTTTTTACCATTTTATTTATTTCTTACAGGTGTAAATATGTCTCTAAAAATCCATTTCTTGCATTCGCATTTGAATTTCTTTCCGGATAATCTTGGTGAGGTAAGTGACGAACACGGCGAGAGATTTCACCAACAAATTGAGACCATTGAGCGGCGCTATCAAGGATTTTGGGATGAAGCAATGTTGGGAGACTATGATGGTTTCTCACTAGAGAAACGGATCCCAAAAGCAACCGAAGACAAAGCAAGAGCCACAACTATTTCTAACACACAAAAATGTCAAGAATGTATTGCAAGCGTTTACACCCAATAAATTGTCGAAAAAAATAAAATATTCGGAAAATATTGGATTTGGATTTATTCACTCAATTGCTTATAACTTTGTCATTTTTCGGTCGATTTTCTTCTGGTTGGTCTTAGTTCTTACGTAGAAGTATCATCTTTACATACATGAATAGAAACCAGACGTTTTTTTAACGATTTGTACTTTTCTGTCGGCACAGAATCACTGTAAAATATGGTTTTTTTGAAAATGTGCCCTATTTTCATCGATATATTTTGAACCGCTTTACCCATCAAAGATCCGATTATACATATTTGTTCGTCATCTTAATACCTTTCATTTGGGTACCAAGAACGAACCAATCGGACATTTCTAACTCGAGATATGATTTGTCAAGTGAAAAAAGGTCGAAAAAATGAAAAAATTACAATATCTCAAAAACTGTTCCATAAAAAAAAAATTTAACCTTGATTTTCGAATTCAGCGGAAGAAAATACATAAGGAAATCTATCTCCCATCAAATGTACATGAAAAAAATTTCATTTTGTAAACTAGTGTAATATAAAGGGCAAACTTTACTTTATCATAATTTTGTGAGAAAATAACGCTATACCCACTAACAATAAATATACACGAATTCGGTTTAAAACTTAGAGTTACAAAAAACGAACATATTTAATGTGCAAAGTTAATACAGACAATCGTTAGAGGTGGAAGTTGCACAAAACGCTCTTCGCAAAATTTACACATATGCCTAAAGAGTTTCTTTCGTGTGTGTTCGCATGTGTGCATTAAGAGTGGGCTTCCGTCTAAAACCCCTATCGCAAAACTCACATACGTAAGGCGTTTCTTGCGTGTGCGTTCGTATGTGATTATCGAGAGCGTCTTTGCGACCAAAACCCCTACTGCAAAATTCGCATACGTGAGGCTTCTCTCTCGTGTGTATTCGTATGTGACAGTTGAGAGCTGACCTCTCTACAAAACCCTTATCGCAAAATTTACATATGTATGGCCTTTCTTTCGTGTGTGTTCGTATGTGACGCTTGAGAGCCGACTTCTCTACAAAACCCTTTTCGCAAAATTTACATATGTATGGCTTTTCTTTCGTGTGTGTTCGTATGTGACGATTGAGAGCTGACTTTTCTACAAAACCCTTATCGCAAAATTTACATATGTATGGCCTTTCTTGCGTGTGTGTTCGTACGTGACCAATAAGAGTTCTTTTGTCACCAAAACCCCTTCCACAAAATTTACATATGTGAGGCTTTTCTTTCGTGTGGGTTCGTATGTGATTATCGAGAGCGTCTTTGCGTGCAAAACCCTTACTGCAAAATTCGCATACGTGAGGCTTCTCTCTCGTGTGTATTCGTATGTGATAGTTGAGAGTTGATTCCTGTCCGAAACCTTTTTCGCAAAATTCACATATGTATGGCTTTTCTTTCGTGTGTGTTCGTATGTGACGATTGAGAGCTGACTTCTCTACAAAACCCTTATCGCAAAATTTACATCCATAGGGCTTTTCACCAGTATGTCTACGCAAATGAATCACTAGATGTGCAGTTTGCGTAAAACACTTATTGCAAAATTTACAACCGTAAGACTTTTCTTTCGCGTGTGTTCGGATGTGAACATTAAGAGTTGATTTCTGTCCAAAAGACTTATCGCAAAATTTACATATGTAAGGCTTTTCTTTCGCGTGTCTTTTCAGATGTGAATGGAAGATCTCCTTGGTTCTAAAAGCCTTCTCGCAAATAGGACAACCGAATGACTTCCCTCCTGTGCGTTTATAAACGTGCGAGTAACTCCTGGAACAATTTCCGTGTTCTTCATAAGGATGCACTGTAGTAGTCTGCTGTATGTTTTCCTTATGACGATCCCAAATCTCTTTCTTAATACAGAGTGGTGTTACAAGAAAAGGGCCCTCTTGTGCACTCCTGTCTTTGACATGTGGTAAATTTACGGGCTCTCGATAAGAACGCACTGTGGTATTCTGCTTGGTATATTCTTCATGACAATTTGAACCCTCTTTCTTAGTACATACTGGTGTTACGACAAAGGGGCCTTCTTCTGCATCCTCGCTTTTGACATATGATAATGTGAACCTGAAAATATGATTACATCAATGCAAAAAAAGCAACAGGTATAATATAATTTTAAATAGAAAAAATAAGAAACGATGTTGGAATACAATCAAGATTTCATGCCCAAATAATATATTCTTGGGTTCAGATTCAATTGTACAACAATTACTAGTTTTATTAGCACCATAAGGTAATAAATCTCAAAGTAATTCAGTTGGTGGCCACGACGTAATTGCAACTGCAGATATGTCATCCAAGTAGATATTCCTTCAAAGTAATTGTAGTAAAAATTATGTAAAATTGACTATAATGAAGTAGTTGTGTTTCTAGCAGTGGTAATCACAACTAAATGTGCTACTTGGGATCAGTTCCCAGGAAACCATTCGTGATGCAGACGTACTGGCTACATCGATTTTATATATCGACGTACACGAGATGTAAAATAGAGATGTAAATGCGATAATCTATTATTTATATTCCTGCGATGTACCTGATACAGAACACAAACTATATAACAATTCTATGTATCTGGTATATAACATATTATATATTAACATGGTGAGGATGTAAGACAGATATATGAATACGATATTTATTATTTATATGCCCGTGATGTACCTGATACAGAACACAAACTATATAACAATTCTATGTATCTGGTATATAACATATTAACATGGTGAGGATATAAGACAGATATATGAATACGATATCTATTATTTATATGCCTGTTATGTAGCTGATATAAAACATCAAGGAACATAAACTATGTAACAATTCTGCGTATGGTACATATTTTTTTATCGAAATGTGGCGTCACTAGAGATTTCATACACCCCAAGGCCTGCTCTGCACCTTCTTCAAATTCTTGTCTATGTCGTCTAGGTCTAGAAATGGTCCAGAATATATGCAACAACGTGTATCAGCTTGTGTGCATCGAATATATCTAGTGATAACTTCCAAGGGTATTGCCAAAATTTCAATTTTCTGCTGTTCATTGAAGGTAAGTGATCAACACAGTTAATTTTGTAGGTTAAGCTGTTTTTGTTCTTGTAAAAGTTTTAACTCATTATATCAGTTGCTAGGTTAGTCACTTTTGCGGTCAAATTTTATTGGTATTTGCTAGGTATATGTAAATATACTACATATTCTTACTTTCTAGATCATAAATTCCAGTACTTTTTTGGTTAATATACAATGGTCTTTTAATTTTCAGAGACTGTTAAGGTTTTGTAACACATACTACAAACGGTTACTGAAGTCAAATTAAAAGTTTAACTCTCTATAAAATAGGATGGGTATTGTGAAGAAGTAAGAATTTGAAATATTTTAGAAGGAAAATGCTACATACTATTTGGAACACCGATTGACAGTAAATCACGAACCCTACAAATATTCCTCAATCCTAGCCATCAACAACTAATGGATATGGTATCTGAGTACATCTTCGCAAGACATCTCATAATGTAATCCTTCGCTTCTCGGCCATCAATGCCAACGCCAATATATTTTTAAATTATGGTATTTGAATATCATATAATTAATAACCAAAATGGAATTTGAATGTGTAGCTGTAGAATAGCTCAGGCTTTCTGAACAACGATGAACGAGAAACGGTGTACAAAAAATTATGTGTGTATGAATTTTTAACTTGTATCGTTAAAAACTAGTTTCATATAACTTGTGTTATTTTCTATACATTTTTTTTTTGTTTGGTTTTGGGTTGAAACTGTGCTCTGCAACAGCTTCTGGCCGACGTATCGTTCTCGCCCGTATGAAATATCTTTGAAGTTGCTACTTATGTTGTGGTTGAACCACAGTTTCAGCTGTACAGCAACATTAGTAGTAATATCTAAAGATGTGTCATTCAAGTGAGGACGAAATGTCGGTCACAGGTATTTGCAGGACACTGTTTCAACCCGGAAACCGAGTCATCGTGTCGATGTAACGTTGATATTATCAGCATATACCTATTCAATTCGCTAGATATTCTAGTAATGTTGTAACTTGTTGGCGGACATAAGTCTCAACATGTAAGGCGCATGCATGTTACTGAGTACATCACCAAGCTTGCGATATGTATATATCTACATCGCAGCGATGTACCGGATACATAACTTGGTTTCTTGGGTTGTTATTAAACTCGCCCATGGAACGACTTTCGTTATCTCCGAGCATTCGCCAAGGACATTGATTATATGTAATATACTTAAATACAATCAATGACCAAGGAGTAAGGGAAAGCCACGGTAAAAACCTTGCTCTGGGAGGATCTGGGAAGAAGTCCCTGACCCTCTTACCGATAGCCGGTAAATTATAAGTCACACTGGAAGCATTTCCTTCGAAATATCGGCCCTAAAAAGCAATTAACTAAAAAGAAGTATCTTTGTTTTTCGAAAAATGCTTCCTTTTTAAGGTCCTTATACCCAGGTGTGTCACCCATCATTTTTTGCATAATAGTCGTTTACCCTATATTAACATATATTAATTTGAAAAATGTGGGAGGGTCATAATGCAAAACTATATAAAATAATATAAAGTGTAAATAGTGTAAATTATAAATAATTTTTTTTGTTTAATAAATCACAAATTGTTTTGTTTACTAGGATTTTGAATATATCAATGTGTTTTATTTAAAGATTGCGGTTTAATATTGTGTGTTTTGATTATTTGTTTTTAGTAGAATATAAAAAAATTGAATTTTGTAATTAAATAGATTATCATTTCAAGTAAACACGTAATATACTTGAAATAATTCAGATTTATAAACATGAAAACGCAGTTAATGATAAAACAGACATACAATACTTCATAAAACTATATAATTTAATTTTATAGCTAAATGAAATATTTTTAAAGATTTATTTAATTACAAAATTCAATTTTTCATATTCTACTAAAAGCAAATAATCAAAATACACTAAAAACTACTAAACCGAATTTTTTAAATAAAACATAATGATATATTCAGAATTCTAATAAAAAAAAAAAATAAACGTTGTTATTGTATGTTCATTTCCATATTTGCAACCTAAATAACCAAGAACAAGATATTAAAATTTTAAATGTTTGTTTATTTATTTACAAAAATACCTATATTTCGTTTTATAATATAACAAAAGACAGGTTATTATATATATCGTATTGTATTTGACATTCAACAGATTGTTGTTTGACATTGACATTTAAAATTATACTAAATAAATACTAATAATAATCATAATTATATCAATAAATAATAACTAATACTCAAAAGGAACCTACAACTTAATATCAATATATTTACTTTTCGTCACACCTTTTCCTTTTCCTTTATACTTGTTTATAAAAATATACGTTGTTTATGAATTTATTTATTTCAATACTTTTCCAGAAGACAAAGTTACTAAAAATCCAAAACGAAAAATAATTAATATTTTACAATACACAGAAATACACACAAACGGTATAAAATTTTATGGTAACGCGGTATGTTTAATAAAGCTACTTTGAACAACAAAGAATGGTTATTTTAGAACTGATGCGTATTGACAAGAGCTACAATTGAATTAATTTTAAAACATATACAATTCAACTCAACCATATTTATTGTGATAATTTTTATAATATCTAGTAACTTTACCTCACTGACGAAAATATTTCTTGTCTATACATCTCTAAATTAAAATAATTTTAAATTATATTTACATTGTAAATATTATTGATATATTTCCATTGTTATTGATTCATATCCAATCATTATATTGCAGACTACTTCCTGAAGAAGTCATTGATAAATGACGAAATATTGAAGTCATAAAAAAAGTAGTTTCATTAAATAAACCGCACTACCCATATGAATTCACACCCTTACGAAGTTTGGTCGGTACTAATAATGATAAATATACAAAAATCGGTTTAAAATTTAGAATTATGAAAAAAAAATAATTTAATGGGCAAAAACAATAAAGATACTTGTTGGAGCAGGAAGCTAAAAACATTTCTCGAAAAATTTACGCATGTACCTAGAACTATTCTTAGGTGTGTGTTCGCATGCGAGCCTTGAGAGTTCAAACGTCTCCAAAACCCCATGTTACAAAATTTACATACTTAAGGGTTTTCTTTCGTATGTGTTCGTATGTGTTTCTTGAGATAGCTTAGTAACCCAAAAGCCTTAGCGCAAATTTTTACATAATAGGGCTTTCTTTCGCATTGTGTTTGCATATGGACTTCCAGAGTTGATTTCTGTGCAAAAGCTTTTCGCAAAATTACATACTGTAAGGCGTTTCTTTCGTATGTATACGTATGTGGACTGAGAGCTGACTTTTGTGCAAAACCTTATATCACAAATTTACATACGTAAGGCTTTTCTTTCGTGTGTATCCGTATATGGATCTCGAAGTTTTGATTTTGTGCAAAACCCTTATCACAAAATTACATATGTAAGGCTTTTCTTCGTGTGTATTCGTATGTGGGAAGATAGAGCTGCTTTTGTGCAAAACCCTTATCACAAAATTTACACACGTGAGGCTTTTCTTTCGTATGTGTTCGTATGTGAGCATTGAGATTTGATATCTTTCCAAAACCCTTATCGCAAAATTTACATATGTAAGGGTTGTTTTTCGTGTGTGTTCGTATATGACTATTGAGGGCCGATTTCTGTGCAAAACCCTTATCACAAAATTTACACACGTAAGGCTTTTCCTTCGTGTGCGTTCGTATGTGGGAATAGAGTGTTTGTCTGAGTCCAAAACCCCTATCGCAAAATTTACATAAGTAAGGCTTTTCTTTCGTGTGTGTTCGTATGTGGTTATCGAGAGTTGACGTCCGGATAAAACCCTTATCGCAATATTGACATACGTAAGGCTTTTCTTTCGTGTGTGTTCGTATGTGGTCATCGAGGTTGTGTTTGTGTCCAAAACCCCTATCGCAAAATTTACATATGTAAGGCTTTTCTTTCGTGTGTGTTCGTATGTGACGTTTGAGATCTGATTTCTGTCCAAAACCCTTTTCGCAAAATTGACATATATAAGGCTTCTCTCTCGTGTGTGTTCGTATGTGACAATTGAGAGTTGATATCTTTCAAAACCTTATCGCAAAATTTACATATGTAAGGCTTTTTTTTCGTGTGTATCCTCAGGTGTGAACGAAGGATTGCTTTAGCCTTAAACGCTTTCTTGCATATAATACAACCGAATAACTTCTCTTTTATGCGTTTATCCACGTGCATATAGCTCCCGCAACTATTCTCGCGTTCTTCGTAAGAATACACTCCAGTATCCCGCTTCGTGTGTTCCTCATTAAAATTCGCAACATCTGTCTTAATGCATAGTGGTGTTACGATAAATGGGCCCTCCTCTGCGTCCTCGTTTTTGATATGTGATAGCGTGAACCTAAAAATATATTATATGAATGCAAAAAAGGACAACGACTAGATTATACTTTTAAATAGAATAAATAAGAAACATATATTCGAAAACAACCAAAATTTTATGCTTAAATAACATATCTTCACGTCTAGACTCAATTGCGTATAAACATAGAACGTTGTGTCAATTACACGTCAATTGCAGATCGTTGAATAAATTCGTATAATGGATCTAATATTTTAATATTTTACAATACACAGAAATACATACAAACGGTATAAAATTTTGTGGTAATGCGGTATGTTTAAAAAAGCTACTTTGAACAACAAAGAATGGTTATTTTAGAAACGATGCGTATTAACAAGAGCTACAATTGAATTAATTTTAAAACATATACAATTCAACTCAACCATATTTATTGTGATAATTTTTATAATATCTAGTAACTTTACCTCACTGACGAAAATATTTCTTGTCTATACATCTCTAAATAAAAATAATTTTAAATTATATTTACATTGTAAATATTATTGATATATTTCCATTGTTATTGATTCATATCCAATCATTATATTGCAGACTACTTCCTGAAGAAGTCATTGATAAATGACGAAATATTGAAATCATAAAAAAGTAGTTTCATTAATAAACGCACTACCCATAAAAATTCACACCCTTACGAAGTTTGTCGGTACTAATAATGATAAATATACAAAATCGGTTAAAATTTAGAATATGAAAAAAAAAAAATAATTTAATGGGCAAAAACAATAAAGATACTTGTTAGAGCAGGAAGCGCATAAAAAACATTTCTCGAAAAATTTACACATGTACCTAAACTATTCTTAGGTGTGTGTTCGCATGTGAGCCTTGAGAGTTCAATGTTCTAAAACCCTGTTACAAAATTACATACTTAAGGCTTTTCTTTCGTGTGTGTTCGTATGTGCTTCTTGAGATAGCTTAGTAACCAAAAGCTTAGCGCAAATTTTAACATTATAGGGCTTCTCTTTCGCATGTGTTTGCATGTGGACATCCAGAGTTGATTTCTGTGCAAAACATTTTCGCAAAATTTACATACGTAGGCTTTTCTTTCGTGTGTGTCCGTATATGGTTCTCCAGGTTTTGTTTAGTTGCAAAGCTCCTACAGCAAAATTCGCATATGTAAGGCGTTTCTTTCGTATGTATTCGTATGTGGACGATGAGAGCTGACTTTTGTGCGAAACCCTTATCACAAAATTTACATACGTAAGGCTTTTCTTTCGTGTGTATCCGTATATGGTTCTCCAGGTTTTGTTTAGTTGCAAAGCTCCTATAGCAAAATTCACATATGTAAGGCGTTTCTTTCGTATGTATTCGTATGTGGACGATGAGACCTGACTTTTGTGCAAAACCCTTATCACAAAATTTACACACGTGAGGCTTTTCTTTCGTATGTGTTCGTATGTGAGCATTGAGATTTGATATCTTTCCAAAACCCTTATCGCAAAATTTACATATGTAAGGCTTTTTTTTCGTGTGTGTTCGTATGTGACTATTGAGGGCCGATTTCTGTGCAAAACCCTTATCACAAAATTTACACACGTAAGGCTTTTCCTTCGTGTGCGTTCGTATGTGGGAATAGAGTGTTTGTCTGAGTCCAAAACCCCTATCGCAAAATTCACATACGTACGGTTTTTCTTTCGTGTGTGTTCGCATGTGACCATTGAGAGTTGATATCTGTCCAAAACCCTTATCGCAAAATTTACATATGTAAGGCTTTTCTTTCGTGTGTATCCTCAGGTGTGAATCAAGGATTGCTTTAGTCCTAAACGCTTTCTTGCATATACTACAACCGAATAACTTCTCCCTCATGCGTTTATCCACGTGTATATAGCTCCTGGAACTATTCTCGCGTTCTTCGTAAGAATACACTCCAGTATCCCGCTTCGTGAGTTTCTCATTAAAATTCCCAACATCTGTCTTAATGCATAGTGGTGTTACGACAAATGGGGCCTCCTCTGCGTCCTCGTTTTTGATATGTGATAACGTGAACCTAAAAACATAATATATGAATGCAAAAAAGGACAACGACTAGATTATACTTTTAAATAGAATAAATAAGAAACCATATTCGAAAACAACCAAAATTTTATGCGTAAATAACATATCTTCACGCTAGATCATTGCGTATAAACAATAGAACGTTGTGTCAATTACACGTCAATTGCAGATCGTGAATAAATTCGTATAATGGATCTAATATCGGGTGGTAAAAATAACAGAGCAATTATTTGTTCATTGAAGTATATATTGTAACGCTACACGGTAGCATACAGCCCGGATTAAAAAAATAAGTTTTAAAAGAAATACGTTAATTAAATTAGAAAAAAATCAAATTTTATATATCCCAGTGTCATCTATCTTTATTAATTTTGAATTAGAAGTGTGCTCTCTCTCACCAGCCAGATGGCATGCAGGGCGAGAAATTTCCGATCGAGGGGCGTTAACATAAAAAATATAAGGAATAGCTCGTTACCGCTCTTATATTTTAGTAAGAGAGAGATAGTGAGTGAGGATGTTGTCAATTGTCCTCTCCTTCAAATTCAATGTTAGACCGGTTTAAATGATATCGTAGGCATGATAGTGTTGTGCCTCAATGAAAACAATTTCTTATGTGAAATTAAAACATTTAAGTGCGAATAAAAGTGATTTTATTTAATAAAAAAAAAATTCTAAATGTGAACTTGTTTAAAATCAGACATAAATCTTTGGATATTTATCTCAGGTAAGTACGTGAGTCCGTTTAATTAATAACACTAAAGTTTTATAAGTAATTCACTTTTGCAATTAAATTCATAGTTTCAAACATGTATACGTCTAAATCAAATTTCAAAATTCCCGCGTTTTCTGACCGTTCAAACGGAGTTATGTTAGGCTTAAAGAGACGTGTGGAACAGAGTAGCCAACCTTGATGGTAAATTACTGGATATTGGTTCGTAACGTAAATACATACATATTAAACTATAATACTACCAACTTATACAAATTTCCCCAAGGAACTGCAAACCGTTTAACGATGATACAAACAATTTTCTAACCTCAATTCTTCCTGAACGAATAAAAATGAAATTTCTTATAAGCATAATTAAATTTGGATTGGAATTGAAATAATACGTTTATTTTTAGGTAGATTTGACGAGGAATACCTTTTTACAGGGCGATTGCGTCATCGTGGTCAGGACTGTTCAGTCGGATATGGGCCCTCGTACTCGTAGATACATCAGTCAGAGAGGATCATGGATCGCTCAGGACAGGAAACTCAGGAAAATCGTCGTTGAAGAAAAATTACCCAAAAGGTTGCAGGTAATTTGGATAATATTTGTGTGATGAACTTTGTTTAACCAATAACAATTATTTTTAGGTTGTAATTTGAAATAAAATTGGATTTTATCGAAATAGCCGTTAAATTTTACAAGAACAAATTGAGATACGTCTGCCTTGAACAAAGGTCGGCTGTTGAATGGTTCGAATTGAAAATGTTTTAACAGACTTGAAAGCGATTGTCTTCGTCAAGAGTCCAACTGTCTGTGAAAATCCGTTAATATAACTGAAATGAGGGAACCTCCATGTTATATATAAGAATGTCATGTGATCGAATGGACTGTCGAATGTTTAAACGAAGTAAAATAAATAAAATTGCAAAATTCTGAATCACTTGCAATTGTAATATGATAAAGGTATGTGTCTCTGAATTGTGAGAAAAATACATTTGAAATTTTTAAACACTTATTACTATGTAAAATTAACAATCTTAAAATTCATTACCGCACCTAAATGTAGGCAACCATGTATACACATAGAATTGTTACAGAACTCAATTTCCAGCAATTTCCCCATGTCTTTCTGTTGACATATCAAAGCAATTGGACTGCCAATGCATATACAAACGTTATTATACTAAATTTAACTGACATAAATACACAATAAAAATAATAAGAATGTTCATTTGAATTGAACTTGGATCCAATTTTGATCTGTCAAAATCTATTGTAATAGTATACTATTCAAATTCTAATGTTCATTTTCGATGTGTAGGTATATCACTGCTGATCATCTTACTTCCTGAAAGGAATATTCTGAAGGAAAATGCCTTGGACGACTTGCCAAAAGCAGTGATTTCCTACATCACCTGGACATCGTTTGGCTGTCTGCTGCTACATATTATACCTTTTTCTTATAATATCTAATTAGCTTAAAAATATAACTAAGTAAAATAGTAACATTCCCTTTTAAATAATAGTAGAATATATTTGCCATAACAATATATTCCAAGTATTATTATGTAAATAACTTTACTAATTAAAGGCTGAAGCTAAGTAAGTATAGCGGGAAATGCTCTTGAGAATAATTTTATTCTCTGTCTGTACTATATAAGTTACACCTGATGGCTATTACATCTCTTTGAAAATCTCACCACTAACAGTCATAGTTTGGCGAAAAGGAATTAAATAATTAAAAATTTGCATTTGTCTTCGAAAACTGCTTACCATATTTCATTACTTTCTTTTTTTATATGTTGTAGACACTTTTAAGGTACATTTGTGGCTACAACATCTAACTTTTACCTCTTCTAGTAAACACAGAAAAAGAAACATTACTATCTTCAATACTTTTTTATGGGCCTTATACCCAGTGTACAGTTATCATTTTTTTTTGCATAAATAATACTCATTTATTCTATAATACCATATATTAATTTGAAAATTGTGTAAGGATCAAAACGCACTCATATAAAGGTAGGTTTTGATACTATACTTTGGGAGGAAGTAGTTCCACACCAACCAACCAAATAAATATACACGAATTCGGTTTAAAACAATTATAAAACATATTTATTACACACAGATAATGAAGATAATCTTTAAAGCAGGAAATTTCCAAAACGCTCTTCGCAAAATTTACATGTATGGGTCATTCCATATCAACCGGAACACATAAAAAATTTGATGTTTTATATTTTAAATTTGAAGTCTTTGCCCAAAATTAGAAGACCCGTATTTTTTCCTAAACCTCTGCAATATCTATTTACAAAGATATGGGCGAACAAATTGTGCAAAATCAGTCAAATAATCGAAGAAATCATGTTGTTTGGTTATGCATAAATTAAAAGAGTAAATCAAATATAAATCATGATTTATTTTAAAGGTCAAATCATATATTTTCATTTCAATTGTAAGTTAATATGAACCTCTTTTTCTCCTGTTAAATAAAATAATATCTTTTTACTTTATATTTACCGCGAAATTATATTTTTGAAAATATATCATAATATCCTCTAAACTATGTTCTACAAGAATAGAAGTATTTGAAAATGGAGAACACACGGCTGTTCTATAAAAAAATTATATTCATACAATAGCCTACGTTACAGTATGATGTATTATAAGTATTTTATAGAATACCCATTGTTCGCGAATATCTTTGTAGAAAGATACCACAGATAAAAAAAAAAAAAAACGGGTCTTTTAATTTTGGGCAAAGACTTCAAATATATAAAATATAAAAATATAAAAAGAATCCAAAACATCAAAATTTTTAGGTATTCCGGTTGATATGGGATGACCCATATACCTACCTAAAGCCTGTCTTTCGTGTGTGTACATATGTGAGCATTAAGAGTTGATTTTGGTCTAAAACTCTCATCGCAAAATTTAAATATGTCTGGCTTTCTTTCGTGTGTGTTCACCAATATGTGTATCAAACTGCTTTTGTCCCTAAAACCTTTATCGTAAAATTTACACATCTAAGGCTTCTCTTTCGTGTGCGTTCGTATATGAACCTTGAGATTGCTTAGTTTCCCAAAACCCTTATCGCAAATTCCACATATATAAGGCTTTTCCTTCGTATGTGTTCGTATGTGGACATCGAGAGCCGATTTCTGTGCAAAATCTTTATGGCAAAATTTACACATGTAAGGCTTTTCTTTCGTGTGCGTTCGTATGTGACGATCGAGAGTTGACTTCTGTCGAAAACCCTTATGGCAAAATTGACATACGTAAGGCTTTTCTTTCGTGTGTATTCGTATGTGGACATCGAGATTTGCTTTGCATACAAAACCCTTATCGCAAAATTTACATATGTGAGGCTTTTCACCGGTATGTGTACGTAAATGTGTCGATAGATGTGAGGATTGTGCAAAACCCTTCTCGCAAATGTTACATATGTAAGGCTTTTCTTTCGTGTGTGTTCGTGTGTGGATATCGAGATTTGTCTTCAGTCCAAAACCCCTATCGCAAAATTTACATACGTAGGGCTTTTCTTTCGTGTGTGTTCGTATGTGTTTATCGAGAGTTGACGTCCGGGCAAAACCCTTATCGCAATATTGACATACGTAAGGCTTTTCTTTCGTGTGTGTTCGTATGTGGTCATCGAGGTTGTGTTTGTGTCCAAAACCCCTATCGCAAATTCTACATATGGGTATGGCCTTTTCTCGTGTGTGTGTTCGTATGTGACCATAAGAGCTTCTTTTGGTCTCCAAAAGCCCTGTCACAAAATTTACATATGTGAGGCTTTTCTTTCGTGTGGGTTCGTATGTGTTATCGAGAATTTCTTTACGTCAAAACACTTACTACAAAATTTGCATACGGAGGCTTCTCTCTCGTGTGTATTCGTATGTGAGTTTGAGATCTGATTCCTGTCCAAACCCTTTTTCGCAAAATGAACATATATAAAGGCTTCTCTCTCGTGTGTGTTCGTATGTGACCATTGAGAGTTGATATCTTTCAAAAACCCTTATCGCAAAATTTACATATGTAAGGCTTTTTTTTCGTGTGTATCCTCAGGTGTGAACGAAGGATTGCTTTAGCCTTAAACACTTTCTTGCATATAGTAACAACGAATAACTTCTTTTTATACGTTATCCACGTGCATATAACTCCCGCAACTATTCCGCGTTCTTCGTAAGAATACACTCCAGTATCTCGCTTCGTGTGTTCTCATTAAATTGCAAACATCTGCGTTAATGATAGTGGTGTTACGATAAATGGGCCCCCTGCGTCCTCGTTTTGATATGTGATAGGTGAACCTAAAAATATTTATATGAATGCAAAAAAGGACAACGACTAGATTATACTTTTAAATAGAATAAATAAGAACCATATTCGAAAACAACCAAAATTTTATGCTTAATAACATATTTCATGTCTAGACTCAATTGCGTATAAACATAGAACGTTGTGTCAATTACACGTCAATTGCAGATCGTTGAATAAATTCGTATAAGGTAAAGTCAGGTAAGTGTGTAGCAAAAATTGAATAGTGCGAAGAAAATGTAGCACTGTTCACATAATAAGACATTTGATAAATTTTACACATAAAGTAACGTAATATATGCCCAGTTGTAAGCCTTCAATAGATCAAACTTTATAATTATCAACGGTTACTAGAAAAAAAGAAATTTTAAACACTGTCAATACTCCACACTACCCAGCAAAATGGGCAAGTGTAATCGTTCCGCATTTATTAATAATAACATTATCTTTAGTTCGCAAGAGTGTAATACTAACTGATGCTGTTCAATAAGGTATGATATATTCAAGAATATTCAAGTTATTACACGTTAGGTAAATGCGAACTTTTATTTGTAAACTAGTATGAAGTTTAGTACATTAGTATATAACAAGAGGGACGTCGTATTTTTTAAAAATAAACATGCCAAACTAAGCACTTGCCGGTTAACACTTACTGACTTACCTTAATGGATCTAATATTTTAATATTTACATAACAGAACTGACATCAAACGGTATACAAATTTTATGGTAATGGCGGTATTTTAATAAGCTACTTTGAACAACAAAGAATGGTTATTTTAGAACTGATGCGTATTGACAAGAGCTACAATTGAATTAATTTTAAAACATATACAATTCAACTCAACCATATTTATTGTGATAATTTTTATAATATCTAGTAACTTTACCTCACTGACGAAAATATTTCTTGTCTATACATCTCTAAATTAAAATAATTTTAAATTATATTTACATTGTAAATATTATTGATATATTTCCATTGTTATTGATTCATATCCAATCATTATATTGCAGATATTCCTGAAGAAGTCATTGATAAATGAGAAATATTGAAGTCATAAAAAAGTAGTTTCATTAAATAAACGCACTACCCATATGAATCACACCTTACGAAGTTGTCGGTACTAATAATGATAAATATACAAAATCGGTTAAAAATTTAAGAATTATGAAAAAAAATAATTTAAGGGCAAAAACAATAAAGAACTTGTTGGAGCAGGAAGCTGCATAAAACAATTCTCGAAAAATTTACACATGTACCTGAACTATTCTTAGGTGTGTGTTCGCATGTGAGCCTTGAGAGTTCAAATGTCTCTAAAACCCTGTTACATAAATTTACATACTTAAGGCTTTTCTTTCGTGTGTGTTCGTATGTTCTTCTTGAGATAGCTTAGTAACCCAAAAGCCTTACTCGCAACTTCTACATATATAAGGCTTTTCCTTCGTATGTGTTCGTATGTGGACATCGAGAACCGATTTCTGTGCAAAACCATTTTCGCAAATTTTCATACGTAAGGCTTTTCTTTCGTGTGTGTACGATTGGTTTCTCCAGGTTTTTGTTTAGTCAAAACCCTTATCAGCAAAATTTACATATGTAAGGCTTTTCTTTCGTATGTGTTCGTATATGGCGATCGAGAGTTGTTTTAGTCCAAAAACCCTTATCGCAAATTCACATACGTAAGGCTTTTCTCTCGTATGTATTGTACGCTAATGAATCGAGACTTGCGTTGTATGCCAAAACCCTTATCGCAAATTTACATATGTAAGGTTTTCTTTCGTGTGTGTTCGTATGTGAACTTGAGATTGTGCTAGTTTCGCAAAAACCTTATCGCAAATTCTACATATATAGGGTCTTCTTTCGTTGCGTTCGCATGTGGCCTTGAAGGACGATTTGATGTGCAAAACCTATCGCAAAATTTACATATGTATGGCTTCTCTTTCGAGTGTGTTCGTATGTGACAAAAGAGTGCTGTTGTCTCTAAAACCCCTGTCACAAAATTTACATATGTAAGGCTTTTCTTTTTCGTGTGATTCGTATGTGAGTATTCAGAGCTTCTTTGCGTGGAAACCCTTATGCAAAATTTACATATGAAGGCGGTTTCTTTCGTGTGTATTGGTATGTGACGATTGAGGGTCGATTCCTGGCCAAAACCCTTTTCGCAAAATTTACATATACAAAGTTTTTCTTTCGTGTGTGTTCGTATGTGACGGGTGAGAGTTGATTTCTGCCTGAAACCTCTATCGCAAAATTTACAGATGTAAGGCTTTTCTTTCGTATGTGCTTGTAGGTGGCCATTAAGGGCTTTTTTGTCCCCAAATTCCTTGTTACAAAATTTACATATGTGCGGCTTTTCATTCGTGTGCGTCTTTAGGTGTGAATAAAGCAATCTCTTTGGTTCTAAAGGCCCTCTCACAAATGGCACAACCGAATGACTTATCCCTTGTAAGCTCATACACATACAAGTAGCTCCTGGAACAATTTTCGCGTTCTTCAGAAGGATACGCTGTAGTAGGCTGCTTCATATTTTTTTCATCGCAATCCCAAACCCCTTTCTTAAAACACGGTGGTGTTACAAAAGGGGTGCCTTCTTCTGTGTTTTCGTTTTTGACATGTGGTAAGTTTACGGGCTCTGCATAAGAACGCACTGTGGTAGTCTGCTTCGTACATTCCTCATTACAATTCCAAGCCTCTTTCTTAATATATAGTAGTAGTTACCAATGGGCAGGATCCCTCGTCTGTGTCCTCGTTTTTGACGTGTGTTAATGTGAACCTGAAAACATGATTGCATTAATGCAGAAAAAGCAATAAGGATACCACATTTTCAAATCGAATATACAAGAAACGATATAGGAAAACAATAAAGGTTTTATGCCCAAATAATATATTTTATTCAGATTTAGATTCTAGTTGCGTATAATTATAAAACGTTGTTCTAATCACAACGTGGCAGTTTAATTGAATAAATTGGAGGCATAGTGTATTGTGTCCTATATTGTATATAAAGTAGAACATGGAATCTCAACAGGTTTAATTGACATTTTATTTGTTCATCGAAGTATATATATTTCAGGTATTATTTTGTAAATAATTTTGCCTAGCTAAGCAAATATAGCGTGAAATGCTCTTGATGGCTGATACATTCCTTTTAAAATGTTAACAACTAAGAAGTCACAGTTTTGGTGAAAAGAAAAATTAAGTAATTTAATTTTTTTTTTTTTTTCGAAAACCTTCCATATTCCATTCATTTCTTTTTTTTATATGTTGTACATACTTTTAAGGTGCATTTGTGGCTACACCATACAATTTTTACCTCTTCTAGTAAACATAGAGAAATAAATATTATTGATATTATGTCTTCAATACCTTTTTTTAGGGGCCTTATACCGCGTCTACACCCACCATTTTTGCATAAATAATACTCATTTACTCTATAATGCAAAAAAAGGGGGCTGGAATGCCTTTTATAGGGCCTGAACCCTTTGCGGGTTAAGTAGCAGTACAATACTGAAGAAATTAAAAACAGAAATGGAGCAGAGAAAATCCAGTTACTGGGAGAATCTCAGGGAATGAGGCAAAGTAAAATCTTCTGGGAACTTATAACAGAAAGAGGTTTACAGAATGCATCAACCTGAGTAAGAACAATGTTCGCATATTAACAGGAATACTTTCAGGCCATTGTAGACTGAAAGGACACCTGAGTAAGCTTGGATTAGCAAAGGAACCTGAATGTAGATTTTGTGGGGAACAGGATGAAACACGCATCCACCTCCTCTCAAACTGTGTAACACTGTGCAACTCGAGGCATTGCACCTGGGAGCATGTGAATCGAAGAGGGAGACTTAACCTAAACTGGGCCCTCTGACATCCTACACTTTCTGAAAGGAATAGGATTGGAAGGCCAGCTGTAAAGCAGCAAGAATACGGGACACAATGGATCTTTTAGGTCGCAGCGTAACACCACCCTTATACCTACATACATACATACTCTATAATGACATATATTAAATTGAAAATTGCGTAAGGGTCATAACGCACTCATATAAAAGTAGATTTTAATACCATACTTTGTGCGGAACTAATTCCACCCTAAGAATCAGAAAGTGATACATATTTAATACGCAAAGTTAATAAAGATAATCTTTAGAGCAGGCAGTTGCAAACGCTCTTCGCAAAATTTACACATATACCGTCAAACGGGGTTAAGTAAATCACAGGGGCTAAGTAGATCACTCGGTAAATTCCGGCAATTTTTGCGTCTCTACACACAAAAATAATTACTCAATTTGAATATAAATGCATCACATTGAATATAACAACCTATATAAGCAGGAAGGTGATGTATTTATATTAAAAATAAAATTTGTTCAATTTTCTAAACCCGCGAATTTGTTAGACGAAACAATCTTTTTAGTTCAAATGTAATCAATATACTAAAATCATTATGAACATATAATATTTTCACTACAAAAATAATTACTTCAGATTTGAGTAAATAGATTTTCTCAAGTGGAAACTATCATATTTATAGCTCAATAATTTGTGTACATTTGATAGAATATATAAAAGTATTATTTGAAGTACTACCATTACTTGTTTCAAAAATATCAGTGTGTTGAACTGATAATACTTACCTGCTTAATTTATTCAGTTCTACTATTCAAGGGTACTAATTACTGATTTTGTGGGTGTAACATCAAAAAACCTCGGTAAGGTAAAATTAATAAAGAAAAAATATTATGTAATTAAATAAATTTACAGTTTTTTCTTTGTTTTTTAAATCTTAATCATTACATCGCTGAGAAATTAATATCTCGGTTAATACTCAAAATAGAGACCCCAAATTTGCTATGTTATGAATGTAGATATAACTCTAAGAAACGGTGCCCACACTTTACATTCTAACATATACGCTGTTCAAAGCAGAGGAACAAACTGACATATTTTCAAAGGCAGAAAACTCATTTTTTTTTTTAAATAGAACCACCTGTATTTTAATTCGAAATTAGAAAGAAAATATCATTATATTATCAATAGGTTGCGTTTGTGGCTCAAACTTCAAATTACTACTCCCTCAAATAAAAAAGAAGTATTATTGTTTTCAATGCGTGTTAGGGGCCTTATACTCTCTGTATACCTACGATTTTTTGTATAAATAACACTCAATTACCCTATAATGACATATTTTAGTTTGAAAAATGTGGAAGGGCCATAAAGCATTCAAAACTCAAACTCGAACTCAAACTTTTTATTGACACATTCAGCTATTACAAAAAATAGTGTTCCAAGTTCGTGTATATTTACAACTAATTAGTCTGGAATAAGGATTGTATACCGGTTTACCGGTTAATCGGTAAATTCACCAAAAACGATCGGTAAATTACAAACATTTACCGGTAATTCGGTAAATGAAAATCATACCAGAAATTTTATGTATATACGAAATATTTGTTTATAGATATATTAAAGGTCTAAGGAAATTGAAAATTAAAAAAAAAACAGGTAAGTGATATAGAAATTAAGAAAAAATTGGGTCTCAAACGAGATGAATAACGAAATGCAACGCAAAGAAAGCGAGATTAATGTTCAATTTTTCGCTAGGACCGTAGGAAGCAAATGGCACCACACTCATTTTTTAATATTTAAAAATAATGATATTATAGGAACAACATTTCACGTATTTAAATTAATAGCAATTTTTAATACATCACTTTATGATTAATGCAACATTATTGTAAAATAACAAAAATTTGAACCTTAATATTTTTTTTACTTCTCAAATTGTTAAAATAATTAAATACAATATTTATTACAAAATTCTAATATTATGCCTTAAGGTTGTGCACAATATCTGTTATTCTTGCCTAACTTCCGACCCATTTTCTTGGGGAATCCCATTAATGTAAACACATGAAAAAGAATATTACCGGTAATTTACGGTAAACGGGCATTTTAATTTTAATTTACCGAATTACCGTAATGAAAAAATCCGGTAAATTTACAATCAGTAGTCTGTAATAATCTAATATTTTGTTAGGTACGCACTAGGTTTAAAAGTGATAATTACAAGACAAAACATATTTAATGCGCACGTGTGTTTATCAGTACTCTTACAGGAAATAAAAGTTTTCCAATGCTTAATTTGTGTTTTGTAATGGTGAGGCCATGGCTCGTGGTCCTTTAAGAGGACCGCTCTGCTATAGGTACCTAAAGCCTTTGTTTCGTGTGTGCGCATGTGCATCTCCAAGGTACGTTTTGTTGCAAAACCCTTGTTGCAAAATTCACATAGGTAAGGCTATTTTTCTTTCGTGTGTGTTCGTGTGTGGATATCGAGATTTGTCTTGAGTCCAAAACCCCTATCGCAAAATTTACATACGTAAGGCTTTTCTTTCGTGTGTGTTCGTATGTGTTTATCGAGAGTTGACGTCCGGGCAAAACCCTTATCGCAATATTGACATACGTAAGGCTTTTCTTTCGTGTGTGTTCGTATATGAACATCGAGAGATGACTTCGATCTAAAACCCTTATTGCAAAATTGACATACGTAAGGCTTTTCTTTCGTGTGTATTCGTATGTGGACATCGAGATTTGATTTGCATACAAAACCCTTATCGCAAAATTTACATATGTAAGGCTTTTCACCGGTATGTGTACGTAAATGTGACGATAATTGTGCGGATTGTGCAAAACCCTTCTCGCAAAAGTTACATATGTAAGGCTTTTCTTTCGTGTGTGTTCGTGTGTGGATATCGAGATTTGCCTTGAGTCCAAAACCCCTATCGCAAAATTTACATACGTAAGGCTTTTCTTTCGTGTGTGTTCGTATGTGGCGATCGAGAGTTGACTTATGTCGAAAACCCTTATCGCAAAACTTACATATGTAAGGCTTTTCACCGGTGTGTGTACGTAAATGTGTCGATAGATGTGAGGATTGTGCAAAACCCTTCTCGCAAATGTTACATATGTAAGGCTTTTCTTTCGTGTGTGTTCGTGTGTGCATATCGAGATTTGTCTTCAGTCCAAAACCCCTATCGCAAAATTTACATATGTATGGCTTTTCTCGTGTGTGTGTTCGTATGTGGCGATCGAGAATTGACTTATGTCGAAAACCCTTATCGCAAAACTTACATATGTAAGGCTTTTCACCGGTGTGTGTACGTAAATGTGTCGATAGATGTTGAGATTTTGTGCAAAACCCTTCTCGCAAATGTTACATATGTAAGGCTTTTCTTTCGTGTGTGTTCGTGTGTGGATATCGAGATTTGTCTTCAGTCCAAAACCCCTATCGCAAAATTTACATATGTATGGCTTTTCTCGTGTGTGTGTTCGTATGTGACCAATAAGAGTTCTTTTGTCTCCAAAACCCCTGTCACAAAATTTGCATACGTGAGGCTTCTCTCTCGTGTGTATTCGTATGTGACGTTTGAGATCTGATTCCTGTCCGAAACCCTTTTCGCAAAATGGACATATAAAAGGCTTCTCTCTCGTGTGTGTTCGTATGTGACATTGAGAGTTGATATCTTTCCAAAACCTTATACGCAAAATTTACATATGTAAGGCTTTTTTTTCGTGTGTATCCTCAGGTGTGAACGAAGGATTGCTTTAGCCTTAAACGCTTTCTTGCATATAGTACAACTGAATAACTTCTCTTTTATGCGTTTATCCACGTGCATATAGCTCCCGCAACTATTCTCGCGTTCTTCGTAAGAATACACTCCAGTATCCCGCTTCGTGTGTTCCTCATTAAAATTCTCAACATCTGTCTTAATGCATAGTGGTGTTACGATAAATGGGCCCTCCTCTGCGTCCTCGTTTTTGATATGTGATAGCGTGAACCTAAAAATATAATATATGAATGTAAAAAAGGACAACGACTAGATTATACTTTTAAATAAAATAAATAAGAAACCATATTCGAAAACAACCAAAATTTTATGCTTAAATAACATATCTTCACGTCTAGACTCAATTGCGTATAAACATAGAACGTTGTGTCAATTACACGTCTCGTTGTAGATCGTTGAATAAATTCGTATAATGGATCTAATATTTTAATATTTTACAATACACAGAAATACATACAAACGGTATAAAATTTTATGGTAATGCGGTATGTTTAATAAAGCTACTTTGAACAACAAAGAATGGTTATTTTAGAAATGATGCGTATTAACAAGAGCTACAATTGAATTAATTTTAAAACATATACAATTCAACTCAACCATATTTATTGTGATAATTTTTATAATATCTAGTAACTTTACCTCACTGACGAAAATATTTCTTGTCTATACATCTCTAAATAAAAATAATTTAAATTATATTTACATTGTAAATATTATTGATATATTTCCATTGTTATTGATTCATATCCAATCATTATATTGCAGACTACTTCCTGAAGAAGTCATTGATAAATGACGAAATATTGAAGTCATAAAAAAGTAGTTTCATTAAATAAACCGCACTACCCATATGAATTCACACCCTTACGAAGTTTGGTCGGTACTAATAATGATAAATATACAAAAATCGATTTAAAATTTAGAATTATGAAAAAAAAAATAATTTAATGCGCAAAAACAATAAAGATACTTGTTAGAGCAGGAAGCTGCATAAAACATTTCTCGAAAAATTTACACATGTACCTAGAACTATTCTTAGGTGTGTGTTCGCATGTGAGCCTTGAGAGTTCAAATGTCTCTAAAACCCCTGTTACAAAATTTACATACTTAAGGGCTTTTCTTTCGTGTGTGTTCGTATGTGCTTCTTGAGATAGCTTAGTAACCCAAAAGCCTTAGCGCAAATTTTACATATATAGGGCTTCTCTTTCGCATGTGTTTGCATGTGGACATCCAGAGTTGATTTCTGTGCAAAACCATTTTCGCAAAATTTACATACGTAAGGCTTTTCTTTCGTGTGTGTCCGTATATGGTTCTCCAGGTTTTGTTTAGTTGCAAAGCTCCTACAGCAAAATTCACATATGTAAGGCGTTTCTTTCGTATGTATTCGTATGTGGACGATGAGAGCTGACTTTTGTGCAAAACCCTTATCACAAAATTTACACACGTAAGGCTTTTCCTTCGTGTGCGTTCGTATGTGGGAATAGAGTGTTTGTCTGAGTCCAAAACCCCTATCGCAAAATTCACATACGTACGGTTTTTCTTTCGTGGTGTTCGCATGTGACCATTGAGAGTCAATATCTGTCCAAAACCCTTATCGCAAAATTTACATATGTAAGGCTTTTCTCGTGTGTGTGTTCGTATGTGAACCTTGAGATTGTGCAGTTTTCCCAAAACTCTTATCGCAAATTCTACATATATAGGGCTCTTCTTTCGTATGCGTTCGCATGTGGCCCTTGAGGACTGATTTATGTGCAAAACCCTTATCGCGAAATTTACATATGTATGGCTTCTCTTTCGAGTGTGTTCGTATGTGACCAACAAGAGTGCTTTTGTCTCTAAAACCCCTGTCACAAAATTTACATATGTAAGGCTTCTCTTTCGTGTGGATTCGTATGTGAGTATCGAGAGCTTCTTTGCGTCGAAAACCCTTACTGCAGAATTTGCATATGTAGGGCGTTTCTTTCGTGTGTATTCGTATGTGACGATTGAGGGTCGATTCCTGGCCAAAACCCTTTTCGCAAAATTTACATATACAAGGTTTTTCTTTCGTGTGTGTTCGTATGTGACGATTGAGAGTTGATTTCTGCCCAAAACCACTATCGCAAAATTTACATATGTAAGGCCTTTCTTTCATATGTGCTTGTAGGTGGCCATTAAGGGCTTTTTTGTCCCCAAATCCTTGTTACAAAATTTACATATGTGCGGCTGGGCCTGTATATAGTCGGCGTTGGTTACTGATATAATTTCAATCAGTATAATAATTTGCTGGTATTACCTACTGAAAACTATAACTAGTATAGTACCTACCCAATATGTTAATATACACACCTACCTATAGCTGTTGCCGTTTTTGAGTTATTTCAGTTATTTCAGTTTTTTCTTTGTTTTTTAAATCTTAATCATTACATCGCTGAGAAATTAATATCTCGGTTAATACTCAAAATAGAGACCCCAAATTTGCTATGTTATGAATGTAGATATAACTCTAAGAAATGGTGCGCACACTTTACATTCAAACATACAGGCTGTTCAAAGCAGAGGAACAAACTGACATATTTTCAAATGCAGAAAACTCATTTTTTTTTTAAATAGAACCACCTGTATTTTAATTCGAATTAGAAAGAAAATATCATTATATTATCAATAGGTTGCGTTTGTGGCCCAAACTTCAAACTACTACTCCCTCAAATAAAAAAAAAATATTATTGTTCTCAATGCGTGTTAAGGGCCTTATACTCTCTGTATACCTACGATTTTTTGTATAAATAACACTCAATTACCCTATAATGACATATTTTAGTTTGAAAAATGTGGAAGGGCCATAAAGCATTCAAAACTCAAACTCGAACTCAAACTTTTTATTGACACATTCAGCTATTACAAAAAATAGTGTTACAAACATTTACCGGTAATTCGGTAAATGAAAAATCCATACCAGGAATTTCTATGTATGTTCGAAATATGTTGTTTATAGATATATATAAAGGTCTAAAGGGACATTGAAAATTAAAAAAGAAACAGGTAAGTGATATAGAAATTAAAAGAAAATAAGTCTCAAACGAGATGAATAACGAAATGCAACGCAAAGAAAAGCGAGATTAATGTTCATTTTTCGCTAGGACAGTAGGAAGCAAACGGCACCACACTCATTTTTTAATATTTAAAAATAATAATATATATAGGAACAACATTTCACGTATTTAAATTAATAGCAATTTTTAATACATCACTTGATCACATGAGAGGTCATTAATGCAACATTATTGTAAAATAACATTAAAATTTGAACCTTAAATATTTTTTTACTTCTAACAATTGTTAAAATAATCAAATGCAAATATTTATTACAAAATTCTAATATTATGCCTTAAGGTTGTGCAAAATATCCATTATTATTATCCTAACTTCCGACCCCCTTTTCTTGGGGAATCCCCATTAATGTCACACATGAAAAAAGAAAATTACCGGTAAACGGGCATTTTAATTTTCATTTACCGAATTACCGGTAAATGAAAAAATCGGTAAATTTATAATCAGTAGTCTGTAATAATCTAATATTTTGTTAGGTACGCACTAGGTTTAAAAGTGATAATTACAAGACAAAACATATTTAATGCGCACGTGTGTTTATCAGTACTTTTACAGGAAATAAAAGTTTTCCAATGCTTAATTTGTGTTTTGTAATGGTGGGGCCATGGCTCCGTGGTCCTTTAAGAGGAACCGCCTCTGCCTGTAGGTACCTAAAGCCTTTGTTTCGTGAGTGCGCATGTGCATCTCCAAGGTACGTTATGTTGCAAAACCCTTATTGCAAAATTCACATAGGTAAGGCTATTTTTCTTTCGTGTGTGTTCGTATGTGGAGATCGAGGCTTGATTTCCGTAAAAAACTCTTATCAAAATTTACATACGTGAGGCTTTTCACCGGTGTGTGTACGTAAATGTGACGATAGATGGGCGTATTGTGCAAAATCCTTCTCGCCAAAGTTACATATGTAAGGCTTTTCTTTCGTGTGTGTTCGTATGTGACGATCGAGAGTTGACTTCTGTCGAAAACCCTTATCGCAAAATTGACATACGTAAGGCTTTTCTTTCGTGTGTATTCGTATGTGGACATCGAGATTTGCTTTGCATACAAAACCCTTATCGCAAAATTTACATATGTGAGGCTTTTCACCGGTATGTGTACGTAATGTGTCGATAGATGTGAGGATTGTTGCAAAACCTTCTTCGCAAATGTTACATATGTAAGGCTTTTCTTTCGTGTGTGTTCGTGTGTGGATATCGAGATTTGTCTTCAGTCCAAAACCCCTATCGCAAAATTTACATACGTAAGGCTTTTCTTTCGTGTGTGTTCGTATGTGTTTATCGAGAGTTGACGTCCGGGCAAAACCCTTATCGCAATATTGACATACGTAAGGCTTTTCTTTCGTGTGTGTTCGTATGTGGTCATCGAGGTTGTGTTTGTGTCCAAAACCCCTATCGCAAAATTTACATATGTATGGCCTTTCTCGTGTGTGTGTTCGTATGTGACCAATAAGAGTTCTTTTGTCTCCAAAAGCCCTGTCACAAAATTTACATATGTGAGGCTTTTCTTTCGTGTGGGTTCGTATGTGGTTATCGAGATTTTCTTTACGTCCAAAACCCTTACTACAAAATTTGCATACGTGAGGCTTCTCTCTCGTGTGTATTCGTATGTGACGTTTGAGATCTGATTCCTGTCCAAAACCCTTTTCGCAAAATTGACATATATAAGGCTTCTCTCTCGTGTGTGTTCGTATGTGACCATTGAGAGTTGATATCTTTCCAAAACCCTTATCGCAAAATTTACATATGTAAGTCTTTTTTTTCGTGTGTATCCTCAGGTGTGAACGAAGGATTGCTTTAGCCTTAAACGCTTTCTTGCATATAGTACAACCGAATAACTTCTCTTTTATACGTTTATCCACGTGCATATAGCTCCCGCAACTATTCTCGCGTTCTTCGTAAGAATACACTCCAGTATCTCGCTTCGTGTGTTCCTCATTAAAATTGCAAACATCTGCCTTAATGCATAGTGGTGTTACGATAAATGGGGCCCTCCTCTGCGTCCTCGTTTTTGATATGTGATAGCGTGAACCTAAAAATATATTATATGAATGCAAAAAAGGACAACGACTAGATTATACTTTTAAATAGAATAAATAAGAAACATATATTCGAAAACAACCAAAATTTTATGCTTAAATAACATATCTTCACGTCTAGACTCAATTGCGTATAAACATAGAACGTTGTGTCAATTACACGTCAGTTGTAGATCGTTGAATAAATTCGTATAATGGATCTAATATCTGGTGGTAAAAATGACAGAGCAATTATTTGTTTATATTATGTAAATAACTTTACTAATTAAAGGCTGTAGCTAAGTACGTATAACGAGAAATGCTCTTAAAAATAATTTTATTTTTTTATATATTGTCACGTGCCGTTTTTTAGAGTCAATTAATTTGCGTTATTTTAAGTTGAATTTATGAATTATAAATTATTAATTTGGCATTTTGAATTAATTGTCTCAGTAATTGTACATAGTGTAATTGTAATTCCGTTTTTTGTGACATGGTTAGTTCGAGATCCTCCTCACCGCGCGCCGTCCGCGAAGCATCGTCCCCACACGCTACGAGGTTGGTTTTACGCAGAATCCGACTCCCACTCGCGACCGCGTAGCAGGGATAGTCTGAGGGCTATAAAAGCCGCCGCGAAACACGCACTCGGCAGAGAGTGACATCCGCTCTCTCTGCTAGGCTGAGTGTCGGCTGACAAGCTGATCTCGCATAGTATCCGTTTCCAGGTATTACGTTGCGAGTGTCGTCCTTAAAGGGTGTACCTCACGTAATCACCGTCCGTTTCCGCATATTACGTTGCGAGTGCCGTTCTTCGGGGTGTGCCTCACGTAATATTCGTCCGTTTCCGTATGTTACATTGGAGTGTCGGCTAATTGCTGATCTCATGTAATTTCCGTTCTTGTGTACACAATTCCGATGTTAATTTGTAACGCGAATTGTTACTTTTAATTACCGCTTTTTCCGAATTAAAAGTCACTACACAAGTCTCATTAAGCTATTGCTGATTGACACGGTCACACTAGTTATTCTCCGATAGTTGTAGACCGCGAGCTTACCGTTTTAATTATTTTTGAAAGCGCGAACTTGCTAGTTCGGTTACCGCTTTTGTTTATTCCGCAAGCGTTTAAATTCATCGGCGACGAATAGCTGATTGCATATTGTTATGTTATTTTCATGGCACGTATTTTGCATTATTATTATTATTGTTCAGTTTAATATTTACACGAGGGTACATACAGTTTTATTTGTATATTTATATGTAAATATAGAACTCACCTGTTTACATCTGTGTATCTCTTTTTTTGTCCAACCACTTGTTTTGCGAAATAAACATTCTTGTATTTAAAGCACTTATTATTTCACTGTATCACCGAAAGTTGCGTATAAAGTAGGTAAGAACCCTGATTTCACTCCGACATTGTTGCTACCTCATTAGGGTTAATTTTAAATAATTATTTGTCACGTGAAAACATATACGCAACGAGGAATATTGAAAGCGCGACGCGCAGGACCAACTGGCTGTTTGAGGACGCTTCTGTCAGCGCTATCAAATCGAATATACAAGAAACGATATAGGAAAACAATAAAGGTTTTATGCCCAAATAATATATTCTATTCAGGTCTAGATTCTAGTTGCGTATAATTATAAAACGTTGTTCTAATCACAACGTGGCAGTTTAATTGAATAAATTGGAGTCATAGTGTATTGTGTCCTATACTGTATATACAATTGCAATATAAATAGGGTAAACGTACTAAAGTAGAACATGGAATCTCAACAGGTTTAATTGACATTTTATTTGTTCATCGAAGTATATATATTTCAGGGACTATTTTGTAAATAATTTTGCCTAGCTAAACAAATATAGCGCGAAATGCTCTTGATGGCTAATACATTCTTTTTAAAATGTTAACACTAAGAACTCACAGTTTTGGTTGACAAAAAATTAAGTAATTTAAATTTTTTTTTTTTTTTTTGAAACCTTCCATATTCTATTCATTTCTTTTTTTATATGTTGTAGACAGTTTTAAACTGCATTTGTGGCTACACCATATAATTTTTACCTCTTCTAGTAAACATAGAGAAATAAATATTATTAATATTATGTCTTCAATACCTTTTTTAGGGGCCTTATACCCCGTCTACACCCACCATTTTTGCATAAATAATACTCATTTACTCTATAATGCAAAAAAAGGGGCTGGAATGCCTTTTATAGGGCCTGAACCCTTTTGCGGGTTAAGTAGCAGTACAATACTAAATAAATTAAAAACAGAAATAGAGCAGAGAAAATCCAGTTACTGGGAGAATCTTGCTACCACCAGTCTTGTCAAGCGCAAAATAACGTAAATAAAGTAGTACCAGGGAGGGGTAGCGAACTTAGAGTCCAGGGTGGTACCCGAAAACGTGGACCTACCTAGGTAAACGTCCTCACTTACTACCACGGTGGATGTACGGGAAAGGAGCGTCCGTGGCCGCCAGCTCAGTCGCAGATGGTCGTGCCGGTTCCGATAATACACTTCGACAGGTGTTGGGGCGACTGGTAGAGCGCCACCCACGTTAAAATAAACAACACGGAGCCCCAGGCCAATCCCCGGGGTGTGGGAGTCCCCAGAGCGCACCTCGTGGGTAAGTGCGGAGGTATCAAACAACCCTCCGTGGCACACGCCACAGTTTACAAAAAAACACAAGATTTAAATTGTAACGAATCAAAATTTTATTAAAAACGTTAGCACTTGAAAGTGACTTTTTACTAGAAACAATATGACTTTTAGATGGATAGCGCAACAGGAGGCGGCGGGTTCCTTTTAGGACAACCCCAAAGTTAAAAATAAACAAAATACGGTTAATATAATATGATCTCATATACCACCCCACCAAGATCTTGATCGGTTTACAGCAATCAGTAAAGATATTACAAGAAAAGGGGTTCGGACAACCCGTAATGCGCACACAACTGATCACGTACGTTTAGAAAGGGGCAACCCCCACGGGGTAATGCCACTCTGAAAGGCTGAAGGCCGAAAATATAGATAAAATTATAAAATAACAACTATTTGTCCTGAGGGGACGGGTAGAGCGATCTCTACGGTATATTGTACGTTCAAAATTGAAATGAAAGTAAAAAAAAAGTTAATACACAGGTTTACAGGGAGACTATCACTTTAAGAGCTGAACTACATACGGCAAAAATTAAGCGTAATAAAAATAAACTCGGTACACGGCCGTCACAGGGAAAGGAAAGAGAAAAACAAATAAAAGTTCTGAGTCCCCACGGCTTTCGCGCGTCTAACCCGCGATGGCGTGAAGAGCAAATTAAAACGATCCTACCTCACGAGGGCGACGTTGGTTCTACCTCGGGGCTAGGCCAGACGACAACCTGACGCTCCTGGGTGATCAGCTGACAGCGGGGCACTCACTGAATCAAACGGCGTATATCGCTGCGAAGCCGCCGGAAATTCCCTGCCGGTGTACGGGGTATCGACACGTGGTGGCTCGTGTGGTCGCTGGTGTCCCGTACCACAACCCTATACGAGAGGATCGCAGAAACCTCAGTGTAAGATACCAAAAAAAAACGAACTGTTAACGAAACGGACTTACCTATTTGGGGGTCAAATAGGGCACAGCTGACGCAAAGCAAAAAGAAACGTGGAACTCGACAAAACTACAATCCGTAACAATTTCATCGAAATACGAAAACGGCGTCTAAGACGATAAATTTCACCACAAAAGCGTTAATACGAGTAGATTATCAAATCCGCAAGAGCGATAAAAACCTTCCAAAAGGCACTTCAGAATAAATCAACCCGCAGTCGCGTTCGCTCGCTTCGACAATTACTTGCAGAGAGAGGACCTACGGAAAATTCCGAAAGACCTCAGATGACATACCCGATAACAGCCCACAAAAAAAAGAAGACCGAAAACGGCACAACATGCGACATCTATCAGGCGATACGGGCCGAGTGACCCTGAGATAGGAGTATACAAAGATAACCATAGAGTCCATATACAGAAGACGGACAGCGAGAAGGCGTTAACCCTAGCTATACGCTACGCGTACAAGAAAAATAAAACTGAACGTAACAATCTCCAGGGAGTGAGGCAAAGTAACATTCTTCTGGGAACTTATAACCAGAAGAGGTTTACAGAATGCATCAACCTGACTAAGAACAATGTTCGCATATTAACAGGAATACTTTCAGCCATTGTAGACTGAAAGGACACCTGAGTAAGCTTGGATTTAGCGAAGGAACCTGAATGTAGATTTATGGGGGAACAGGATGAAACACGCATCCACCTCTTCTCAAACTGTGTAGCACTGTGCAACTCGAGGGCATTGCACCTGGGAGCATGTGAAATCGAAGAGGGAGACTTACCTAAACTGGGCCCCTCTGACATCCTACACTTTCTGAAAGCATAGGATTGGAAGGCCAGCTGTAAAGCAGCAAGAATAGGGGACACAATGGATCTTTTAGGTCGCAGCGTAACACCACCCTTATACCTACATACATACATACTCTATAATGACATATATTAAATTGAAAATTGCGTAAGGGTCATAACGCACTCATATAAAAGTAGATTTTAATACCATACTTTGTGCGGAACTAATTCCACCCTAAGAATCAGAAAGTAATACATATTTAATACGCAAAGTTAATAAAGATAATCTTTAGAGCAGGCAGTGGCAAAACGCTCTTCGCAAAATTTACACATATACCGTCAAACGGGGTTAAGTAAATCACAGGGGTTAAGTAGATCACTCGGTAAATTCCGGCAATTTTTGCGTCTCTACACACACAAAAATAATTACCCAATTTGAATATAAATGCATCACATTGAATATAAAAACCTATAACATATAAGCAAGAAGATGATGTATTTATATTAAAAATAAAATTTGTTCAATTTTCTAAACCCGCGAATTTGTTAGACGAAACAATCTTTTTAGTTCAAATGTAATCAATATACTAAAATCATTATGACCATATAATATTTTCACCACAAAAATAATTATTTTAGATCTGAGTAAATAGATTTTCTCAAGTGCAAACTATCATATTTATAGCTCAATAATTTGTGTACATTTGGTAGAATATATAAAAGTATTATTTGAAGTACTACCATTACTTGCTTCAAAAATATCAGTGTGTTGAACTGATAATACTTACCTGCTTAATTTATTCATTTCTACTATTCAAGGGTACTAATTACTGATTTTGTGGGTGTAACACCAAAAAACCTCGGTAAGGTAAAATTAATAAAGAAAAAATATTATGTAATTAAATAAATTTACTGACATACTTTATACTTTTACAGCGTGTCGGGGTACTGTAAGTAGTGCGCACGGGATATTGATGCGTATCCGTTCATTGCGACCGGATGTTCTCGGTATACTTCCCACTCAATGCCTGGGCCTGGTATATAGTCGGCGTTGGTTACTGATATAATTTCAATCAGTATAATAATTTGCTGGTATTACCTACTGAAAACTAATAACTAGTAAGTACCTACCCAATATGTTTGTTAATGTACACACCTACCTATAGCTGTTGCCGTTTTTGAGTTATTTCAGTTTTTTCTTTTTTTAAATCTTAATCATTACATCGCTGAGAAATTAATATCTCGGTTAATACTCAAAATAGAGATCCCAAATTTGCTATGTTATGAATGTAGATATAACTCTAGGAAACGGTAAGCACACTTTACATTCTAACATACAGGCTGTTCAAAATTGAGGAACAAACTGACATATTTTCAAATGCAGAAAACTGAACTTTTTTTAAATGGAACCACCTGTATTTTAATTCCAAATTAGAAAGAAAATATCATTATATTATCAATAGGTTGCGTTTGTGGCTCAAACTTCAAACTACTACTCCCTCAAATAAAAAAAAAATATTATTGTTCTCAATGCGTGTTAAGGGCCTTATACTCTCTGTATACCTACGATTTTTTGTATAAATAACACTCAATTACCCTATAATAACATATTTTAGTTTGAAAAATGTGGAAGGGCCATAAAGCATTCAAAACTCAAACTCGAACTCAAACTTTTTATTGACACATTCAGCTATTACAAAAAATAGTGTTCCAAGTTCGTGTATATTTACAAATAATTAGTCTGGAATAAGGATTGTATACCGGTTTACCGGTTAATCGGTAAATTCACCAAAAACGATCGGTAAATTACAAACATTTACCGGTAATTCGGTAAATGAAAAATCCATACCAGAAATTTTTATGTATATACGAAATATGTTGTTTATAGATATATATAAAGGTCTAAAGGGAAATTGAAAATTAAAAAAAAAAAAACAGGTAAGTGATATAGAAATTAAGAGAAAATTGGTCTCAAACGAGATGAATAACGAAATGCAACGCAAAGAAAAGCGAGATTAATGTTCATTTTTCGCTAGGACCGTAGGAAGCAAATGGCACCACACTCATTTTTTAATATTTGAAAATAATAATATATATAGGAACAACATTTCACGTATTTAAATTAATAGCAATTTTTAATACATCACTTTATGAGAGGTCATTAATGCAACATTATTGTAAAATAACATTAAAATTTGAACCTTAAATATTTTTTTACTTCTAACAATTGTTAAAATAATTAAATACAAATATTTATTACAAAATTCTAATATTATGCCTTAAGGTTGTGCAAAATATCTGTTATTCTTGCCTAACTTCCGACCCCATTTTCTTGGGGAATCCCCATTAATGTAACACATGAAAAAAGAATATTACCGGTAATTTACCGGTAAACGGGCATTTTAATTTTCATTTACCGAATTACCGGTAAATGAAAAAATCGGTAAATTTACAATCAGTAGTCTGTAATAATCTAATATTTTGTTAGGTACGCACTAGGTTTAAAAGTGATAATTACAAGACAAAACATATTTAATGCGCACGTGTGTTTATCAGTACTCTTACAGGAAATAAAAGTTTTCCAATGCTTAATTTGTGTTTTGTAATGGTGAGGCCATGGCTCCGTGGTCCTTTAAGAGGAACCGCCTCTGCCTATAGGTACCTAAAGCCTTTGTTTCGTGTGTGCGCATGTGCATCTCCAAGGTACGTTTTGTTGCAAAACCCTTGTTGCAAAATTCACATAGGTAAGGCTATTTTTCTTTCGTGTGTGTTCGTGTGTGGATATCGAGATTTGTCTTGAGTCCAAAACCCCTATCGCAAAATTTACATACGTAAGGCTTTTCTTTCGTGTGTGTTCGTATGTGTTTATCGAGAGTTGACGTCCGGGCAAAACCCTTATCGCAATATTGACATACGTAAGGCTTTTCTTTCGTGTGTGTTCGTATATGTTTTTCGAGAGTTTGTTTGATTCCAAAACACCTATCGCAAAATTTACATATGTAAGGCTTTTCTTTCGTGTGTGTTCGTATGTGACGATCGAGAATTGACTTCTGTCGAAAACCCCTATCGCAAAATTTACATACGTAAGGCTTTTCTTTCGTGTGTGTTCGTATGTGGACACGGAGATTTGATTTGCATATAAAACCCTTATCGCAAAATTTACATACGTAAGGCTTTTCTTTCGTATGTGTTCGTATGTGGCCATCGAGGGTTTGCTTGTGTCCAAAACCCCTATCGCAAAATTTACATATGTAAGGCTTTTCTTTCGTGTGTGTTCGTATGTGGACACGGAGATTTGATTTGCATATAAAACCCTTATCGCAAAATTTACATACGTAAGGCTTTTCTTTCGTATGTGTTCGTATGTGGCCATCGCGGGTTTGCTTGTGTCCAAAACCCCTATCGCAAAATTTACATATGTAAGGCTTTTCTTTCGTGTGTGTTCGTGTGTGGACATCGAGCGTTGCCTTCACTCTAAAACTCCTATCGCAAAATTTACATAGGTAAGGCTTTTCTTTCATGTGTGTTAGTATGTGGGCATCGAGATTTGATTTGCATACAAAACCCTTATAGCAAAATTTACGTACGAAAGGCTTTTCTTTCGTGTGTGTTCGTATGTGTTTTGTGAGATTGCTTAATACTCCAAAGCCCTTATCGCAAATTCTACATATGTAAGGCTCTTCTTCCGTGTGTGGTCGTATATCAATCTCGAGTTTGCCATTGTTTCCAAAACTCTTGTCGTACTTTTCACATTCGTTAGGTTTTCCTTCTGTGTGTATTTTCAGGTGTGAATGAAGGATTTCTTCAGTCCTAAAACCCTTTGCGCAAATGGCACAACTGAATAATTCCCTTCCTGTGCGTTTATACACATGCAAGTAACTCCTGGAATAATTTTCGCCTTCTTCACAAGGATGCACTGTAGTAGTATGCTTCATGTTTGCCTCATGACGATCCCAAACCTCTTTCGTAATACATAGTGGTGATAGAAAGAGGGGACCCTTTCCTGTGCTACCGCTTTTATCATACGATTTTACTGGCTCTGGATAAGAATCCATTGTGGTATTCCACTTAGTACCCTGATTCGGAACCTCTTTTTTAATGCACAGTGGTGTTACGACAAAGGGCCCTTCTTCTACGCCTTCGTTTTTGACATGTGGTAACGTGAACCTGAAAATATGGTTACCTTAGTTAAAGCAACAGTTGTATTATGTTTTTAAATCGAATAAACACGAAACGATATAGGAGAACGATCAAGAATTTATACTTAAATAATATATTCTCAGGTTGAGATTCAACTACGTATAAACATAGAACAATGTGTTACGGGGTTCGTTCGTTCTCAAGCTTAAAGTTATTCTTGGATCGAAATAATTTGTTCCACATACAAATTTTTGGATGACACTGTATATTTGACAAAACAAATAAAATGCAAGATAATAAAAATACAATGAACTACAATAAAAGTTAAATCTTAACATAGGTTACGATGATAATACATTGATGTTCGGTCTTAACTTCTATACTTAAGTAATAAATTAAACTATCGGAGATGATTGTGCAAGGAAGAAAAAATTAAACAACTGATTATGATGTAATTCCGACATATAGATTTGATTCTTAATGTCTAAGTTAGTAATGTTGGCCGCAAGGTCTGTATCATGTGATAGGATTTCAAAAATAATAAAATAACTAACAAATATTAATTCGGTGTAAGAAAAGAAAACAATAAAATAAAATATAAGACTTAGCTGGTAAATTTTTTTTGGGTGTCGGTGTATGCGTCCGGGAGGGTGGTTTGAGCACCTTACGCGGATGTCAAGGCATGGTGCCCTTGCGCCCCTATACGCAGTGCAGGTGAATTCCACGATCTGGATTTGGTCTCCCAAATTAGGTGCTTCGTTCACCCTCAAGGTTTCACTCAATGCCAAAATAAAGTAGTGGTAGTAGTAGTAGTAGTAGTAGTAGGTGCTAAGATAGAATTGGATTACTAAACTGATAAAATTAACGACAGAAGTCGATTACAATGACCACAAAACGCCTGACAGCCCCAGATAGAGCGGAAAAAAATGCACTCGATATTGGAAGTTTCTCGCGCGACAAAATCCCACAACGTGGTAACTAAATTGAATTTGCACGGAGCAACTTGAACAGCGCGTCTAAGATGGTGTGCGAAGCCTGTGCGTCTCCCTTGCTAAGCAAGCGGGCGGATGCAGGAAAATACAACGTGAACCACATAAGTCACTGACAACTTAATAATGCGGAGTAATTTACACAAAAGAAAAGGTTTTAATGAATGAAACTCGAACTGATATTTGAAGAATGAAAAGCTAATTTAACTGACAATGAATTACTAATTAATTTGGAAATAAATAACGAAAATGAGACATTAAATTTTTTACTATCACGTTAAGATGAATTTGCACGAGTGCGTAGGTTGGCTAAGGTGGAAGCGAATAAGGCCTATGATTTATATAGAAACCGCATGGAAAATATGATTTCTACCGATCCAAAAACCTTTTGGAAATTTATTGCCCAAAAAACCGGCAAGTCAAGAATCCCTGATTGTATGAAATTAGTTGATAGGCAATTTACGGATGCCCAAGAAATAGTGGAAATGTTTGCCAAAAATTTCGCTGAAGTGTACCACCCACCAGTACTTACCACTACGATAGACCTTCCTCCGAACGCAAATCATTTTCAATTAGAGCATTTCACCCGTGACGAAGTGCTCGTAGCTATTAAACGCATTAAGGGAGGTTACACTTCGGGTCATGATGGTCTGCCGAATTTTTTCATTCGGGATTGTGCCACTATTTTGTGTGCTCCGATATGCTCGATTTATAACATTGCCCTTCCCACATGCACGTTTCCAGATATATGGAAAATTAGTAGGATAAATCCTATATTTAAGAAAGGTAGTAGATGTGATTTCCAGAATTACAGGCCCGTTGCAATTTTATCCAGCTGCTCTAAAATTTTTGAACATCTTCTCCAAAGTAGGTTATACAACTGCATTCGATCATATATATCTCCACAACAACATGGATTTATGGGTGCAAGATCAACTATTACTAATCTTGCAGAAATTACTCAATATATAAGTTGCTGTATAGATTCGCAAGTACAAGTTGATGTCTTGTATATCGACTTCGCCAAGGCTTTTGATACAATCGACCATCGTATATTGATAAGTAAACTTGCTTGCATTGGTTTTTCAACCGGAATCACCGACTTGATAGCTTCCTACCTTGCCAATCGTTCCTGTTACGTTTGCTATAACGGTTATGAATCTAGGATTTTTACCGCCTGCTCTGGAGTTCCGCAAGGGTCGAACTTGGGACCACTGTTGTTTAATGTTTACATTAATGATTGGCTAGCTGAGTTAGACTGTCATGTTTTGGCTTATGCGGACGATTTAAAGATCTTTACAAAAATAACGTCAACAAAGGATTGTGAATCTCTGCAAAGAAATCTGCACATTATCAACAATTGGTGTAGCAAGAATATGATAAGGATTAGCATTAATAAGTGTGCTGTAGTATCCTACACTACTTTAAACAAACCATTAATCTTTAACTATCACTTGGACAATATCACCATTCGACGGCAGAATGAAATTAAGGATTTGGGTGTTCTCTTTGATCAGCGATTACAGTTCTCGCATCACATTTCTACCATCTGTGCATCAGCCTCACAATCACTTAACTTTATTATTAGATCTTGCAGAGGATTTACAAATGTGAATACCATAAAAACATTGTACTATGTCTTCGTTCGGCCAAAACTAGAATACGCGTCCATAATTTGGTATCCTGTATATACCTACCAAGACCTACCTCCAACTGGAAAGAGTGCAGAAGAGATTTTTAAAATATATGAGCTTTAAAACCTCTGGCATCTATCCTTCGCGGGGAACAGATTATAATCTTCTCTCAAGCAACATGAATTATCTTCCTTATCTTCCAGGAGAGAAACTACAAGTGCAGATTTATGACTAAGCTGTTTAAATAATAAATTGATGCATCGGAATTACTATCCTTGGTAAACATAATTATACCTAGGTATGCACACGATCGACGGATACTTTTCTCTACCTACGGCACGAACAATATACTAACTAAATCGCCTATCGTTCACATGAGCAGAAAGCAATAAGCTTTTTCCTGATCCTTTTCATATTCCTTCCCTTCCTTTATCCCATTTACCTTAGTATAGATAGCTGAGTAATGCTAATTTCTCATTTTTGTTGTTATATTTGACTTAACCTTGTACTTTGTTTATTCACTGCACTGTATTTTTATTTACTTTATAATATTGTCCTGTAAATGGCATCGTCTGTTGGACAATAAAGATTATTATTATTATTATTATTATTATTATTATTATTTTTCTCTCTCTCTCTCTTCTCTCTGTCTGTGTGTGTGTGTGTGTATGTGTACATGTATTTATCGGTACTTTTACAGAAAATAAAAGTTTTCTAATGCTTAATTTGTGATTTGCAATGGTGAGGCCATGGCTCCGTGGTCCTTTAAGAGGAACCGCCTTTGCCTATAGGTACCTAAAGCCTTTGTTTCGTGTGTGAGCATGTGCATCTCCAAGCTACGTTTTGTTGCAAAATCCTTGTTGCAAAATTCACATAGGTAAGGCTAGTTTTCTTTCGTGTGTGTTCGTATGTGGTCATCGAGCATTGATTTCCGTACAAAACCCCTATCGCAAAATTACATATGTAGGCTTTTCTTTCGTGTGTGTTCGTATATGGACATTGAGAGTTTGACGTATGAGCAAAAACCCCTATCGCAAAATTTACATACGTAAGGCTTTTCTTTCGTGTGTATTCGTATGTGTTTCTTGAGATAACTTAGAAACCCAAAACCCTTACCGCAAAATTTACATACGTAAGGCCTTTCTTTCGTATGTGTTCGTATGTGGTCAACGAGCGATTGTTTGTATCCAAAACCCCTATCGCAAAATTTACATGCGAAAGGCTTTTCTTTCGTGTGTGTTCGTATGTGAATATCGAGAGTTGACTTTCGTCCAAAACCCCTGTCGCAAAATTTACATACGTAAGGCTTTTCTTTCGTATGTGTTCGTATGTGTATCTTGAGATAACTTAGAAACCCAAAACCCTTACCGCAAAATTTACATACGTAAGGCCTTTCTTTCGTATGTGTTCGTATGTGGTCAACGAGCGATTGTTTGTATCCAAAACCCCTATCGCAAAATTTACATACGAAAGGCTTTTCTTTTGTGTGTGTTCGTATGTGAATATCGAGAGTTGACTTCTGTCCAAAACTCCTATCGCAAACTTTACACACGTAAGGCTTTTCTTTCGTGTGTGTTCGTATGTGGACACGGAGGTTTGATTTGCATATAAAACCCTTATCGCAAAATTTACATATGTAAGGCTTTTCACCGGTATGTGTACGTAAATGTGACGATAGATGTGCGGATTGTGCAAAACCCTTCTCGCAAAAATTACATATGTAAGGCTTTTCTTTCGTGTGTGTTCGTGTGTGGACATCGAGATTAGTCTTCAGTCCAAAACCCCTATCACAAAATTTACATACGTAAGGCTTTTCTTTCGTATGCGTTCGTACGTGGATTTTGAGAGCTGCTTTATTTGCACAACCCCTATCGCAAAATGTACATCTATAAGGCTTTTCTTCCGTGTGTGGTCGTATATCAATCTTGAGTTTGCCTTTGTTTCCTAAACTCTTCGCGCACATTTCACCTCCGTGCGGTATTCCTTCTGTGTGTATTCTAAGGTGTGAATGAAGGATTTCTTCAGTCCTAAAGGTCTTCACGCAAATGGCACAACTGAATAACTTCTTTTCCTGTGCGTTTATACACATCCAAGTAACTTCTGGAATAATTTTCGCCTTCTTCACAAGGATGCACTGTGGTAGCATGCTTCATGTTTTCCTCATGACGATCCCAAACCTCTTTCGTAATACATAGTGGTGATACAAAGAAGGGGCCCTTTCTTGCGCTCCCCTGTTTCACTGTGGTATTCCACTCAGTATGGTCCTCATGATTCGAAACCTCTTTCTTAGTGCATAGTGGTGTTACGACAAACGGCCCTTCTTCTGCGTCTTCGTTCTTGACATATGGTAATGCGAACCTGAAAATTTGGTTAGATTAATGCAAAAAGCAACAGGTGTATTGTGTTTTTAAAGCAAACAAACAAGGAACGATATAGGACAACAATCCAGGTTGAGATTCAACTACGTATAAATATAGAACGATGTTCTAATCATACTTGACAGTTCATTGAATATTATATTATATTGCGAATGAATTGCAATGACGGTAAAAGTACTAAATTAAAGCATGGGATCACATCAGGTTTAGTTGTCATTATATTTTCTTATCGAAGTATGTATTAAAGGCTGTAGCCAGGATAAGTATAGTGGGAAATACTATTGGGCACAACTTCATTCTTATTTTTCCTTTAAGTTACACAGGATGGTTACTGCATTTCCTACAAAATATTAATTTAAATTTTAAAAACTTTTGTTTTGAAAACTACTTCCGGTATTTTATTTTGAAAAATGTGGAAGCGCCATAAAGCATTCAAAACTCAAATTCGAACTCAAACTTTTTATTGACACATTCAGCTATTACAAAAAATAGTGTTCCAAGTTCGGGTATATTTATAACTAATTAGTCTGGAATAAGGATTGTATACCGGTTTACCGGTTAATCGGTAAATTCACCAAAAACGGTCGGTAAATTACAAACATTTACCGGTAATTCGGTAAATGAAAAATCCATACCAGAAATTTTTATGTATGTTCGAAATATGTTGTTTATAGATATATATAAAGGTCTAAAAGGACATTGAAATTAAAAAAAAAAAAAACAGGTAAGTGATATAGAAATTAAAAGAAAATTAGTCTCAAACGAGATGAATAACGAAATGCAACGCAAAGAAAAGCGAGATTAATGTTTATTTTTCGCTAGGACAGTAGGAAGCAAACCGCACCACACTCATTTTTTAATATTTAAAAATAATAATATATAAGAACAACATTTCACGTATTTAAATTAATAGCAATTTTTAATACATCACTTTATGAGAGGTCATTAATGCAACATTATTGTAAAATAACATTAAAATTTGAACCTTAAATATTTTTTTACTTCTAACAATTGTTAAAATAATTAAATACAAATATTTATTACAAAATTCTAATATTATGCCTTAAGATTGTGCAAAATATCTATTATTCTTGCCTAACTTCTGACCCCATTTTCTTGGGGAATCCCCATTAATGTCACACATGAAAAAAGAAAATTACCGGTAATTTACCGGTAAACGGGCATTTTAATTTTCATTTACCGAATTACCGGTAAATGAAAAAATCGGTTAATTTACAATCAGTAGTCTGTAATAATCTAATATTTTGTTAGGTACGCACTAGGTTTGAAAGTGATAATTACAAGACAAAACATATTTAATACGCAAAGTTAATAAAGATACTCGTCAGAACAGGAAATTGCACAAAAACGCTCATCGCAAAATATACACCTACAGGCAGTGGCGGCTCGTGGCAATATTGAGTGGTGGGGCCGACCTCCGACCGACTCCCCCTTCCCCCCCTCTTTATTAATTTTGAAAAGTTTTGAATCAGTTTAGCTGAGCTTGCAGTAACTTATTTCATCGTTTATTACTAACTGGAATAATATCGACATAAGAAAATTAATGTAGGTAAATTTAGAAGCAATTTTGAAACGAAAAATATATGACGTTCTCATCGGGAATACTTGTCTACCTAAATATAAATACTACCGTATTTCCTTCGGAATTGCATATTAGTTTAGCCTTTAAACTGCATATACACATAGGCCATTTAACACAACAACACATAACACAACACAGAGCACATGGGTTATTAAAAGCGAAGATCGTCGAGTGAAATATAGTGAATATTTTAAACAAAAGCCGACGTATGTTTTGGAAAGAATGGGAAACTCAATTTTATTTTCTTTATATGTTTATCTAAGAGAATGGCTTGTTTTATTTTTACTTAAAATACTATTATGATGTATTTTTCAGGAATAACTCCCTTCTTATGCTTATTACTTCATTTTCGTATTTGTCACCCTAAAAGAAATATGAATAGTAATTCATTTTCAGTTGAAATGCTATACTTAAACCCAATTTCTATTGCGAGGAAGTATCTAAACAAAATTCGGTATGTGACGGCCCTCTACACATGTTTCTACTTTCAATAGCTGACCTTCGACGGTCGTCTGACTCACACGCTTGTCCACCGTGATGGTGGGAGATCCTCCCCCCACAGTGTCCAGCACTGACGTCCACTGCTGACGCGTGACTCGATCAACTAGCGGGCAGCAGGACAAGATACGGCTGGCCCCATTTCAATGTAATTTTTGCGTATACTGTGACCCCCCTCTTCCGCTACTACTACTATCGCTACTTTTCAAGAAAATAAAAGTTTTCTAATGCTTAATTTGTGATTTGCAATGGTGAGGCCATGGCCCCGTGGTCCTTTAAGAGGATCCGCCCCTGCCTGTAGGTACCTAAAGCGTTTGTTTCGTGTGTACGCATGTGCATCTCCAAGGTATGTTTTGTTGCAAAACCCTTGTTGCAAAATTCACATAGGTAAGGCTATTTTTCTTTCGTGTGTGTTCGTATGTGGATATCGAGATTTGTCTTCAGTCCAAAACCCCTATCGCAAAATTTACATACGTAAGGCTTTTCTTTCGTGTGTGTTCGTATGTGTTTAATGAGAGTTGACGTCTGGGCAAAACCCTTATCGCAATATTGACATACGTAAGGCTTTTCTTTCGTGTGTGTTCGAATGTGGTCATCGAGGTTGTGTTTGTGTCCAAAACCCCTATCGCAAAATTTACATACGTAAGGCTTTTCATTCGTGAGTGTTCGTATGTGACAATCGAGAGTGGACTTCCGTCCAAAACACCTATCGCAAAATTTACATACGTAAGGCTTTTCTTTCGTGTGTGTCCGTATGTGGACACGGAGGTTTGATTTGCATATAAAACCCTTATCGCAAAATTTACATATGTAAGGCTTTTCTTTCGTGTGTGTTCGGGTGTGATCATCGAGAGTTGCCTTCAGTCTAAAACCCCTATCGCAAAATTTACATACGTAAGGCTTTTCTTTCGTGTGTGTTCGTATGTGGACACGGAGGTTTGATTTGCATATAAAACCCTTATCGCAAAATTTACATATGTAAGGCTTTTCACCGGTATGTGTACGTAAATGTGACGATAGATGTGCGGATTGTGCAAAACCCTTCTCGCAAAAATTACATATGTAAGGCTTTTCTTTCGTGTGTGTTCGTGTGTGGACATCGAGATTAGTCTTCAGTCCAAAACCCCTATCACAAAATTTACATACGTAAGGCTTTTCTTTCGTATGCGTTCGTACGTGGATTTTGAGAGCTGCTTTATTTGCACAACCCCTATCGCAAAATGTACATCTATAAGGCTTTTCTTTCGTGTGTGGTCGTATATCAATCTTGAGTTTGCCTTTGTTTCCTAAACTCTTCGCGCACATTTCACCTCCGTGCGGTATTCCTTCTGTGTGTATTCTAAGTTGTGAATGAAGGATTTTTCAGTCCTAAAGTCTTCACGCAAATGCACAACTGAATAACTTCTTTCCTGTGCGTTTATACACATCCAAGTAACTTCTGGAATAATTTTCGCCTTCTTCACAAGATGCACTGTGGTAGCATGCTTCATGTTTCCTCATGACGATCCCAAACCTCTTTCGTAATACATAGTGGTGATACAAAGAAGGGGCCCTTTCTTGCGCTCCCCTGTTTCACTGTGGTATTCCACTCAGTATGGTCCTCATGATTCGAAACCTCTTTCTTAGTGCATAGTGGTGTTACGACAAACGCCCTTCTTTCGGCGCTTCGTTCTTTGACATATGTTAATGCGAACCTGAAAATTTGTTAGATTAATGCAAAAAGCAACAGTGTGTATTGTGTTTTTAAAGCAAACAAACAAGGAACGATATAGGACAACAATCCAGGTTGAGATTCAACTACGTATAAATATAGAACGATGTTCTAATCATACTTGACAGTTCATTGAATATTATATTATATTGCGAATGAATTGCAATGACGGTAAAAGTACTAAATTAAAGCATGGATCACATCAGGTTAGTTGTCATTATATTTCTTATCGAAGTATGTTTAAGGCTGTAGCCAGGATAAGATATAGTGGGAAATACTATTGGGCACAACTCATTCTTATTTTTCCTTTAAGTTACACAGGATGGTACTGCATTCCTACAAATATTAATTTAAATTTTAAAACCTTTTTTTTTGAAAACCACTTCCGGTATTTTAGTTTGAAAAATGTGGAAGGGCCATAAAGCATTCAAAACTCAAACTCGAACTCAAACTTTTTACTGACACATTCAGCTATTACAAAAAGTAGTGTTCCAAGTTCGTGTGTATTTATAACTAATTAGTCTGGAATAAGGATTGTATACCGGTTTACCGGTTAATCGGTAAATTCACCAAAAACGGTCGGTAAATTACAAACATTTACCGGTAATTCGGTAAATGAAAAATCCATACCAGAAATTTTTATGTATATACGAAATATGTTGTTTATAGATATATATAAAAGTCTAAAGGGACATTGAAAATTAAAAAAAAAAAAAAACAGGTAAGTGATATAGAAATTAAAAGAAAATAAGTCTCAAACGAGATGAATAACGAAATGCAACGCAAAGAAAAGCGAGATTAATGTTCATTTTTCGCTAGGACATTAGGAAGCAAAACGCCCCACACTCATTTTTTAATATTTAAAAATAATAATATATATAGGAACAACATTTCACGTATTTAAATTAATAGCAATTTTTAATACATCACATTATGAGAGGTCATTAATGCAACATTACTGTAAAATAACATTAAAATTTAAACCTTAAATATTTTTTTACTTCTAACAATTGTTAAAATAATTAAATACAAATATTTATTACAAAATTCTAATATTATGCCTTAAGATTGTGCAAAATATCTATTATTCTTGCCTAACTTCTGACCCCATTTTCTTGGGGAATCCCCATTAATGTCACACATGAAAAAAGAAAATTACCGGTAATTTACCGGTGAACGGGTATTTTAATTTTCATTTACCGAATTACCGGTAAATGAAAAAATCGGTAAATTTACAATCAGTAGTCTGAAATAATCGAATATTTTGTTAGGTACGCACTAGGTTTAAAAGTGATAATTACAAGACAAAACATATTTAATACGCAAAGTTAATAAAGATACTCGTCAGAACAGGAAATTGCACAAAAACGCTCATCGCAAAATTTACACCTACAGGCAGTTGCGGCTCGTGGCAATATTGAGTGGTGGGGCCGACCTCCGACCGACTCCCCCTTCCCCTCCTCTTTATTAATTTTGAAAAGTTTTGAATCAGTTTAGCTGAGCTTGCAGTAACTTATTTCATCGTTTATTGCTAACTGGAATAATACCGACATAAGAAAATTAATGTAGGTAAATTTAGAAGCAATTTTGAAACGAAAAATATATTACGTTCTTATCGGGAATACTTGTCTACCTAAATATAAATACTAACGTATTTCCTTCGGAATTGCATATTAGTTTAGCCTTTAAACTGCATATACACATAGGCCATTTAACACAACAACACATAACACAACCAGAGAGCACATGGGTTATTAAAAGCGAAGATCGTCGAGTGAAATATAATGAATATTTTAAACAAAAGCCGACGTATGTTTTGGAAAGAATGGGAAACTCAATTTTATTTTCTTTATATGTTTATCTAAGAGAATGGCTTGTTTTATTTTTACTTAAAATACTATTATGATGTATTTTTCAGGAATAACTCCCTTCTTATGTTTATTACTTCATTTTTGTATTTGTCACCCTAAAAGAAATATGAATAGTAATTCATTTTCACTTGAAATGCTATACTTAAAACCAATTTCTATTACGAGGAAGTATCTAAACAAAATTCGGTATGTGACGGCCCTCTACACATGTTTCTACTTTCAATAGCCGACCTCCGACGGTCGCCTGACTCACACGCTTGTCCACCGTGATGGTGGGAGATCCTCCCCCCACAGTGTCCAGCACTGACGTCCACTGCTGACGCGTGACTCGATCAACTAGCGGGCAGCAGGACAAGATACGGCTGGCCCCATTTCAATGTAATTTTTGCGTATACTGTGACCCCCCTCTTCCGCTTCCGAGTTTCGTGGCATCACATAATGGGGATGGCAACGTTCGTTACATACTTAAATAAAACGTGTGTATGTGTGTACATGTATTTATCGCTACTTTTAAAGAAAATAAAAGTTTTCTAATGCTTAATTTGTGATTTGCAATGGTAAGGCCATGGCCCCGTGGTCCTTTAAGAGGATCCGCCCCTGCCTGTAGGTACCTAAAGCCTTTGTTTCGTGTGTGCGCATGTGCATCTCCAAGGTATGTTTTGTTGCAAAATTCACATAGGTAAGGCTATTTTTCTATCGTGTGTGTTCGTATGTGTTTATCGAGAGTTGACGTCCGGGCAAAACCCTTATCGCAAAATTGACATACGTAAGGCTTTTCATTCGTGTGTGTTCGTATGTGACAATCGAGAGTGGACTTCTGTCGAAAACACCTATCGCAAAATTTACATACGTAAGGCTTTTCTTTCGTGTGTGTTCGTATGTGGACACGGAGGTTTGATTTGCATATAAAACCCTTATCGCAAAATTTACATATGTAAGGCTTTTCTTTCGTGTGTGTTCGGGTGTGATCATCGAGAGTTGCCTTCAGTCTAAAACCCCTATCGCAAAATTTACATACGTAAGCCTTTTCTTTCGTGTGTGTTCGTATGTGGACACGGAGGTTTGATTTGGATATAAAACCCTGATCGCAAAATTTACATATGTAAGGCTTTTCACCGGTATGTGTACGTAAATGTGACGATAGATGTGCGGATTGTGAAAAACCCTTCTCGCAAAAATTACATATGTAAGGCTTTTCTTTCGTGTGTGTTCGTATGTGCCTCTTGAGATTGCTTAGCAACCCAAAACCCTTATCGCAAAATTTACATATGTAAGGCTTTTCACCGGTATGTGTACGTAAATGTGACGATAGATGTGCGGATTGTGCAAAACCCTTCTCGCAAAAATTACATATGTAAGGCTTTTCTTTCGTGTGTGTTCGTGTGTGGACATCGAGATTAGTCTTCAGTCCAAAACGCCTATCACAAAATTTACATACGTAAGGCTTTTCTTTCGTATGCGTTCGTACGTGGATTTTGAGAGCTGCTTTATTTGCACAACCCCTATCGCAAAATGTACATCTATAAGGCTTTTCTTCCGTGTGTGGTCGTATATCAATCTTGAGTTTGCCTTTGTTTCCTAAACTCTTCGCGCACATTTCACCTCCGTGCGGTATTCCTTCTGTGTGTATTCTAAGGTGTGAATGAAGGATTTCTTCAGTCCTAAAGGTCTTCACGCAAATGGCACAACTGAATAACTTCTTTCCTGTGCGTTTATACACATCCAAGTAACTTCTGGAATAATTTTCGCCTTCTTCACAAGGATGCACTGTGGTAGCATGCTTCATGTTTTCCTCATGACGATCCCAAACCTCTTTCGTAATACATAGTGGTGATACAAAGAAGGGGCCCTTTCTTGCGCTCCCCTGTTTCACTGTGGTATTCCACTCAGTATGGTCCTCATGATTCGAAACCTCTTTCTTAGTGCATAGTGGTGTTACGACAAACGGCCCTTCTTCTGCGTCTTCGTTCTTGACATATGGTAATGCGAACCTGAAAATTTGGTTAGATTAATGCAAAAAGCAACAGGTGTATTGTGTTTTTAAAGCAAACAAACAAGGAACGATATAGGACAACAATCCAGGTTGAGATTCAACTACATATAAATATAGAACGATGTTCTAATCATACTTGACAGTTCATTGAATATTATATTATATTATAATTGCGAATGAATTGCAATGACGGTAAAAGTACTAAATTAAAGCATGGGATCACATTAGGTTTAGTTGTCATTATATTTTCTTCTCGAAGTATGTATGTAGATTTCGGGTACTATTACGTAACTTTACTAACTAAAGGCCGTAGCCAGGATAAATATAGAGGTAAATATTGTTCGGCATAACTTCATTCCTGTTTTCCCTTTAAGTTACACTGAATGGCTACTGTATTTCCTACAAAATATTAGCCACAAACACTTTTTTTTTTAAAACTACTTCCCATATTTCATTAACTTTTTTATTTGTTGTATAGGTACTTATAGGTTGCGTGTGTGGTTAAAACTTCAAACTACAACTCTTTCAAATAGAAACGAAAATTTTTGTTTTCAATGCGTGTTAGGGGTCTTATACTCCCCTGTATACCTACGTTCTTTTGTATAAATAACACTCAATTACTCTATAATAACATATTCTAGTTTGAAAAATGTGGAAGGGCCATAAAACATTCATAAACTCAAACTCCATCTAAAACTTTTTATTGACATATTCAGCTATTACAAAAAAGAAGTTGGGAAGTATATATATATATATATATATAGAGGGAAGGTTGCCACATCTTATAATATAATATTTTGTGAGGTAGCTCCAATTCCAGACTAATCAGATATAAATATACACGTGATAATTACAAGACAAAATATATTTAATACGAACGAGTATTTATCGGCACTTTTAAAGGAAATAAAAGTTTTCCAATGCTTAATTTGTGATTTGCATTGGCGAGGACATGGCCCGGTGGTTCTTTAAGAGGTACGATTCGGCCCATAGGTACTAGCGTTGCGAACGAAGCTTTCGCTGTCATTCACCGCAGATCCTTCGTATCATAGCAGTGCTTCAAGCAGTATATTTCATTCTTACCTGAGTGAATGAAGCATTGTGCATGAAGCAAATTTCTCATATTGCCTTCACGTGTGAATATGCAGTGTGAACCGACGAAAGAGTGAAACGAGACTTATTCTCAAGTGACTATATGCATTGCGCACGCACTACCTAATATCTACCACGAATGACGGTGAAAGCATCGTCACCTACACTATACATTCATGCCATGAAGGCAACTTTGAGAATAGGCTTCACTTTATTTTTCGTTCGCTTCACATTGCAATATTCACGCACAGCTATAGACATGAAAGAAAGCTACGTTCTTCACAACACTAATAGGTACGTAAAGCCTTTGTTTCGTGTGTGCGCATGTGCATCTTCAAGGTATGTTTGTTGCAAAACCCTTCTTGCAAAATTCACATAGGTAGGCTATGTTCTTTGTGTGTTGGTCATTCGGAAGAATTGGAATTCCGTACAAAACCCCTATAGCAAAATTTACATATATAAAGCTTTTCACCATGTATGTGTACGTAAATGTGACGATAGATTTGCGGATTGTGCAAAACCCCTATCGCAAAATTTACATATTCAAGGCTTTTCTTTCGTATGTGTTTGTATGTGGCGATTGAGAGCTGTTTTCTGTATAAAACCCTTATTGCAAAATTTGCATACGTGAGGCTTTTCTTTCGTGTGTGTTCGTATGTGATCTTTGAGAGTTGACTTCCGTCCAAAACCCTTATCGCAAAATTTACATATGTAAGGCTTTTCTTTCGTGTGTGTTCGTATGTGGGCATCGAGGTTTGATTTCCATACAAAATCCTTATCGCAAAATTTACATATGTAAGGCCTTTCATCGGTATGTGTACGTAAATGTGACGATAGATGTGTGGATTGTGCAAAACCCTTCCGGCCAAAGTTACATATGGAAGGCTTTTCTTTCGTGTGTGTTAGTGTGTGGACATCTAGAGTTGTCTTCAGTCCAAAACCAATATCGCAAAATTTACATACGTACGGCTTTTCTTTCGTGTGTGTTCGTATGTGGTCATCGAGGGTTTGTTTGTGTTCAAAACCCCTATCGCAAAATTTACATATGTAAGTCTTTTCTTTCGTGTGTGTTCGTATGTGTTTCTTGAGATTGTTCAGTACCCAAAAACCCTTATCGCAAATTCTACATATATAAGGCTTTTCTTTCGTATGCGTTCGTATGTAGATTTTGAGAGCTGATTTATTTGCAAAACCCTTATCGCAACATTTGCATATGTAAGGTTTTTCTTCCGTGTGTGGTCGTATATCAATCTTGAGTTTGCCATTGTTTCCAAAACTTTTGTCGCACATTTCACCTTCGTGAGGCTTTCCTTCTGTGTGTATTCTCAGGTGTGAATGGACGATCTTGAGTTTGCCATTGTTTCCAAAACTCTTGCCGCACATTTCATCTTCGTGAGGTTTTCCTTCTGTGTGTATTCTCAAGTGTGAATGAAGGATTTCTTCAGTCCTAAAAGCCTTTGCGCAAATGGCACAACTGAATGATTTCTTTCCTGTGGGTTTATACACATGCAAGTAACTCCTGGAATAATTTTCGCCTTCTTCACAAGGATGCACTGTAGTAGTATGCTTCTTGTTTTCCTCATGACGATCCCAAACCTCTTTCTTAATGCATAGTGGTGTTACGACAAAGGGCCCTTCTTCTACGTCTTCATTTTTGACATGTGGTAATGTGAACCTGAAAATATGGTTACATTAATGCAAAAAGCAACAGATGTATTATGTTCTTAAATCGAATAAACAAGAAACGATATAGAAAAACAATCAAGATTTGATACTTAAATAATAAATTCTCAGGTTGAGATTCAATCGTGTATAAACATAGAACGATGTTCTAATCATACTTGGCAGTTCATTGAATATTATATTATATTATCTTGCGAATGAATTGCAATGACGGTAAAAGTACTAAGTTAAAGCATGGGATCCCATCAGGTTTAGCTGTCATTATATTTTCTTATCGAAGCATGTATGTAGATTTCGGGTACTATTTTGTAACTTTACTAATTAAAGGCAGCAGCCAGGGTAAGTATAGTGGGAAATAAGGGGGAAATAAGTTATAAATATACACGACGTTGGTTTAAAAGTGATAATTACAAGACAAAATATATTTAATACGCACGTGTATTTATCGGTACTTTTACAGGAAATAAAAGTTTTCCAATGCTTAATTTGTGTTTTGCAATGGTGAGGCCATGGCCCCGTGGTCCTTTAAGGGGAACCCCCCTGCCTGTAGGTACCTAAAGCCTTTGTTTCGTGTGTGCGCATGTGCATCTTCAAGGTATGTTTGTTGCAAAACCCTTGTTGCAAAATTCACATAGGTAAGGCTATTTTTCTTTCGTGTGTATTCGTATGTGGTCATCGAAGATTGATTTCCGTACAAACCCCAATCGCAAAATTTACATATATAAGGCTTTTCACCATGTATGTGTACGTAAATGTGACGATAGATTTGCGGATTGTGCAAAACCCCTATCGCAAAATTTGCATATGTAAGGCTTTTCTTTCGTGTGTGTTCGTATGTGGCGATTGAGAGCTGATTTCTGTATAAAACCCTTATTGCAAAATTTGCATACGTGAGGCTTTTCTTTCGTGTGTGTTCGTATGTGATCATCGAGAGTTGACTTCCGTCCAAAACCCATATCGCAAAATTTACATATGTAAGGCTTTTCTTTCGTGTGTGTTCGTATGTGGGCATCGAGGTTTGATTTCCATACAAAATCCTTATCGCAAAATCTACATACGTAAGGCTTTTTTTTCGTGTGTGTTAGTATGTGCATCTTGAGATTGCTTAGTACCCCAAACCTTATCGCAAATTCTACATATATGAGGCTTTTTTTCGTATGCGTTCGTATGTGGATTTTGAGAGCTGGTCTGATTTACATGCACAAACCCTTATCGCAAAATTTACATGTATAAAGCGTTTCTTTCGTGGGTGTTCGTATGTGACCATCGAGGTTTGATTTCCATACAAAACCCCTATCGCAATATTTACATTCTTTCATGTGTTTTCGTATATGAATCTTGAGTTTAACTTTGTTTCCAAAACTCTTATCGCAAATTTCACATTTGTAAGAGTTTTCTTCCGTATGTATTTTCAGGTGTGAATGAAGGATATCTTCAGTCCTAAAAGCCTTCACGCAAATAGCACAACTGAATGACCTCTCTCCTGTGCGTTTATACATATGCAAGTAACTTCTGGAATAATTTTCAACTTCTTCACAAGGATGCACTGTAGTAGTATGGTTCATGTTTTTCTCATGACTATCCCAAATCTCCTTCTTAATGCATGGTGGTGTTACGACAAAGGGGCCTTCTTCTGCGTCCTCGTTTTTGACATATGATAATGTGAACCTGAAAATATGATTACATCAATGCAAAAAAAAAGCAACAGGTATAATATATTTTTAAATCGAATAAACAAGAAACGATGTTGGAATACAATCAAGATTTCATGCCCAAATAATATATTCTTGGGCTCAGATTCAATTGTGTAACGATTACTATTCTATTAGCACCATAGTAATAAAACTTAAAGTAATTTAGCTTCTTCTGCGTGTTCGTTTTTGACATGTGGCAATGTGAACCTGAAAATTTGATTACATTAATGCAAAAAAGTAACAAGTGTATTATATTTTTAAATCAAATTAATAAGAAAGGACATAAGAAAACAACCAATTCAATACTCAAATAATAAATATATTCCCAGGTTGAGATTCAATTGCGTAAAAATATAAAACGTTGTCCGAATCATACTTGACAGTTCATTGAATAAATGCGTAGAATGGATCCAATATCTAGCGAAAGTAAGAGACCAATCCCTGAAAACTGGAAGCACAGTGTATCTCATCTATATTGTCGTACTTTGTACATAGATTGCAATACAAAGAAGGTAAACGTACTATACTAAAACATGGAATTCCATCAGGTTTAGTTGTCATTTCATTTTCTTATCGAAGTGTGTATGTATTCCCATGGCATTCCTGCATCGCCGAGGTTTTATAAACTGAAATTATAATAGTTTTCCTTGATGTGTTTATATGTCAGAATTAAAGTTGACAATTTGATGTTCGTAATTTCGTATCTAGTAAGTGAACTCTTTATGGACACATATTTTGTTGATAGTTTTGTTTTGATAAATTATTATGAAATTTATCAGTTAAGACATGTCATGATATAAAAGTAATTTGAATAAAATATTTACTATCCGGGTAAAGTCTTGTATTACTAGTGGTGATAATATAATAGTAAATTTCGGGTATTATTATGTAAGTAACTTTACTAATTAAAGGCTGTAGCCAGGTAAGTATAGTGGGAAATGCTCTTGAGCATAATTTTATTTTTATCAGACCCAGAAATTACATTGGATGGCTATTGTATTTCCCTTAATATATCAACCACAAAAAGTCATAGTTTTGGTAAAAAGAATTACTTTAATATTACAAACTTTTCTTTTCGAAAACAATTTCCCGCATTTTCAGTTTTTTTTATGCGGCACTTGTAGAGATGTCGTTTGTGGCTAACTCTTCCAAACACTACTACCCTTCTAATAGAAATAAAAAAAAAAATTCTCAATGCGTGTTGCGGGCCTTATACTCAACAGTAGTACATCCACCTCTTTTGCATAAACAATACTTAATTACCCTAAAAAAAAAGTTTAACTTGGAAAATGTGGAAGGGTGATAACACATTCATAAACTCAAACTCAAGCTTTTTATTGACCCATTCAGCTATTACAAAAAATAGGTTGGGAAGTACATATATACAGTGACCGGCATAAATATTGCAACATATGCGACTTTTTATTATTATTAAAATATTCCAAATTTTTCTTGGGGGAATAGGTTGTGCATGTCTAGGAACCCCAAAATTTATTTTGACACACGTCACGTGATCACTAGTATGGCGGTAAATTTAAAAAATATGCCATGAATTTCCAAGAAGTGAGTTAGATGACATGATATCCAAAAAAGTTATTTGAAAAAGTTGCTTAGAATTCAATACTGAGGCTGTGTGCAAATTTTTGTAAAGATATTTAAAAAAAAAATGAAAATCACAATTTTTCCAAATATTGTTTCATTGAATTACATATTTCCATTTTTTAAGTTTTTAGCAGCTCAACGGCAGTAATATTTCTAAATTTGGCTGATACTCAAACAATTTTGTCAATGTTTGCATAATTAACACAGTGACAGCTGAAAGTACGTTTTCGGTATGACAATTGTTGTTGCAAGGGATTGTATATAGTACTAATAAATGAAAGCATTATCTTCATTGAAAATTATAATGCTTTTTTTTGTTTTATTGCATTAAAATGAAAAAGGTTAGTCCAAAACTGGTAACACTACATGCGTCACCGAAGGTATTAAAGTAGATTTTGAAATTAGAGAACAACGAATAATAAATAGTAGGTAAAATAAAAATAGTATTAATTACTCATTTATCAGATAATTAAAATAGTTTACTACATTATTTTGTTGTTTTAATTTCAAAGCCTACCTTACTTATAAGAAACAGGACGATATATGTGTCTAACAAGTTGTTTATTACTATTAGTTATTGTTTAAATGTTTTTGCTTAATAAGAATTCACATCATTAGCTAAAAGTACTTTATTATTAATCATTTACTTCTATTGAGTTTCATAGACATTAAACTATTTTTATTTTACCTACTATTTATTATTCCTTGTTCTCTAATTTCAAAACCTACTTTGATACCTTCGGTGCGTGCATGTACTCTTATGACTTATTAATTAGTTTTAGACTAACGGTTTCCACTTTAATGCAGAAAACAAAAAAGTGTTATAATTTTCAATAAAAGTAACGTTTATTAAGTGCTTTAAAATAAAAACATTTGTAAAATTTTATTTATTACTTCCAGATACAGTCCCTTGCAACAACAACTGTCATTACGAAAATATACTTTTCAGTTTTCGCTGTGTTAATTATGCAAACATTGACAAAATTGTTTGAGTATCAACCAGATTTAAAATGGAAATATGTAATTCAATTAAACAATATTTGGAAAAATTTTGATTTTTGAATTTTTTAAAGTAACTTTACAAAAATTTGCACACAGCCTCAGAATTGAATTCTAAACAACTTTTTCAAATAACTTTTTTGGATATCATGTCGTCTAACCTCACTTTTTGGAGATTAACACCATATTTTTTAAATTTACCGCCATACTAGTGATCACGTGACGTGTGTCAAAATAGATTTTGGGGTTCGCAGACATGCACAACCTATCCCCAAAAAAAAGTTTTAGTATACTTTAATAATAAAAAAAATTCTCATATGTTGCAATATATATGCCGGTCACTGTATATATAGGGAAGTTGTCACACCTTACTGTAATTTTGTGAGGAACCAATTCCAGACCAATTAGTTATATATAATATACACAAAGTTGGTTTAAAAGACAACATGTTTGTGTGTGTGTGTGTACATGTATTTATAGGTATTTTTACAGGAAATAAAAGCTTTCTAATGCTTAATTTGTGATTCCAATGGGTGAGCCCATGGCCGCGTGGTTTTTTAAGAGGAACCGCCCTGCCTGTAGGTACCTAAAGCCTTTGTTCCGTGTGTGCGCATGTGCATCTCCCAGATACGTTTTATGGCAAAACCCTTGTTGCAAAATTCACATAGGTAAGGCTATTTTTCTTTCGTGTGTGTTCGTATGTGGACATCGAGGGTTTGTTTGTGTCCAAAACCCCTATCGCAAAATTTACATATGTAAGGCTTTTCTTTCGTGTGTGTTCGTATGTGATCACTGAGAGTTGACTTCCGCCCAAAACTCCTATCGCAAAATTTGCATACGTAAGGCTTTTCCTTCGTATGTGTTCGTATGTGGCCATCGAGGGTTTGCTTGTGTCCAAAACCCCTATCGCAAAATTTACATATGTAAGGCTTTTCTTTCGTGTGTGTTCGTATGTGGGCATCGAGGATTGATTTTCGTACAAAACCCTTACCGCAAAATTTACATATGTAAGGTTTTTCTTTCGTGTGTGCTCGTATGTGGGCATCGAGGTTTGATTTCCATATAAAACTTTTATCGCAAAATTTACATACGTAAGGCCTTTCTTTCGTGTGTGTTCGTATGTGTATCTTGAGATCGCTTAGGAACCTGAAGCTCTTATCGCAAATTCTACATATATGAGGCTTTTCTTTCGTATGCGTTCGTATGTGGCTTTTGAGAGCTGATTTATATGCAAAACCACTATCGCAAAACTTACATGAATAAAACTTTTCTTCCGTATGTATTCTCAGGTGTGAATGAAGGATTTCTTCAGACTTAAAAGTCTTCTCGCAAATGGCACAACCGAATAACTTCTCTGCTGTGCGTTTATGCATATGCAAGTGACTTCTGGAATAATTTTCACCTTCTTCATAAGGATGCACTGTAGTAGTATGTTTTATGTTTTCCTCATAATGATCCCAAACCTCCTTTTTGACATGTGGATTTAATAGTTCTGGATAAGAAGGCACTGTGGCATTCCACTCATTGTTAGTATGGTCCTCATGATAATTCCAAGCCTCTTTCTTAGTGTACAGTGGTGTTACGACAAAGGAGCCCTCTTCTACGTACTCGTTTTTGACATGTGATAATGTGAACCTGAAAATATGATTAGATTAATGCAAAAAGGCAACAAGTAAGTATATTAAATATTTAGATCGAATAAAGACGCAGGAAGAGAATCAAGATTGTAAGTATAAATAATATATTCTTAGTTTCAGATTCAAATGCGTATAAACGTAAAACGTTCTTCTACTCACAGGATGATCATCATAGAATGGAAAGGAATCCAATATGTAGCGAAAATAAGAGAACAATCCCTGAAAACTAAAAGTGTATCTTATCCATATTGTCGCATATTTGTACAGACATTGCAATACAAAAAAGGTAGACGTACTAAACTAAAAGATGGAATTCCATCAGGTTTAATTTTCATTTTATTTTCTTATCGAAGTATATACATATTCCCATGGCATTTCCACATCTCCGAGGTTTTATGAACTGAAATTAGAAGTGACCTTTTTTTTGATGTGTTTATATGTCAGAATTAATGTTGACAATTTGATGTTCGTAATTTCGTATCTAAGAGATATTTTGTTGATGGTTTTATTTTGATAATTAGAGATTTGTCAGTGAGGACGTCATGATGTAAAAGAAGTTTGAATAAAATACACTAGTTTACAAAATGAAATTTTTTTCATGTACATTTGATGAGAGATAGATTCCTTATGTATTTTCTTCCGCTGAATTCGAAAATCAAGGTTAAAATTTTTTTTATGGAACAGTTTTTGAGATATTGTAATTTTTTCATTTTTTCGACCTTTTTTTCACTTGACAAATCATATCTCGAGTTAGAAATGTCCGATTGGTTCGTTCTTGGTACCCAAATGAAAGGTATTAAGATGACGAACAAATATGTATAATCGGATCTTTGATGGGTAAAGCGGTTCAAAATATATCGATAAAAATAGGGCACATTTTCAAAAAAACCATATTTTACAGTGATTCTGTGCCGACAGAAAAGTACAAATCGTTAAAAAAACGTCTGGTTTCTGTTCATGTACGTAAAGATGATACTTCTACGTAAGAACTAAGACCAACCAGAAGAAAATCGACCGAAAAATGACAAAGTTATATATAAGCAATTGAGTGAATAAATCCAAACCAATATTTCCGAATATTTTATTTTTTTCGACAATTTATTGGGTGTAAACGCTTGCAATACATTCTTGACATTTTTTGTTGTTAGAAATAGTTGTGGCTCTTGCTTTGTCTTCGGTTGCTTTTGGATCCGTTTCTCTAGTGAGAAACCATCATAGTCTCCCAACATTGCTTCATCCCAAAATCCTTGATAGCGCCCCTCAATGGTCTCAATTTGTTGGTGAAATCTCTCGCCGTGTTCGTCACTTACGTCACCAAGATTGTCCGGAAAGAAATTCAAATGCGAATGCAAGAAATGGATTTTTAGGACATATTTACACCTGTAAGAAATAAATAAAATGGTAAAAACAATACAAATAGAAAACAACCAGGAATGAAATTATATAATGGATTCCGTACCCATCTTGATGTAGTTCTTCAGCAAATCGGTAATAATTTCCTCGTAGTTAGGGCTTTTATTGTTCCCAAGAAACTTGGTAACAACCCGCTGAAATGAATTCCAGGCCTGTTTTCAACGGGTGTTAAATATTTTGGAAAATCTGTGCTTTTACCAATTTCTTTACGTTGTGACCATCGAAGACGCCTTCCTTGATTTTTGCTAAAGAAAGCTGCGGGAAAAGGGTTTTTAAATAGAAAAATACTTGGCCTTCCTTGTCTAAGCCTTCACAAAATTTTTAATGAGTCCAAGTTTAATGTGCAACGCTGGAAGGATTATATTTTCTTTTTTGACAAGAGGCACGTATTTAATATTGTCTTTGCCCACTGTGACGTTCTCCCTTTCTGGCTAGTCTTTTCTTCTATAATGATGTTCACGAGCACGACTATCCCAGAGGCACAAAGCTGCAATATTTTGTATATCCCCCTGCATTCCACACAACATGCCAACGACTTTGAGATCGGAACATATTTTCCAGGTGTTGCTCATATTGAATGTATTTAGCCAAACTGGCCATTGTGGCGTATGATTCTTTAGTGTTGATGGCATGAGCGATGGGATAGAATATCATGATATCGCTGCTGAGCGACCTTCATGATTTTAATTGACAAAAAATCCCACAAAGTATTGAAAATGTCATTAGCAAATTCCTGCTAAATATGTGCATATATTTTTCGTAAAATGTAAGAAAATTAAAGATTAAAAAATACGTAATTGTAAACAGCAAAAATGTAACAGGATGCGGCGTAAACATTTACGACCTTATGTGTAATCAAAAACCTATTGCTATCTACCTGTGAAGCCATTTGTGTGTGAATTCACATAAAGGAAAGATAGCAGATATTAATTTTTGGTTATGGATAAAGCCGCTAATCTTTTTGTGCCTGTCGTAATGAAAATGAAAATAACAAATAATAACATTCAATATATTTGCGTTGCGAACAACTGAACTCATAAATTGTCGAAAAAAAAAAATATTCGGAAAAATATTGAATTTGGATTTATTCACTCAATTGCTTATAACTTTGTCATTTTTCGGTCGATTTTTCTTCTGGTTGGCTTAGTTCGTACGTAGAAGTATCATCTTTACGTACATGAACAGAAACCAGACGTTTTTTAACGATTTGTACTTTTCTGTCGGCACAGGAATCACTGTAAAATATGGTTTTTGAAAATGTGCCCTATTTCATTGATATATTTTGAACCGCATTTACCCATCAAAGATCCGATTATACATATTTGTTCTCATCTTAATACCTTGCATTTGGGTACAAGAACGAACCAATCGGACATTTCTAACTCGAGATATGATTTGTCAAGTGAAAGAGGTCGAAAAAATGAAAAAATTACAATATCTCAAAAACTGTTCCATAAAAACCTTGATTTTCGAATTCAGCGGAAGAAAATACATAGCGAAATCTATCTCTCATCAAATGTACATTTTCGGTGTAAACTAGTGATATTGATTATCTGGGTAAGTGATCATATAATATATTTGGCGCCCAACGTGGGGCACACTTACTAACTAAATGGAAATAGATTAGACGGATATTTTGTTAGAAATTTTTCGTAATATATATGCAGGATAAACGGGAAGAGAGAGAAGAAATAGCTCAATTAATAGCGGAAGTGAGACAAATAAGAGAGAGATTAAATCAAGATCTGAACCGAACGGAATCATATCCGATAGATTAAAACGCAAAGATGAAATTGCAAAGGAAGAGAACGAAATACTAGACGAATAAGAATTTGAAAAAGAGCATAGATTTACAGAGGAAGATAAAGAAGCTCTTATTCAAATTGGCGCTGACAGGGAATATTTGAAGAGGCAAATGTTAATAGTAGGAAAAGCGGTCATTATTAAGGATAAGAATTGAGTTTTGAAATTGATTTATCAGATTTAAAACATAATGGTAACGATTTTGACAGTGAAAATAGGTTAAATAAGGTTGGAGTAGAAGACGTTAATGAGTTTTTTTTTGAGAGTTTTGATAATTATTATGAGGTTTGTCAGATAAGACATGTCATGACGTAAAAGAAGATTGAATAAAATATTGAATATCCGGGGAAAGTTTTGTATTACTAGTAGTGATAACATAATAGTGAATTTCGGGTATTATTTGTAAAGTAACTTTACTGATCAAAGGCCGTAGCTAGGTAAGTACAGTGGGAAATGCTCTTGAAGCATAATTTCATTTTTATCAGACCTAGAAGTTACTTTGGATAGCTATTGTATTTCCCTCAAAATATCAACCACAAAAAGTCGTAGTTTTGGCGAAAAAGAATTGCTTTAATTTTAAACACTTCTTTTCGAAAACAATTTCCCATATTTCATTCAGACACTTGTAAGATGCGTTTGTGACTAACACTTCCAAACTATTACCCTTTCTAATAGAAATAAAATAGTATATTAAAGTACGAGTTTCATAAGGCATGATTTTTCTAATGAACAAGTGCGACAAAAAGCCTTATGAAACGAGTCCTTTATACTATTTTTTCTATTTTGCATTATAAATGGATAATAAATACTTAATAAAATCTCATTAAAAATGTTGAGTTTTATTTTTATATGAAGTTGGTCACATGACATACGATTGACATTTGACGAATTCAAATTCGGCTATTTAAATTGTTTAAACAATATATTTCATAATAGTCTCTGTAAACTGTAAAAAATGAGTGATACTGAGACAAATTTATCTTGTACGCCACCACAACTGCGTGAAATGCGGATAACGCCGTCATAAATTTATTACCGAAAAAATCAAAAGCAGTATATGAAAAATGCTACCATCAATTTGAACTATGGGCTGTACAGAATAATGTCAACACAATATCTGAAAACTTTTATTGGATATTTTGAATTACAAGGTAAAAAATAAGAAATCTTCTACCTTATGTCTATGTATTCCATGCTTTCGTTCTTGCTTTTCCATTTATAAAATACAGACATATCAAATATATTAAATTACAAGCCTATTTAAAACGATTCTCTGAGGGATACGAGGCTAAGAAATCTAAAATTTTTGCATTGAAGATATTAATAAATTTATAGAAGAAGGTTCTGACGCATTGTATTTAGCAATAAAGGTACGATATTATTTGCAAAATGTAATTTTATGTAATGCGATTTAATTTTAGATCGTTTTAATAATGGGTTACACAGGTGCCTGTAGACGAGATGAATTAACAAATATGTCCATACATGATTTAGAATTTAAGGAGTGATATTATTTGTACCTAAAACAAAAAATAATATCATAAGAGTTTTTGCAATTACGGATGAAAGATGGATTACTTTAATTAAAAAAATATGTCGCCCTGCGACCAAAAAAATATTAATCATTCAAGATTCTTCCTTACATATCGCAATGGTTATTGTATATCGTGCCCGATTTGGAATTATACGATTGGCAAAATGCCTAAATTAATAGCTGATTTTCTAAAATTGCCAATTCAGAGCTTTATACTGACATTGCTCAGACGTTCTAGTGCTACACACTTAGCAGACGCAGGCAGTGATTTGCTGACTATAAAACGTCATGGTGGATGGAAGTCATCTGCGGTAGCTGAGGATTACATCGAAACATCTATGAAAAGTAAAGTGGCTGTGGCGCACAACTTATTCAGGGCCAAGTACATCTGGTCATTTCTAGAGTTATATCATCGAATGATTCTCAATCACAAGAGTCTACCATTAAAGCCAATAACATAACTCAGCAAAACTTTGTTACGAAGAATTTGCCTGGCATAACAATACATGCTCAAGATACTTGTTCCGTCAGTGTAAATGTATACAGTAATTCCACGTTTCATAACAATAACAATGTAAACTAAATTTGTATAGAATTTTTGATTAAAGTATTTACAATTTACATGCATTAAACGTCAATTTTGCTTTCGTCATAATGTATTCAATACAGCCAACCTATAGAAATGAAAAAGGCGTATCACAATGAAGCACTTTTCGATACGCAAAAGCGTGTTACAATTGCGTTTTTATGAACGCAAAATAGAAAAAAATATTCTCAATGCGTGTTGCGGGCCTTATACTCACAATTAGTGTACATCCACCATCTTTTGCATAAACAATACTTAATTACCCTAAAAAAAAAGTTTAACTTGGAAAATGTGGAAGGGTGATAATACATTAATAAATTCAAACTGAAGCTTTTTATTGACACATTCAGCTAATACAATAAATAGGTTGGGAAGTGCATATACATAAAAGGAAGTTGCCACACCTTACTGCAATTTTGTGAGGAACCAATTCTAGACCAATTAGTTATAAATATACACGAACTTGGTTTAAAAGACAAAATGCTTGTGTGTGTGTGTACGTGTATTTATAGGTATTCTTACAGAAAATAAAAGCCCTCTAATTTGTGATTTGCAATGGTGAGGCCATGGCGGCGTGGTTCTTCAAGAGAAAACCACCCTGTCTTAGACCCCTAAAGGCTAGTAAGGCTTATTTTTCTTTCGTGTGTGTTGTATTGGACATCGAGGGTTTTTTGTGTCCAAACCCCTATCGCAAATTTACATACAAAGCTTTTTCTTTCGTGTGTGTTCGTATGTGGACATCGTGGGTTTGTTTGTGTCCAAAACCCCTATCGCAAAATTTACATACGAAAGGCTTTTCTTTCGTGTGTGTTCGTATGTGAATATCGAGAGTTGACGTCCGGGCAAAACCCTTATCGCAAAATTGACATACGTAGGGCTTTTTTTGTGTGTATTCGTATGTGGGCATCGAGATTTGACTTGCATACAAAACCCTTATCGCAAAATTTACATATGTAAGGCTTTTCACCGGTATGTGTACGTAAATGTGACGATAATTGTGCGGATTGTGCAAAACCCTTCTCGCAAAAGTTACATATGTAAGGCTTTTCTTTCGTGTGTGTTCGTATATGGGCATCGAGGTTTGATTTCCATATAAAACTTTTATCGCAAAATTTACATACGTAAGACCTTTCTTTCGTGTGTGTTCGTGTGTGTATCTTGAGATCGCTTAGGAACCTAAAGCTCTTATCGCAAATTCTACATATAGGAGGCTTTTCTTTCGTATGCGTTTGTATGTGGATTTTGAGAGCTGATTTATATGCAAAACCACTATCGCAAAACTTACACGAATAAAGCTTTTCTTCCGTATGTATTCTCAGGTGTGAATGAAGGATTTCTTCAGAGCTAAAAGTCTTCTCGCAAATGGCACAACCGAATAACTTCTCTGCTGTGCGTTTATACATATGCAAGTAACTTCTGGAATAATTTTCACCTTCTTCATAAGGATGCACTGTAGTAGTATGCTTTATGTTTTCCTCATGATGATCCAAAAGCCCCTTTTTGACATGTGGTTTTAATGGTTCTGGATAAGAACGCACTGTGGTATTCCACTTAGTATGGTCCTCATGATAATTCCAAACCTCTTTCTTAATGCATAGTGGTGTTACGACAAAGAGCCCTTCTTCTACGTCTTCATTTTTGACATGTGATAATGTGAACCTGAAAATATGGTTACATTAATGCAAAAAGCAACAGGTGTATTATGTTTTTAAATCGGATAAACAGGAAACGATATAGGAAAATAATCAAGATTTTATACCTTAAATAATATATTCTCAGGTTGAGATTCAACTACGTATAAATATAGAATCATACCTGGCAGTTCGTTGAATATTATATTATATTGCGAATGAATTGCAATGAAGGCAAAAGTACTAAATTAAAGCATGGGATCACATCAGGTTTAGTTATCATTATATTTTCTTCTCGAAGTATGTATGTAGATTTCGGGTACTATTACGTAACTTTACTAACTAAAGGCCGTAGCCAGGGTAAATATAGAGGTAAATATTGTTCGGCATAACTTCATTCCTGTTGTCCCTTTAAGTTACACTGAATGGCTACTATATTTCCTATAAAATATTAGCCACAAAAACTATTTTTTTTTTGAAAACTACTTCCCATATATCGTTAATTTTTTTTATTTGTTGTAGGTACTTATAGGTTGCGTTTGTGCTTAAAACTTCAAACTACAACTCTTTCAAAAAAAAAAAAAAATATTGTTTTCAATGCGTGTTAGGGGTCTTATAACTCCCTGTATACCTACGATCTTTTGTATAAATAACACTCAATTACCCTATAATAACATATTTTATTTTGAAAAATGTGGAAGGGCCATAAAACATTCAAAATTCAAACTCCATCTAAAACTTTTTATTGACACATTCAGCTATTACAAAAAATAGGTTGGGAAGTACAGTGGGTCTCAAAATTAATGTCATGCCCTAGGGAGGCGATATCAAAACTTTCTTCCTTATGGGAGTGGCTTATACGTTGTTGCTTCGACCGATGTCGCGAATCTAAATATTTTCGTCCCTAAAATAACAAATCCTAAACGCGGTTAAATTTACGATTTTTTTTTTAGAAATACTTTCTTGTATGGCACACTCTGCTTAGTTTTATACCTAAATGAAATAAAGGCTACAACCCATACACACTTGACGATGGATACTAGGACACTTTAAATATCTGTAGTGGAATATTACGAAAGGGGTTTGATGGTTTTAATGTTTGGCCCGATTTCCGGGTTCTACTCGAAGACATGTCGGCGGAGCCACTTGCTTGTATGTGTATCCGATGCGTGTTGAATTGATACGTCTTTTCTTTAGAATTGTTATTGTTATATTAAATATTTATTTATTATACTATACTACTTGTGTATCTGCTTCCGTAATATCGTAACTGTATTTATTTAGTTACCATAAAATATATAAAAAATATTAAATATATTAAAAAACATGAAAACGTGGGTTTCTCAACAGAACTTTAAAGTTCAATATACCAAACTGAGGAAATGTCGTGAATAAATAAACATATTTTATAGAAAAATGTATTTTTTCTATACCATGACCGACAAATTCCAGAAAATAATAAACATTTTAAGATTGAAGATCAAATAAATAACATTTGGATAGGTATTAGAAACGCTTAACGTTTGTTCTTCCAGCACTTGTCAAAGCGATTATTTTCCTTCTAGTTTCTAATATTGAATCTTTTTGATGAGCTCTTCTAGGCATAATTACTGAATGTACGCAAACAATACACTTTCAACACAATCACAATTAAATAGAAGATTATTATACTATATTTTAATAAGTATTTTCAAATAATGTTCTGTTTTGAGGAATAGTTAGTACAAGCGTTGTGTATATGTTGGAGTCGCAGTTTAATGTATATTCACCATATCTTAGATCTTCCCTTTTACTTTTCCACATAATGTTATTATAGGGAAAGTATATTTTTAACAAGAAAAAAATATTCACACCCAATATTTTTAACATTTTAAGTGTGTGATGACGCTTTGTCCAAGTCACAGATAGTAGATAGGAAATAGTAAATAGATCGTGAGAAAGGTATATTCATAATCTGAGTAAAGATAAGCAAATTACAGAAACAAGTACCTATTTCAAAGTCCAAAAATAGGCAAAGATTCGTCGGTTTAGTTTAAAGCTCTAGCTATCTAAAAAAAATACTCCAAACTGTGGTACTGGTAATGCTGCAAACTTCTCCTAGACCCCTCACGACAAACTGGACGTACGTTTCGATAGCAAAGCTATCATCATCAGCAGAAACACTGAACTGGAGCTCTTATTTCAACCAAAGTCTCATCACAAAAAAATACATTATCTAACGCAGTCGTTACAATTCGACAAGATTGAATAAACAATAAAGTAACTATATAATAATAGTATATAAAAGATAAAGTTCACAAAATATAAATAATCACACAATATTTGAAACTATTGCAAAGAGAACTACGCAAGTGGACAGAACTACAAATGAAATTATATATATATATGGTCAACTCATGTATGTATCTCTAGTATATGCGATATGTTTTATACCTCCATAACACTTTAAGCATCTCGATATAAGTAACGAACATACTTTCGTTAGAAAATACGTTACCAATTAGGATTCAATCCGTAGGCATGGAAACCTTTCCTAACTTAACCGTTCGTATAAGATAGCAGCGACCGTGAACACGTTTGAAATTATGATGTTATTTAGGGACCAAATTCTCCACTTGAAAATGCGTTATATTAGGTACGCATGTAAGAAAGGTGTATCGGCGGTAATTAAGAGCACTCCGGGAATAAAACACTCCCATAAGAAAGAAAGTTTGATATCGCCTCCCCAGGGCATGACATGAATTTTGAGACCCACTGTACATATATATATATATATATATAATTAGATGAGTTACTGCATGTAAGCAGAATTATTATTTATCTATCGTTATCTATAAATATAAATATCTATAAATAATATAAGTTTTTCATTTTATAGATAACGTCTGAGGAAAGCTGAAATAAATTATACAGCCGAAACGTTACGTAACTGAAATAAAATATATTAATTAACTACAATCCCATAATTCTGCTTACATGCAGTAACTCATCTAATTACTATTGTGGAATACACCCTCGACAATCCTCACGAAATTTCCTTTATTAACTATATACATGTGTGCGCATGTGCATCTCCAAGGTATGTTTCGTTGCCAAACCCTTGTTGCAAAAGTTACATATGTAAGGCTTCTCTTTCGTGTGTGTTTGTATGTGACGAACGAGAGTTGACTTCGATCTAAAATCCTTATCGCAAAATTGACATACGTAAGGCTTTTCTTTCGTGTGTGTTCGTATGTGGACACGGAGGTTTGATTTGCATATAAAACCCTTATCGCAAATTTTACATACGTAAGGCTTTTCACCGGTATGTGTACGTAAATGTGACGATAGATGTGTGGATTGCGCAAAACCCTTCCGGCAAAAGTTACATACGTAAGGCTTTTCTTTCGTGTGTGTTCGTATGTGGACACGGAGGTTTGATTTGTATCCAAAACCCTTATAGCAAAATTGACATATGTAAGGCTTTTCTTTCGTGTGTATTCGTATGTGGGCATCGAGATTTGCTTTGCATAGAAAAAACTTATCGCAAAATTTACATATGTGAGGCTTTTCTCTCGTATGTATTCGTATGTGGGCATCGAGACTTGATTTGCATACAAAACCCTTATCGCAAAATTTACATATGTAAGGCTTTTCACCAGTATGTGTACGTAAATGTGTCGATAGATGTGAGGATTGTGCAAAACCCTTCTCGCAAAAGTTACATATGTAAGACATTTCTTTCGTGTGTGTTAGTGTGTGGACATCGAGAGTTGTCTTCAGTCCAAAACCAATATCGCAAAATTTACATACGTACGGCTTTTCTTTCGTGTGTGTTCGTATGTGGTCATCGAGGGTTTGTCTATGTTCAAAACCCCTATCGCAAAATTTACATATGTAAGACTTTTCTTTCGTGTGTGTTCGTATGTGTTTCTTGAGATTGCTCAGTACCCAAAAACCCTTATCGCAAATTCTACATATATAAGGCTTTTCTTTCGTATGCGTTCGTATGTAGATTTTGAGAGCTGATTTATTTGCAAAACCCTTATCGCAACATTTGCATATGTAAGGTTTTTCTTCCGTGTGTGGTCGTATATCAATCTTGAGTTTGCCATTGTTTCCAAAACTTTTGTCGCACATTTCACCTTCGTGAGGCTTTCCTTCTGTGTGTATTCTCAGGTGTGAATGGAGGATCTTGAGTTTGCCATTGTTTCCAAAACTTTTGCCGCACATTTCATCTTCGTGAGGTTTCCCTTCTGTGTGTATTCTCAAGTGTGAATGAAGGATTTCTTCAGTCTAAAGCCTTTGCGCAATGGCACAACTGAATGATTTCTTTCCTGTGCGTTTATTACATATGCAAGTAACTCCTAGAATAATTTTCGCCTTCTTCACAAGGATGCACTGTAGTAGTATGGTTTCATGTTTTTTCCTCATGACGATCCCAAACCTCTTTCTTAATGCATAGTGGTGTTACGACAAACGGCCCTTCTTCTACGTCTTCATTTTTGACATGTGGTAACGTGAACCTGAAAATATGGTTACATTAATGCAAAAAGCAACAGATATGTTATGTTCTTAAATCGAATAAACAAGAAACGATATAGGAAAACAATCAAGATTTTATACTTAAATAATAAATTCTCAGGTTGAGATTCAATCGCGTATAAACATAGAACGATGTTCTAATCATACTTGGCAGTTCATTAATATTTACCTAATGATAAGTAGATATTATTTTAAATATATTTAATTCGTATAATAATCATTTACAATTCACTGCGAATTGGAAAATGATTGTTATCTACCTTTTCTTGATACCATAGTTATAAGATCAGAGAATAACATTATCATTTTAGATTGGTATCTAAAACCGACATCTTCTGGTAGATTTATTAACTTTTACTCTAATCACCCTATAAATCAGAAATATAATACTGTGATTGCTATGAGAAACAGAATTACACAAATTAGCGACACAAGATTTCTTAATGACAGTTTAAAGAAGTTATTTAAAATTTTTTCCAATAACGGTTACCCTAAAAATATTCTTTCCAAATTAATTTACTCTCCAAATTCCTTACATGAACATATAAATACTAATACAACTACCACTTTTAAATATTATAAATTACCTTTCGTAGAAGGTTTAACCAATAAAGTAATTAAACATTTTAAAGATTTTAAAAATATCAAAATTGCGAAGTATAATATAACAACCATAAGAACAATCTTTACAAAAATTAAAGACAAGATACCAATTCTGGACCAAAGTGATTTGGTATATAATATTCCTTGTCGTGATTGTCAAGGTTGTTATATTGGTCAAACTCTCAAATGCTAAAGAATAGAATAACCCAACATAAAAGTGATAGTCGATAGGTAAACGTTCATGTGCTTGTCTTTATATTTCAAAATTTAGACCACAATTTTAATTATGATAATATAAAATTCTGATGTTGAAAATAATTACAAAAAGCGGTTATTTCTAGAAATGGTTCATATTAAGTAATCAAAATTCAATTAATTTCAAAACAGACACAAATCAACTTAACCATATTTATTGCAACATTTTACAAAATACATAGTAACATTACCTTGTTTATGAAAATGTTTTTTGACTTTTAAAAAATTCTAAATTTAAAATAGGTATAATTTGATTATTATATTTGAACTTGTAAGTATTATTTTAAATATTTCATTACTATTGTTCATATTCTTTGTAATATTGTAGATGTCCTCCTGATGAAGTCATAAATATATGACGAAATATTGAGGTTATTGAGCAGTTTTATTTTTAAAGACCGTATTCCATAATAGCTTAGTTTATTCTTCACGAATTCGAGTACTCGTCAGAAGGGTTCGCAAGCTCTGCAAAATTTACACACAAATTTACACTCAATTTACACACTTCAATGTAATTTTTGCGTATACTGCGACCATCCCTCATCCGCTAGCTCCGCACGGAGACCAACAAACATCTAAAAAAAATCGGTGCCAAGCTAGACGTGGCCCCAATTCGCCGCTTGTCTGCATAAATAACTACAAAGCGTGTTTGGTCGCATCAAATCATGGGAATCGCAAAGTTCGTTCCGTACTTAAGTGTTTGTGTATTTGTGTGTGTGTCTATGAACGTGTATTTATCGGTACTTTTGCAGAAAATAAAGTTTTCTAACGCTTAATTTGTGATTTGCGTTGGCGAGGACATGGCCCGGTGGTTCTTTAAGAGGAAACGATCCGGCCCCATCATGGTAAGTAAAGCCTTTTGTTTCGAGTGGGGCGCATGTGATCCTCTTCAAGGTATGTTTTATGACAAACCCTTGTTGCAAATTCACTAGGTAAGGCAACTATTTTTCGTTTGATGTGTTGTATGTGACGATTGAGAGCTGATTTCTGTATAAAACCCCTATAGCAAAAGTTACATATGTAAGGCTTTTCTTTCGTATGTGTTCGTATATGGGTATCCAGGATTGATTTCCGTACAAAGCCTTTATCGCAAAATTCACATACGTGAGGTTTTTCATTCGTGTGTATTCGTATGTGATCATCGAGAGTTGACTTGAGTCCAAAACCCCTATCGCAAAATTTACATATGTAAGGCTTTTCTTTCGTGTGTGTTCGTATATGGGCATCCAGAGTTGACTTCTGTCCAAAACCCCTATCGCAAATTTACATGTGTAAGGCTTTTCTTCCGTGTGTATTCGTATGTGACGATGAGATCTGATTTCTGTATAAAACCCTTATCGCAAAACTTACATACGTGAGGCCTTTCTTTCGTGTGTATTCGCATGTGGGCAACAAGGTTTGATTTCCGTACAAAACCCTTACCGCAAAATTTACATAAGTAAGGCCTTTCATTCGTGTGTGTTCGTATGTGATCATTGATACTTAATATGTGTCTAAAACCCCTACCGCAGAATTTACATATGTAAGGCTTTTCTTTCGTGTGTGTTCGTATGTGATCATTGAGAGTTGACTTCTGTCCAAAGCCCCTATCGCAAATTTCACATATGTAAGGCTTTTCTTTCGTGTGTGTTCGTATGATTGACTCGATGTGCAGATATCGTAAAAACCTTTACCGCAAAATTTGCATATGTAAGGCTTTTCTTTTCGTGTGTGCTCGTATGTGGTTATCGAGGTTTGATTTCCACACAAAACCTTTATCGCAAAATTTACATACGTAGGGCCTTTCTTTCGTATGTGTACGTATGTGTACCTTGAGATTGCTTAGGAACCCAAAACCCTTATCGCAAATTCTACATATATGAGGCTCTTGTTTGGTATGCATTCGTATATGGATTTTGAGAGCTGATTTATATGCAAAACTCCTATCGCAAAACTTGCATGAATAAAGCTTTTCTTCCCTATGTATTCTCAGGTGTGAATGAAGGATTTCTTCAGACCTAAAAGTCTTCTCGCAAATGACACAACTGAATGACTTCTTTCCTGTGCATTTATACAAATGCAAGTAACTCCTGGAATAATTTTCACCTCCTTCATAAGGATGCACTGTAGTAATATGCTTCATGTTTTCCTCATGACGATCCCAAATCTCTTTCATAGTACATAGTCGTGATACGAAGAGGCCCTTTTCTGCACTCTCGTTTTTGACATGTGAATTTACTGGCTCTGGATAAGGACGAACTGTGGTATTCCACTTAGTATGGTCCTCATGATAATTCCAAACCTCTTTCTTAATGCATAGTGGTGTTACGACAAAAGGCCCTTCTTCTACGTGCTCGTTTTTGACATGTGGTAATGTGAACCTGAAAATTTGATTACATTAATGCAAAAAAGTAACAGATGTATTATATTTTTAAATCAAATTAATAAGAAAGGACGTAGGAAAACAACCAACTCAATACTCAAATAATAAATATATTCTCAGGTTGAGATTCAATTGCGTAGAAACATAAAACCTTGTTCTAATCATACTTGACAGTTCACTGAATAAATGCGTAGAATGGATCCAATATCTAGCGAAAGTAAGAGACCAATCCCTGGAAACTGGAAGCACAGTGTATCTCATCTATATTGTCGTACTTTGTACATAGATTGCAATAGAAAGAAGGTAAACATACTAAACTAAAACATGGAATTCCATCAGGTTTAGTTGTCATTTCATTTTCTTATCGAAGTGTGTATGTATTCACATGGCATTCCCGCATCGCCGAGGTTTTACAAACTAAAATTATAAATAGCCTTCCTTGATGTGTTTATATGTCAGAATTAATGTTGACAATTTGATGTTCGTAATTTCGTATCTAGTAAGTGAACTCCCTATGGACATATATTTTGTTGATAGTTTCGTTTTGATAAATTATTATGAAATTTATCAGTTAAGACATGTCATGATATAAAAGTAATTTGAATAAAATATTTACTATCCAGGTAAAGTTTTGTATTACCGGTGGTGATAATATAATAGTAAATTTCGGGTATTATTATTTAAGTAACTTTACTAATTAAAGGCCGTAGCCAGGTAAATATAGTGGGAAATGCTCTTGAGCATTATTTCATTTTTATCAGACCTAGAAATTACATTGGATGGCTATTGTATTTCCCTTAAAATATTAACCACAAAAAGTCATAGTTTTGGCAAAAAGAATTACTTTAATATTAAAAACTTTTCTTTTCGAAAACAATTTCCCATATTTCATTCAGTTTTTTTTATTTGCGAGACACTTGTAAGATGCGTTTGTGGCTAACTCTTCCAAACTACTACCCCTTCTAATAGAAATAAAAAAAAAATATTCTCAATGCGTGTTACGGGCCTTATACTCACAATCAGTGTCCACCATCTTTTGCATAAACAATACTTAATTACCCTAAAAAAAAGTTTAACTTGGAAAATGTGGAAGGGTGATAATACATTCATAAACTCAAACTCAAGCTTTTTATTGGCCCATTCAGCTATTACAAAAAATAGGTTGGGAAGTACATATATATATAAAGGGAAGTTGTCACACCTTACTAATATTTTGTAAGGTAGCAATTCCAGACTAATTAGTAGAGAGCTGATTTTTGTATAAAACCCCTATGGCAAAAGTTACATATGTAAGGCTTTTATTTCGTATGTGTTCGTACATGGGTATCCAGGATTGATTTCCGTATAAAGCCTTTATCGCAAAATTCACATACGTGAGGTTTTTCATTCGTGTGTGTTCGTATGTGATCATCGAGAGTTGACTTCCGTCCAAAACCCATATCGCAAAATTTACATATGTAAGGCTTTTCTTTCGTGTGTGTTCGTATATGGGCATCCAGAGTTGACTTCTGTCCAAAACCCCTATCGCAAAATTTACATATGTAAGGCTTTTCTTTCGTGTGTATTCGTATGTGACCATTGAGCGTTGATTTTCTGTATAAAACCCTTCTCGCAAAACTTTACATACGTGAGGCTTTCTTTCGTGTGTATTCGCGTGTGGGCAACAAGGTTTGATTTCCGTACAAAACCCTTACCGCAAAATTTACATAAGTAAGGCTTTTCATTCGTGTGTGTTCGTATGTGATCATTGATACTTAATATGTGTCTAAAACTCCTACCGCAAAATTCACATACGTAAGGTTTTTCATTCGTGTGTATTCGTATGTGATCATCGAGAGTTGACTTGAGTCCAAAACCCCTATCGCAAAATTTACATATGTAAGGCTTTTCTTTCGTGTGTGTTCGTAAGTGTGTCATCAGATTTGCTTCTTGTGCAAAACCTTATCGCAAAATTGACATACGTAGGGCTTCTCTTTCGTGTGTGTTCGTATGTGTTTCTTGAGATTGCTCAGTACCCCAAAACCCTTATCGCAAATTCTACATATATAAGGCCTTTCTTTCGTATGCGTTCGTATGTGGATTTTGAGAGCTGATTTATTTGCAAAACCACTATCGCAACATTTGCATATGTAAGGCTTTTCACCCGTGCGTGGTCGTATATCAATCTTGAGTTTGCCATTGTTTCCAAAACCCTTGTCGCACATTTCACTTTCGTGAGGTTTTCCTTCTGTGTGTATTCTTAGGTGTGAATGAAGGATTTCTTCAGTCCTAAAAGCCTTTGCGCAAATGGCACAACTGAATGATTTCTTTGCTGTGCGTTTATACACATGCAAGTAACTCCTAGAATAATTTTCACCTTCTTCACAAGGATGCAATGTAGTAGCATGCTTCATGCTGTCCTCATGACGATCCCAAACCTCTTTCGTAATACATAGTGGTGATACAAAGGAGCCCTTTTCTGCACTCTCGTTTTTGACATGTGACTTTACTGGCTCTGGATAAGAACAAACTGTGGTATTCCACTTAGTATGGTCCTCATTATAATTCCAAACCTCTTTCTTAATGCATAGTGGTGTTACGACAAAGGGTCCTTCTTCTGTGTCTTCGTTTTTGACATATGGTAATGTGAACCTGAAAATTTGATTACATTAACGCAAAAAAAGCAACAGGTGTATTATAATTTTAAATCGAATTCATAATAATAATACTAATAATACTTAATTGTCGGAAGTTATTAACTCGATAATGTCAACCTAAAAACATTCAAACAAAACATGAGAATAGAAAACTTACCCTCATATTAATTAAAAAATTCATATAAGTTGTAACAACATTTACTTATTAACAGTGTTTTTAATTTCTTCTTAAATATATAAATATTCTCACTATTTTTTATGTCCTTATCTAGAAAATTGTAAAATTTGCACCCAGTGTATTAAAAATTTCTCTGGAACATACTGCTCCGGTGGCCTGGCGGTAAAAGGTCATTCTTATGACGCGTACAGTAGCCATGCTCTAGCCGACCATGCGAGAACTCACCCATATTAGTTATTATAAACATAGCAGCAGGTGACATAAATATATATATACTGGCAACCGTTAAAATCCGTAAGTCTTTAAAATCCTGTCTGCATGAATCTATTGCTCTCAAAACCTGCTATAATCCTAACAGCGTACTTTTGTATCGTAGAGTGTTTACGATACATGCTTTCACCCCAGTTCACTATACCATATGTAATATGACTGTCTATTGTTGTGTAGTATAATGAAAGTAACATCTCTTTGCTGCATTTTGGTGACATAAATTTCAACGCAAAACAATTTTTTTTATGGAGTTAAGATTGTACACTTCTCACAGGAAAAATCGGGACACCAGCAATCGTGAATTTTGAAATTTCTTGGGTGTAAATGCAGCTTTCAGAGGATATATGCACTTATCAAAGCCATAAATCACTTTTTTGTGTGTATTATTGCGATCAAAGGTAAAGACTAAAATTTAAACTGAAATATAAAGTATATAGAGAAAAGGTTTATACATTAAATAAACACATTGGAATTTCGGTGTTTCCTTAGAAATACCGAATACGGAAATATTAATGCAAAAAAATACATAACAAATTAAAGGCCTCTTGAGTAGACGGCACCATTTAGAAATACACATATATGTATTTAACTTGTTTGATGTTATGTAGAGATAATTCTTTTTTTAAGAAAACATATGGCGATGGGATTTTAAAATTATATTACCTATTACTACGATATTAGTTACTTAGTTTGACTTATGCTCGCGAGTATTGGTTGCTTTAGCAATAGACAATATGTCAAGCAGCCTCCTAAGTTTTTGAACAATGCGATTTTCACATTGATTAATTACACTATTATTGATGTATGCATTATTGTTGTTGTTTAGTATTCTTAAATATTGTATTACTACAAAATATTTTTCTATGTTTTAAAAAATTACCAAAAACAGTTTAAGATTATTTACAACATTTTTACAGCAATTAATTTCGCAAAGAAATTATTCATTTTATTAACCCTCCGTTTATTGTACTTTCAAGAGATATATCTTAACTATCGCCTGTGTAATCCAATGCAGTTCTATTTTATTGAAATATAGCTAACACTTTTGGTCTGTAACACAGCTTCAGGCAGTAGCAACGAAAAAGTATTAAATGTATCAAATTCAAAAATAAATATTTTAGCACTAACTGAGATTGACGAACAATATGCTTTCTTACAATGTTTGTTATGTATTATAAATCCAATAATATTTTAAATAATTGTTAATAAACCTGTACTACATAAAGACAGTTTGTAATGACACCCAGTGTTGGCCATATCTCAAGATAATAGGTCAACGACGTCAGATTACACAGGCGATAGCTAAAATATATTTCCTGAAAATACAATAAACGGAGGGTTCATAAAATAAATAATTTCTTTGCGAACTTAATTGCTTTATTTAAGAATTTAATAAATAATTTTAAATCTGATTTTGGTAATTTTTTATAGATAGAAGGAAACTTTATAGTAATACAATATTTAAGAATATTAAACAATAGTAATTAATACATCAATAATAGTGTAGTCAATAAATCTGAAAATCACATTATCCCAAAACTGAGGAAGCTGACTGCCATACTGTCTATTGCTAAACTAATACTCGCGAGCATAAATCGAAGTAAGTAACTAATATGAAAGCAGCATTAACAAGTAACATAATATTAAATGATAAAATCCCATCACCACATGTTTTCTTAAAAAAGAATTATCTCTACATAACATCAGACAAGTTAAATACGTATATATTTCTAAATCAAGCCGTCTATTCAAGAATTCTTTTTGTTGTTATGTATTTTTTTTTTTCATTGGTATTTCTAAAGGAAACGCCGCCACCGAAACTCAGATTTGTTTATTCTATACATAAACCTTTTTCTCTCTATATATTTATTTTTCTGTTTAAATTTCTAATCGTTACCTTTGATCACAGTAATATACATAATTAAGTGATTTATGGCTATGATAAGTGAATACGTCCTCCGAAAGTTGCATTTACAATCAAGATATTTTAAAATTCTGAATTGCTGGTGTCCCGATTTTTCCTGTGAGAAGTGTACATTCTTAGAGTAATTTGCAGAAACGATTATTTTCAGAAAAAAATGTACGTTTGTTCAGAGAAGAATAGTGTTAACGTTAGGGATGACTCGCACACTAATGAACATTTGGCCTACACTAATATCATTGCAAATAATTTTTGTTCGTTGTAATTGATTTGCAATTTCTTGTACTTTACTTTTTGACTATTGTTTTAATAATTTAATTAATCTAGGTGTATTGTCTGTATAATTTTGGTTTTGACTGTACATTTTAATATGTAATTTTGTGTATTTGTGTTTTTATTTTAAGTTTCAATTACATTTAATATGTAGTTTTCATCTACTTTAAGTATGTTATTTTATCTTCTTTTTTAATCAACTGCATCGTGTAATATGTAAATTGTTTATTCAGCTTGATAAAGATTATGTGCAATAATCGAAACGTCGCTATTCAGTAGACTGCAATTTTATTAACAAATTATTATCCTATGCCGACGACAACTTCTTTCCCTTTATATATGAGGTCATGGTCCCGTGGTTCTCTTAGAGGAACCGCCCTGCCTGTAGGCACTTAAAGCCCTTGCTCCGTGTGTGCGCATGTGCATCTCCAAGATATGTTTTATGGCGTGACCCTTGTTGCAAAATTCACATAGGTAAGGCAACTTTTCTTTCGTGTGTATTCGTATGTGAGCATCGAGGATTGATTTCCGTACAAAACCCATATCGCAAAATTTACATACGTGAGGCTTTTCTTTCGTGTGTGTTCGGATGTGAACATCAAGATGTGGTTTCTGTCCAAAACGCCGGTCGCAAAATTTACATATGTACGGCTTTTCTTTCGTATGTGTTCGTATGTGGACATCGAGAGCTGCTTTCTTTGCAAAACCCTTATCGCAAAATTTGCATATGTGAGACTTTTCTTTAGTGTGAATTCTCAGGTGTGAATGAACGATATCTTTGGAATAATTTTTGCGTTTTTCATAAGGATACATTGTAATAGTTTGCTTCATGTTTGTATGTATGTATGTAAGTAAAAGGGTGGTGTTACACTGCGACCTAAAAGATCTATTGTGTCCCCTATTCTTGCTGCTTTACAGCTGGCCTTTCAGTCCTATTCTTTTAGAAAGTGTAGGATGTCAGAGGGCCCAGTCTAGGTAAGTCTCCCTCTTCGATTCACATGCTCCCAGGTGAAATGCCCTCGAGTTGCACAGTGCTACGGAGTTTGAGAGGAGATGGATGGGTGTTTCATCCTGTTCCCCACAGAATCTGCATTCAGGATCTTTTTCCAATCCAAGCTTAGTCAGGTGTCCTTTCAGACTACAATGGCCTGAAAGTATTCCTGTTAAAATGCAAACTTTGTTCTTACTCAGGTTGATGCATTCTGTAAACCTCTTCTGGTTATAAGTTCCCTGAAGAATTTTACTTTGCCTCATTCCCTGGAGATTTTCCCAATAACTGGATTTTCTCTGCTCCATTCCTATTTTTAGTTTCTTCAGTATTGTACTACTACTTAACCCGCAGAAGGGTTCAGGCCCTACAAAAGGCATTCCAGCCCTTTTTTTGCGAGGTTATCCGTTATTTCGTTTCCTCCACTCCTGTGTGACCGGAAACCACAGGAGGGTTACTTAATTTCTTTTGCCTAGCTCATTTAGTTTCCCTAGGCATTCCCAGACCATCTTGGAGCTGATTTCATATGAGCTCAGCGCCTTGATGGCTGCTTGACTATCAGACATGATGATAATCTCCTGCTTCCGATAGTTCCTATCCATATTGAACTGAACACATCTTCCAATAGCGTGTATTTCCGCCTGAAATATACTTGGGTATTTTCCCAAGCTTTCGAAATATGTAGTTCTAGGCCCATATATACCTATTCCAGTCCTTCTTTCTGGCGTTTGGAGCCATCAGTATACCATTTGATGGCATTTCTATTCAAGTTCAAGATGGTGTTATGATCCCACTCGCTCCTGTTACTTAGCTTTGTGGTGAATTCCTTCACAAAGCTATTGCTTCATGTTTTCTTCATGACGATCCCAAACCTCTTTCTTAACACATAGTGGTGTTACAAGAACGAGACCCTTTTCTGCATTGTCGTTTTTGACATATGGTAAATTTACGGGCTCTGAATAATGCACTGTGGTATTCCGCGTAGTATGGTTCTTATGATAATTCCACACCTCTTTCTTAATGCATAGTGGTGTTACGACAAAGGGGCCCTCTTCTACGTCCTCGTTTTTGACATATGGTAATATGAACCTGAAAATATGATTATATCAGTGCAAAGAAACAATAACTATGTTATGTTTTTAGATCGAATAAACAAGAAACGATATGGGAAAACAACATTTTGTGGTCAAATAATATATCTTCACGTCCAGATTCAATTGCGTATAAATATCTAGTGCCAAATACAACGAAACCACGCAGAGCAAAACTCAATGGAGGAAAATGGTGGAAAGAAACATGATGGTAAAATAACTAAATCATGGACCTTAAAAGTTCGTAGACCGGCAGAAAGCACGCAGCAGATAGAAAAAAAAAATGTATTTGAATTTAGTAAATCTTTTTTCTTACAAATTATCTCTGCACATCTTGAAACTAAAATAACATTGATCAAATATGCCTAAAATTTAATTGTATACGAGGTAAGGTTAACAGACAGCAGTTATACTATATTTTCAAATTGAATAAACAAGAAGCGGTACTGGAAAACAACCAGGATTTTATGCCCGAATAATATAATTTCGATTCAATTCATTGAATAAATTTGTAGAATGGATCCAGTATCCAGCAAAAGTGAGAAACAATCCCTAAAAATTGGAAGCATATTATATGGTCACAAATTGTGGTGCATACATTGCAATACAAATGAAGTAAGCGTGCGAAAGTCAAAGATGGAATTCCATCAGGTTTAGTTGTCATTTTTTTTTTTAATTTTTTATTGAAGTGTATATGTTTCAGATATTGTTATTTAAGTAACTTTAGTGATTAACGGCCTTAGCTGGGTAAGCATAGAAGGGAATGCTCTTGAGCATAATTTCATTCCCGTCCGCCCCCATAAGTTGCACTGGATGGCTATTATGTTTCTTCAAATATCAACCCTAGAAGGTTATAGTTTTGACGAAAAGAAGTTTATTTAAATTTTAAGAAAGATGTTCTTTCTAAAACTACTTCCCGTATTTCTTTAATTTTTTCATATGCTGTAGACACCTGCGAGATGCATTTATGGCTAAAATATGAAACATCAACCTCTTCTAATACACACAAAAATAAAATATTATTGTTTAATATATATATAATATATTTTTCCATACCCATCTACCCTTTAAAGGCATATATTAATTTGAAAAATTTTGAAAGGATTGCCATAATGTTGTAAGGTTAGGAGTTATTTCACACTAACTAACAATAAATATACACGAATTCGGTTCAAAACATATAATCAGAATAGAAAACATACTTAATACGCAAAGATAACTCATTAAAGTTGCACAAAACGCTCTTCACAAAAATTTACAATGCGCCGAAAAGCCCTTCCTTCGAGTGTGTTCGCATGTGGGCATTAAGAGTGTATTTTCGTCTAAAACCCCTATCGCAAAATTCACATACGTAGGGCTTTTCTTTCGTGTGTGTTCGTATGTGACTACTGAGATTCGATCTCTGTCCAAAACCCTTATCACAAAATTTACATATGTAAGGCTTTTCCTTCGTGTGTGTTCGTATGTGGAGATCGAGAGCTGATTTCTTTAAAAAGCCCTTATCGCAAAGTTTACATAAGTAGGGCTTTTCACCAGTATGTGCACGTAAATGGCTCACTAGATGTCCCTTTGCGTAAAACCCTTACCACAAAATTTGCACACGTAAGGCTTTTCTTTCGTATGTGTTCGTATGTGGGTATCGAGAATCTGTTTGCGTCCAAAACCCCTGTCGCAAAATTTACATATGTAAGGCCTTTCTTTCGTGTGTGTTCGTCTGTGACGATTGAGAGTTGACTTTTGTCTAAAACCCATATCGCAAAATTCACAGACGTAAGGCTTTTCTTGCGTGTGTGTTCGCATGTGAGCATTAAGATTTGATTTCTGTCCAAAGCCCCTATCGCAAAATTTACATATGTAAGGCTTTTCTTTCGTGTGTGTTCGTATATGAGCATTAAGAGTGCTTTTGTCTCTAAAACCCCTGTCACAAAATTTACATAAGATAAGGCTTTTCTCCTGTTGCAAGTAACTCCTGGAATAATTTTCGCGTTCATCATAAGGATGCACTGTAGTAGTCTGCTTCACGTTTTTCTCATGATGGTCACAAACCTCGTTCGTACTACACAGCGGTGTTACAAAGAAGGAGCCGTTTTCTTCACTCTTGTTTTTGACATGTGGTAAAATTACGGGATCTGGATAGGAACACACTGTGGTATTCTGCTTCGTATGATCCTCGTGACTGCTCCAAACCTCTTCCTTTATGCACAGAGATGTTACGAAAAAGGGGGCCCTCTTCTGCGTCCTCGTTTTTGACGTGAGATAATGTGAACCTGAAAATACGATTACATCAATGCAAGAAAACGCAACAGGTATACTATATTTCTTAAATCGAATAAACAAGAAACGATATAGGAAAGCAATCAAGATTTAACGCCCGAATAATATATTCTCAGGTTCAGATTCAATTGCGTATAAACATAAAACGTTGTCCTAATCACAACTTAGCGATTGGTTGAATAAATTCGTAGAATCGATCCAATATCCAGCGAAAATTAGAGAGCAATCCCTAAAAATTGGAAGTATAGTGTATTATGTCCCATATTGTACATATATTGAAATACAAAATAGGTATACGTACCAAATTAAAACGTGGTATCCCATCAGGTTCAGTGTTTACTCGAGAGTATGTATTGCCATAGCCGGGTAAGTATAGTGGAAAATGCTTTTGAGCATAATTTTATTCCTTTCTCCCCGATAAGTTACATTTCCTTCAAAATATCAACCTTGAAAAGTTATAGTTTTGGCGAAAAAGAAATAAATAGTTCAAATTTTTAAAAAGACTTTCTTTCTCCCTCTAACGTTTCACGATTATATAAAATAAATTGCTTAATTTCTTAAATCACATTTAGAAATAATTAATAATTTAAGTAAAATTTTAATATATAAATTAATTTAAATAAATAAATTAAAAGAATCTGCCTTTGATTAAAATAAATTGGTAAAACTACATTTAAATTATTAATTATTTCTAAATGTGGTTTAAGAATAGTGATGATCGAACACATGTATTTCTACATGCTTTCTGAACATACGTGTTTCAAATGTCAATGTTGTTTTTGCTTTCATTTTATAGTATATAAGCGCGGCTTTCTGTGGTAATAATCCCATCTTTGACTGACCACGACAATACCGATATCCGATACAGCTGTACCGACTCTTTGGTTCTTGTCAATTTCCACGTGGAAGGGCTGCGTGAGACTAACAAAGATACATACCTGTAAATTTTTGCACACTTACTTTGGCGGAGCTGGAATTTGTAGACAAAAGTATTTCAACAATTCTGACAAAAGAAATACTTACATATCAATTTGTTTGTGGCAGGAGCTACCGACATTTTGATTGGTATTTCCCGCACCTGCTTTGTAACTTGGCATCAGCTAATTTATAGACAGCCATAACTGCAGAATCTCTCTTATTGTTTGGATCCAGGCAAGCGCTAAGTCAATTCAGAAAGATCTGGTTCACTACTGCGCTTAGTTCTACACAGAAAGAAAAAGGTTTCCTTAATACAAAGAAATATTTCTTTGCTCGTATTTTAAAAGAACAATTTCTTCCAGTTGATACACATTCTCTTGCTCAACACGAATTTCTTTCAGTGAAAGAAATATGTATTAACTGAAGAAAATGGTTCTTTTGAGTACTAGCAAAGAAATTTTTCTTTGATTTGAAGAAACGTTTTTATCTGTGTATGTAATTTTGTGTACTTTTTTATGTATGTATATTTGCTGGCTGCCCGCTGAAATTAAAGAACTTTATTCTACCCACTTACCTCGCTGTGTGTATAGATTTCCCTCATGTATATATAATTTTACGTGTGTAAATAAAACTGTATAATAAAGATACCCGACTTTTGTCTTCCGTCTAATTTTCATACGTAGTCATAACCTTTCTTTTATCGCCTGTCAAACATATAATAAATTTCCATCTATGGCAGCGCCATCTGCGTTTCAAGGGATTAATTCGCCAGGATAGTAAACTGCACCACCTGATATTTAATGTATTCTTATAAGGAATAAATAAACAAATTTTATTTAATTTTCATTCTACAATATCTATTGCAGTAAATTAACACCGGCAAAATAGAATACCGTTAAACTACTTCCCATATTTCAGTAACTTTTTTTATATGTTATAGACACTTTTAAGGTGCATTTACAGCTAGAACATCAAAGCTCTACCTGTTCTAATAGATATAGAAAAAAATATTATCGCCTTCAATGTTTCTTTAAGGGCCTTATATCTCTAGTACATCCGGCATTTTTGGCATAAATAACACTCATTTACTTTATAATAACATATATTAATTCGAAAAACGTGGAAATATCATGAGGCATGCATACAAAAAGAAGTTCTCATATCGTACCATAATTTTGTGAGGAAGTAATTAGATACTAACTAACAATAAATAGGGTATAAAATAATATAGGTGACGCTCTCTATTTAACAGAACTACTTTAAACAACAAAAATCTATTATCAGAATACAATGGCAGTTAATGAAAAAAAAAACTGTTATTTTTAGGTATGGTGCGTATTAACAACAGTGGAAATTAAATTAATTATAAAAGAGATTCCAATTAATTCAACCACATTTATTGTGACATTTTACATAATATCCAGTAACTTTACCTTAATGATAGACAGGGTTTTTTGACTATTCAACAACTTAAAATAATTTTAAATTATTTTATTCTTAATATATTGTAAGTATTATTGATATATTTTCATTATTATTGTTTCATATTCTGTTATAATGTTGTAGATTACGTCCTGAAGAAGTCATCGATAAATTACGAAATAATGAGATCATAAAAAAGAAGTTTTATTAAATAAAAACCATTGCTCATATAATTTTATACCCAAAGGAAAATCGGTCGGTAATCCTTTCCAAATAATAATAAATATACACGAATCGGTTTAAAACTTGTCACTACAATAAAAAAAGGTATTTAATATGCAAAGCTAATAAAGATGCTTATTAGAGCAGAAAATTGCATAAAACGCTCTTCCCATAATTTACACATGTACCTAAAACCTTTCTTTCATTTGTGTTCGTATGTGATCTTTGAGATGGCGTAGAACCCCCAAAACCCTTATTGCTAATACTACATACACAAGGTTTCTATTTCGTATGTGATCGTATGTGGACATCGAGAGTTGATTTCCGTTCAAAACCCCTATTGCAAAATTTACATATGTAAGGCTTTTCCTTCGTATGTGTTCGTATATGAACATTCAGAGCGCCTTTCTGTGCAAAACCCTTTTCGCAAAATTTACATATGTAAGGCTTTTCCTTCGTATGTGTTCGTATATGAACATTCAGAGATCCTTTCTGTGCAAAACCCTTTTCGCAAAATTTACATACGTAAGGCTTTTCTTTCGTGTGTGTTCGTATATGAAGCTTGAGTTTGTTTAGTTGCACAAAACCATTATCGCAAATTCTACAGGTGTAAGGCTTTTCTTTGGTGTGTGTTCGTATATGAACGCCCAGACCCTGCCTCTGTGCGAAACGCTTATCGCAAAATTTGCATATGTAAGGCTTCTCTTTCCTGTGTGTTAGTATATGAGGCTTGAGATTGCTTAGTTTCCCAAAACCCTTATCGCAAATGCTACATATATAAGGCTTTTCGCCAGTATGTGTTCGTATGTGGACATCCAGAGCTACTTTCTGTGCAAAACCCTTATCGCAAAATTTGCATACATATGGCTTTTCGCCAGTATGTACACGCAAATGAGTCACTAGTTGTGAAGAAAACGTAAAACCTCTTTGGCAAAATTTACATATGTAAGGCTTTTCTTTCGTGTGTATGCGTATGTGTTCATTGAGAGTTTGTTTGCGTCCAAAGCCCTTATCACAAAATTCACATATGTGAGGCTTTTCTTTCGTGTGTGTTCGTATATGTTCGTCGAGAGTGTGTTTGAGTCTAAAACCTCTCTCACAAAATTTACATATGTAAGGCTTTTCTTTCGTGTGTGTTCGTATATGAAGTTTGAGATTGCTAAGTTGTATAAAATCTTTATCGCAAATTCTACACATATAAGGCTTTTCTTTCGTATGTGTTCGTATGTGGATATCGAAACCTGATCTATGTGCAAAGCTCCTACCGCAAAATTTACATGTGTAAGGCTTTTCTTTTGTATGTGTTCGTATGTGGACATCAAGAGCTGCTTTCTGTGCAAAACCCCTATCGCAAATTTACATACATAGGCTTTTCACCAGTATGTGTACGCAAATGATTCGCTAGATGTGCAGTAAACGTAAAACCCTTTTGGCAAAATTTACATATGTAAGGCTTTTCTTTCGTGTGTGATCGTATGTGGCTGTTGAGAACTGACTTATATGCAAAACCCTTATAACAAAATTTACATTTGTGAGGCTTTTCTTGTGTGTGTATTCTCAGATGTGAACGAAGGATTTTTTTGGTCCTAAAGGCCTTCTCACAGACAGCACAACCGAATGATTTCTCTTCTGTGTGTTGATACACATCTAAGTAACTCTGGAATAATTTTCATGTTCTTCATAAGGGTACAATGTAGTAGTTTGCATCATGTTTTCCTCATGGCGATCCCAAACCTGTTTCTTGATACAAATGGTGTAACAAAGATGGCGCCCTTGCTGCACTCTCAGTTTTGACATGGGATAAATTTATGGAGTCTGTACAAAAAGGTACTGTAGTATTCCGCTTCGTATGTTGCTCAGGAGAACCCCAAACCTCCTTCTTAATGCGTAGTGGTGTTACGACAAAGGGGCCCTCTTCTATGTCCTCGTTTTTGACATGTAATAATGTAAACCTGAAAACATGATTATATCAGTGCAAAGACACAATAAATATGTTATGTTTTTAGATCGAATAAACAGGCAACGATATGGAAAAACAACATTTTGTGGTCAAATAGTATATCTTCACGTCCAGATTCAATTGCGTATAAACATAAGATCTTATGCCAAACACAACCAAACCACACAGAGCAAAACTCAATGGAGGAAAATGTTGGGAAAGAAACATGATGGTAAAATAAGTAATTCATAAGCCTTAAAGATTTTACCGGCACAAAAATTTTGCTTAATTTTAGCAAAAATTGAGAATCAATCGGTTCTTCAGAATTACCTGTATACAAAATTGATCGAGATCATACAGCTGTCATGTAATATTTTGTAAAAATTTTTGGAGAGAAAATCATTAAAATACATATTGAAAATTTATGTATTTTAAAATTTTAAAAATGTTGAAATTTGTCAAATTTTAGATTTTTAGGTTTTTTAAATTTAAGAATTGCTGGATTGTTGAATTTTGAAATTTTTGAGTTCTTATTTTTTTATATTTTAAAATTTTAAAAAATTTGAAATATTTCAATTTTAAAAACTTCCAAATTTTTCAATTTTTAGATTTTTAGGTTTTTAAATTTAAGAATTGTTGGATTGTTGTATTTTGAAATTTTTTAATCCTTATTTTTTTTTAATTTTAAAATTCAAAAAATGCTGAAATTTCTCAATTTTAAAAACTTTCAAATTTTTCAATCTTTAGGTTTTTAAATTTAAGAATTGTTGGATTTTTGAATTTTGAAATTTTTTAATTCTTAAACACAATTTTTTTTTCGAAAAATCGGCAGAGAGAATGCATTAAAAATGTTTTAAATTATTTTATTTTACATTGGAATGGGTGAATGTGGTGATTTTTTAAATGACTTTTTTTTTTAAACATCGGGGTAGGGAATGCATAAGAATGTTTTACATGATATTTTTGTTTTAAACAGGAAGAGATGAGGATGGGCAAGAGATGTATCTTTTTTTGATAGGAACATCCTTAATACATATATCAATTATTACTAGGAGTACGTAATAGCTAAGTGATGTGAATATAATATTGAACACATATATTTTTAGTTGGCGAAACGTAGAATCTTATAATCAGCATGACATTCACGAATAAGAATATCGTTTAGACATTTGTTTTGTACATTAGAAGTTATGCTTAGACTTAATTGGTCAACTACACACAATTTCCTACTCGTAGAAATACAATTAATAACATTGGGAATGGTATTTTCTTCTAAAAATTAAGCTGTTGTATCTTTATTCTGATCAGAGCTGTTAGGGATAAAGATAAGTAAATTTTTGCAAAATACGGAGGCTTTTATTTCTTGAAAGAATGCTTAATGCGAACGTTACAAAATCAAATAAATAAAATTGCGGGAACAATTAAAATGAAAAAAACACTAAATGTGTCAAAATTAAGAAAAATAGCTATATGTTACAAGCAAAACGTCCTATTCATAAAAAAATTAAGATAACTAAAATAATTTAAAAAACAAATCAAAACGTTACAACATAGTACTGCTATTTACCTAAAGATAATATATCAGATATATTTACAAACTTATGAATTTTGTTATCGACTTTAGAAAAAAATAGACACTTATTAGGACAAGCTAATCCAAATTTGTTTTTTACAGACTTAATTATAGCCTTTCTCAAAGTACGACTTTTGTATATTTTGGTTTCCATTTACGCTTGTAGATATGTTCTTTTAGATGTCAATTGACAAATTTTACTATAACGGGTTTAATACCGCTTTCCAGTTTTCCTTACAAATTTGAATCATTGTTTCTGTTTCATTTGCTACACGTACCTCTGGGACACCATATATACATTCTAATATTGCTTTTCCCGGAATATTTCTCGAGGTTTTCAATTTTTTGTCGGCTTCCTTTAATTTTTCTCCTAATTTTCGTATTCACTTACTTTATTTATAAGATAATTATTGGGAGCTGAAAGTTGCACAAAATGTTCTTCACCAAATTTATACAGCCCGCGAATAGAAATTTTTGCAGTGCGGACTAAAACGTATGTACAATATGGCCTCAGTTTGCGTCGTGGAGGGGTTCCGCAAGAAAACGACGCAATTTGAAACGTCGCAAATCGAGACAGGATTTACGTAAAGTTAAATTAAAATGAAAGACGCAAAACGAGGCTCTGGTGCATTTCATTAAGCATAGATGCCGCCTCCACATACCGTTGCACACGAACGAGAGCAAGGCATAGTGGAAGTGAATAGGACAACCACAGCGAAGCTCCCAGAGGGGCGCTGAGAGGACGCGCGAATCATCGCGATAACGATTCGATGACTATGTACGCCTAATACATTAAATTATGCACTGTAAAAATTTCTATTCGCGGGTTGTATCTGTACTTAAGTCCTATTTTTCGTATGTGTTCGTATGTGACGACGGAGACCTGATTTCCATGCAAAACCCTTATCGCAAAATTTACATGTGTAAGACGTTTCTTTTGTATGTGCTAGTACATGAACATTGAGATTTTGTTTGAATCCAAAACTCCTCTCACAAAGTTTACATATGTAAGGCTTTTCTTTCGTATGTGTTCGTATGTGAGCATTAGAGATTGCTTAGGATCCCGAAACCCTTATCGCAGATTCCACATATATAAGGCTTTTCTTTCGTATGTGTTCGTATGTGGACATCGAGACCTGATCTATGTGCAAAACTCCTACCGCAAAATTTACATGTGTAAGGCTTTTCTTGCGTATGTATTCGTATGTGCACATAGAGACTTGATTTCCGTGCAAAACTCTTATCGCAAAATTTACATACGCAGGGCTTTTCTTTCGTGTGTGTTCGTATGTGTTCATTGAGAGTTTGTTTGCGTCCAAAGCCCTTATCACAAAATTTACATATGTGAGGCTTTTCTTTCGTGTGTGTTCGTATATGTTCGTCGAGAGTTTGTTTTAGTCTAAAACGTCTCTCACAAAATTTACATATGTAAGGCTTTTCTTTCGTGTGTGTTCGTATATGAAGTTTGAGATTGCTAAGTTGTATAAAATCTTTATCGCAAATTCTACACATATAAGGCTTTTCTTTCGTGTGTGTTCGTATGTGGATATCGAAACCTGATCTATGTGCAAAACCCCTACCGCAAAATTTACATGTGTAAGGCTTTTCTTTTGTATGTGTTCGTATGTGGACATCAAGAGCTGCTTTCTGTGCAAAACCCTATCAAATTTACATACAAGGGCTTTTCACCAGTATGTGTACGCAAATGATTCGCTAGATGTGCAGTAAACGTAAAACCCTTTTGGCAAAATTTACATATGTAAGGCTTTTCTTTCGTGTGTGATCGTATGTGGCTGTTGAGAACTGACTTATATGCAAAACCCTTATAACAAAATTTACATTTGTGAGGCTTTTCTTGTGTGTGTATTCTCAGATGTGAACGAAGGATTTTTTTGGTCCTAAAGGCCTTCTCACAGACAGCACAACCGAATGATTTCTCTTCTGTGTGTTGATACACATCTAAGTAACTCCTGGAATAATTTTCATGTTCTTCATAAGGGTACAATGTAGTAGTTTGCATCATGTTTTCCTCATGGCGATCCCAAACCTCTTTCTTGATACATAATGGTGTAACAAAGATGGCGCCCTTGTCTGCACTCTCAGTTTTGACATGGGATAAATTTTATGGAGTCTGTATAAAACGTACTGTAGTATTCCGCTTCGTATGTTGCTCAGGGAGAACCCAAACCTCCTTCTTAATGCGTAGTGGTTGTTACGACAAAGGGGCCTCTTCTACGCCTCGTTTTTGACATGTGATAATGTAAACCTGAAAACATGATTATATCAGTGCAAAGAAACAATAAGTATCTTATATTTTTAGATCGAACAAAACAAGCAACGTATGGGAAAACAACATTTTGTGGTCAAATAATATATCTTCACGTCCAGATTCAATTGCGTATAAACATAAGATCTTATGCCAAACACAACCAAACCACACAGAGCAAAACTCAATGGAGGAAAATGTTGGAAAGAAACATGATGGTAAAATAAGTAATTCATAGGCCTTAAAGATTTTACCGGCACAAAAATTTTGCTTAATTTTAGCAAAAAATGAGAATCAATCGGTTCTTCAGAATTACCTGTATACAAAATTGATCGAGATCATACAGCTATCATGTCCTATTCTGTAAAAATTTTTGGAGAGAAAATCATTAAAATACATATATGAAAATTTATGTATTTTAAAATTTTAAAAATTTTGAAATTTGTCAAATTTTAGATTTTTAGGTTTTTTAAATTTAAGAATTGCTGGATTGTTGAATTTTGAAATTTTTGAGTTCTTCTTTTTTTATATTTTAAAATTTAAAAAAATTTGAAATTTTTCAATTTTAAAAACTTTAAAATTTTCAATTTTTAAGATTTTAGGTTTTTATAATTTAAAATTGTTGGATTGTTGAATTTTGAAATTTTTAATCCTTATTTTTTTTAATTTTAAAAATTCAAAAAATGCTGAAATTTTTCAATTTTAAAAACTTTCAAATTTTTCAATCTTTAGGTTTTTAAATTTAAGAATTGTTGGATTTTTTAATTTTGAAATTTTTAATTCTTATTTTTTTTAATTTTAAAATTCAAAAAATGCTGAAATTTTCAATTTTAAAAACTTTAAAATTTTTCAATTTTTAGATTTTTAGGTTTTTAAATTTAAGAATTGTTGGATTGTTGAATTTTGAAATTTTCTAATCCTTATTTTTTTTTTTAATTTTAAAATTCAAAAAATGCTGAAATTTTTCAATTTTAAAAACTTTCAAATTTTTCAATTTTTAGGTTTTTAAATTTAAGAATTGTTGGATTTTTTAATTTTGAAATTTTTGAATTAAAAATTGAATTAAAAATTTAGAAATTTTGAATTTTTTAGATTTTTTGGTTTTTAATTTTAAAATTTTTGCAGTTTGAGTTTTTAAATTTTTCCGGCCAATGCATTTTCAGCAACACCAATATTTATCTTAACTCTTGACCCGATTAAGCGCTAGAGTTCCTAAAAATTAATAATATACGTCTCAGAATTATAATTTTATAATATGGAATATAATAAATATGGTAAAATTATCCTGCATGTAAAAATTTAAAAGGGCGCGAAAGACTTAATAACCTCAAGGTTATTTTCAGAATTGAACTATTCATGAAAATTAAAATGTGGGCGTAAGTAATCAAAAATAAAAGAACTGAACTCTTGAATGACATTAACAATCATTAAATTTATTATATATAAAAAAAAACAAACATTTAATTACAATTACAGGAAAAATCAAACCTTGGACTGAGAGTCCTGGCCAAAATCAAAACCTGCTGGAATCTACAAAAAAAAGGACGATGCCAATCCTTTATCAAAACAAAAGACAAATTTGTTCTAGAAGAAAATCCTATTTCACAAAAAATCCACGTGGTTACAAAATTTCAACACACTAAAATTAAAAAAGTGTATTAAAAATAATTGAAATTTAATCGCAAGCTCAAAGCTTCTTTTCACCCAATCCGAGGTGATTAATAACTCAAAAAAAAATTGAAAACTACGAAACGGAAAATTAAACAATTTAAACTAAAAAACAATTTCTTCTAAAACAAATTACAATAACTGATCTTATATCCAATATGTGCACAATTAAACACAACAGCAATTATTAATTAAAAGAGTTCCTTGAAAGATGATATCAAGTATCAAAATAACGAACTACATATTAAATGAAAATGAAATTACTAAAATGGCATCAAAGAAAATAAACACATGTACTTACGCCGGCATCGTATAAGGAACTACCTTTAAGAGGCCCAAACATCGCATATAAATATAAAATAGATGCGTGGCTAAGCAGCGCATAAAATGCAAAGATCATCTCTTGAATATTACCAAATATACAATACTGAAGAAGACAATAAGTACAATAGAATAAAATTAATATACACAACTGAACAATAACATTAAATTTAACAAACAATTCTATTAACAAAATCTTTTCAAAATAAAATATTAAAACTGTGGAAACTCTATCATTGCATTGATAAAAATGAATTGGAATGAATAAAAATACAAATTTGAATTTCCGGAAACTCGGGTGCCAGACCACAGCAGTATACGCCGTGTGTCAAAACTTTCGCTCGACGTTTCGCTGTTCATACTGACGGCTTCTTCAGGATAACTGAACATATGTGGACAGTTCAGTTATCCTGAAGAAGCTGTCAGTATGAACAGCGAAACGTCGAGCGAAAGTTTTGACACACGGCGAAACCCGCAAGAAGCTGTTAGTTATACGAAAAAGTTAAATTAAAATAAAAGACGCAAAACGAGGCTCTGGTGCATTTCATCAAGCATAGATGCCGCCTCCACATACCGTTGTAATCGAACGAGAGCAAGGCATAGTGGAAGTGAATAGGACAAGCACAGCGAAGCTCGCAGAGGGGCGCTGGGAGGACGCGCGAATCATGGCGATTACGATTCGACAGCTATGTACATCTAATACATTGAATTATGCACTGTTAAATTTCTATTCGCGGGTTGTGTGTGTACTGAAGTCCTCTTTTTCGTATGTGTTCGTATGTGACGATAGAGAGCTGATTTCTGTATAAAACTCTTATCGCAAAATTTACATATGTAAGGCTTTTCATTCGTATGTGTTCGTATATGGACATTCAGAGCGCCTTTCTGTGCAAAACCCTTTTCGCAAAATTTACATATGTAAGGCTTTTCTTTCGTATGTGTTCGTATATGGGCACCGAGATGTGGTCTTTGTGAAAAACCTCTTTTGCAAAATTTACATATGTAAGGCTTTTCTTGCGTATGTATTCGTATGTGCACATAGAGACTTGATTTCCGTGCAAAACTCTTATCGCAAAATTTACATACATAGGGCTTTTCACCAGTATGTGTACGCAAATGATTCGCTAGATGTGCAGTAAACGTAAAACCCTTTTGGCAAAATTTACATATGTAAGGCTTTTCTTTCGTGTGTGATCGTATGTGGCTGTTGAGAACTGACTTATATGCAAAACCCTTATAACAAAATTTACATTTGTGAGGCTTTTCTTGTGTGTGTATTCTCAGATGTGAACGAAGGATTCTTTTGGTCCTAAAGGCCTTCTCACAGACAGCACAACCGAATGATTTCTCTTCTGTGTGTTGATACACATCTAAGTAACTCCTGGAATAATTTTCATGTTCTTCATAAGGGTACAATGTAGTAGTTTGCATCATGTTTTCCTCATGGCGATCCCAAACCTCTTTCTTGATACATAATGGTGTAACAAAGATGGCGCCCTTGTCTGCACTCTCAGTTTTGACATGGGATAAATTTATGGAGTCTGTATAAAAACGTACTATAGTATTCCGCTTCGTATGTTGCTCAGGAGAACCCCAAACCTCCTTCTTAATACGTAGTGGTGTTACGACAAAGGAGCCTTCTTCTGCGTCCTCGTCTTTGACATGTAATAATGTAAATCTGAAAATATGATTACGTCAATGCAAAAAAGCAACAGGTATGGTTATGAAAGACTTTATGCCCAAATAATATATTCTGAGGTTCAGATTCAATTGCGTATAAACATAAAACGTTGTTCTAATCATACTTGGCAGTGCATTGAATAAATTCGTAGAATGGATCCAATATCCAGCGAAAATAAAACAGCAATCCCTGAAAACTGGAACATAGTACATCTTATCTATCTACATTGCAATATAAAGAAGGTAAACGTACGAAACAAAAACACGGAATCGAATTAATTGGAATGTAATTTAATTTGAAAAATGTGGAAGGGTGATAACACATTCATTGTGTGAAGTTGTCATACCTTACTAGTTTTGTGAGGAAGCAATTCCAAGTTAGTTATAATAATAACAATTTATTTGGCATTCGGACTACACTGTAAAAAATTACAGTAATTTTGCCATGGTAAATCAGGAATATTACATGTATTATCGTTGTGAATTTACCACAATAAATCATGGAAATTTTGTTTTACATGTTTTTTCTAGGATATTTAACATGGAAAAGAAATTTCGGTAAAATTTATAGCTTTTTCATGTAAGTTTAAGATGTAACAAAAATTCAAAAGGAAAATACAGGAAAAAACATGTACAATTTTGTATTTACTCTCAAAATTTACTTAAGAGTGTAAAATTGAAATTTTTTTTTGGGGTATTTAATGCACTTTAGGAGTAATCTTACTAGTGAACTATTAATTTTGCTGTAAAAATATGAGGATCTTTTATATTTATTTGTTTTTACTTAAATTTTCGGGTAAAACTATAAATATCATGGAAAATACGAAATTCATACGCCGCAATGTGATTAGTTATTGGATTATTTATCTGTGCGCGTAGGTAATTCTATTCGTTTGTCGAACTTATTATTGGCTCAATGATATCATGTACGTCACAAACAATCGTAGGTTTCGCGTAAGCGTGTTCATTCTTGATCCCTGGTTGAGCGATTCAGGATGACCTATTAGGTACTATGAAAGAATTAGGTAAGTTGCTTGCTCTCTTTATAAAAATGCATATGAAAATTACATCGGTGTTTGGTAAATATAGAGTTCTTATAAGTATCACATACGAATTTTGCAGTACAATCTTTGAAAAACACATCAGCATGTGAAATTTACTAGATGGTAGAAATTTTACCTTATGAAGCAAGTTTACCTGTAAAATTGTAGGCAACTTTGTTACCAACGATTTTACATGTAATTTTATTGTAACTTCTTTTACAGTGTACTTCGAAAAGCAAATATGTTCCCTGTTATGTGTACGCATATAGCGTTTTCAACTTATTGCACTTCACGCGTGGAGTATATCTGTCTCCTTTATTAATAGCTTGTATTAAAAGAAGATAGAAATACAATTAGCGCATACAAGTGAAGTAAGTCAAAAACGCTAATAGATAGATTCAGTATAAGTAAAAATAAGACATAATAATGACTATTAATAAATTATTTATTCACAAAGAATTCGCCATTTGGCCATTCGCACCAAAATTATTAAAATTTCTGTATGTATATTAAGCACATTCATATGCAGGCTGTTCAAAGTTATCGGCCCACTATTGTTAACTTTGTTAATATCGCAGCTACGATGTTGGTTAATTAATGTAAGACGACAAATTTGGATACAACACGACGGCGAACATCCCCATTTTGGTAGACAAGTAACAGACTTTCTTAATCATAATTATACGAATCGCTAGATTGGAAGAGGTGCAGCAGTTGCTTGACCTGCCAGATCACCAGATTTAAATCCTCTGGAATATTTTTTTACGAGGCAGGCTGAAAAGTATTGTTTATGCAGAAATATCTGAAACTAGAGAACAATTTGTTGTGAAGATTATGGATGCCGCAAAAATTATCCGTGCTGAAGCTGAGACTATTAGCACAGCTACGTCATCAATTCTAAAAAGAGCTCGAATATGTATACGGCATTGGAGGGACATTTGTACAATTTATTCAATAAAGCAACTTCTTTTTAAATGAATTTGATTTTTTTGTCTATAGTGTTATCTAGAACTTCAAGTCCTTGCACCTCAGTTACGAAAGAGTTTTGGGCATATGTTCATTTGACATTTTTACCTTGAAATTGCTTCACTAACACATCCTTAAACTCTGACAGTCACGTCATGGGAACCCTGTATATATATATATATATTGCTATGATATCTAAAGTATGGAATCTATTTAAAGGCATTCACAACAAGGCTCTAGACTAAAGGAACAAGTAATTCAAAAGTGAGGCGTGTACTCAGTTGCCTACTCTACAGGCGAATTATGAATTTGTTAAAGATAGCTATTTAAAATGAGTAATATTAGCATTAGGTGCTAAATATTGCTTTATTATAATGTAAACTTTATTTTATATGTTAATTCAAACTGACCTGGTATCTTTTTATATTTGGTATATTTTTTGCTCGGAGAGATTTTTCAGTCTTCGGGGTGTTTTTATTTTAAACGTTTGGCGTATTTCCCTCAAACTATAGAAAATTACGGTATTTTAATGTCGGTTAGCGATATCTTTCAAAATTCAGGTGGCCGACTGCAGCGATAACAATTGAAGGCTGTTGACTGTTGAATATGATTTGAATTCTCATTCTGTTGGTGGCTACCAGACACGACGGTTGTCCTAATCTTCCTATAACGTTTCTTGCCACAATTTTAAAAAATTTATCAAAGTTCCAAGAAGTATTACCTAACAAAAAAATATCGATACAACTCCTGTTTATGTAATCTTTGTCGAATACCTGAAATTTTGCCAAGAAAATATCCTATAAAAATATCCTACGAAGATCTCCCGACCAGATTTGCCTTCCCATGCCATTGACCGAGACCGGGGGCCCGATCTTTTAGAAACTACAGTCCAGTACAGAGATTGCCAAGCGTCGTGTCCTTTTCAAGTTAGTATTTTCAAGTTAGAATCACCTCACCTAAAACAGAACGAATTAATTCAGTTCCCTTTCAATTTTAATCAGAAACTTATATATTTTTTGTGTAATTTATTTCACAATACGATAATTTGGGGTTAGTTTACAAGAACCGCATTTAGTTTAGTATTTTAGTAAATTTTATATGTAAGGGTTGTATAAAAATATCACTGAGTTTGATCTCTGATAAAATAGCTATCTTTAACAAATAACAATAATCATAGATTATTTATCGTTTGCTTTAAAAATTTAATATTTGCCGTTTACAGATAGATGGCGCCGTTATTTATTTGATATTTAATTTATTATATGACGTTTCGATAACCTCATTTTAGTCTTTAAAAATGCCAGGAGAGTTTGAAGACGTGTTTTTGTATTAAAGATTGTCTTAGTATATTTACTGATTCCATTTTACGTACCTTGTAATCATAGAGTCTCAATTGATAAGGAAACATAGCATTTGGGTAAATAAATAAAGATTTAAGCTTGTTTTGGTTTGAAACGTTTCTTTTATTTGTACAGTAAGTGTTTCACATCGATTTTCGATATTTACTTATTTCAAATTTTAATAAACCGAGAAGGGGCTTTGAGGGTGCGCCGTTAGGTGAGAAAATTAACTGCCTATTCGTTAATAAAGCGTCCGGAGTACGATTCTGACAGACGATCTGGTCCCCTTTGAAGCGTCCCGTGCCACCTAGCAGGTAGGAAGTCACTTTCCACAGTTTTCTTTCACTTACCTAGAGAGGTCGCTGGGTGTATTGAAACCACTAATTTAATTAATTTGATTTTTATTGAAAAAAAAAAAGAAAAAAAAAATAAAATCGTAAACGGACAAGCTAAATCAAAATAATATAAATTTGAATATAATATTAAATTAGTATTGAACTATAAAAAATAAAATTTAGAAATCCCGGGCATTGTGTTCTGAAAAACAGAGCAATATATATCGCTGAACAGTTTGCAATCACTGGGAGAAAATTTGTACAATTTGGTACTTTTCTATGTTAATATTTTGATATGTATTTACGGCACGAACCGATATCCAGTAATTTTACCATCAAGGTTGGACATTCTGATTAATCCGTCTCTTAAGCATAGAATAACTCAGTTTAAACGCGAGAATTTTGAAATTTATTTTTAAACGTACTCATGTTCTCTATGATGAGTTTATATTGCAAAAAGTGGAATTACTAACAAAACGTAAATCGTAATTGCATAAGCTAACTCACTTAACTAACCTGAAATAAGAATATCCTTATATCTATGCTGCTTGTACATGGTTTCACATTTCGAACTTTGTTATTAAATATAACCACTTTTATTCACATTTAAATGTTTTCTTTATCATACAAAATGGATCATAATCGATGTACAAGAGCCTCGTGCGTATGATATCTTAGAAACTGGGCATTGTAAACATGTGAATTGAAGTAGAGGACATTTTGGCGATAGTCCGCCATACCATCTCCTCACGTACTGAAGTAATATAAGGGGGGTAACTGACTATTCGTAATTTTTTTGATACCCGCGTGTTTCAATCGGAAATTTTCACCCTGCATGCCAGCTGGTATTGGAGAGGGCATACTTAAGAATTAAAACTAATGAATATAGATGACACTGGGATGTTAAAAATTTGATTTTTACTAATTCAATTAAAGTATTGACTTAATTTTTTTTATACTGGGTTGCATATATATATATGTTTCTAGTATCGTTATGTAAATAACTTTACTACTTAAAGGCCATAGGCGGGTAAACACAGTGAAAAATGCTCTTGAGCATAATTTCATTCTCGTCTGCCCTTTAAGTTACAATGGATGGCTATTGTATTTCCCTCAAAATATCATTCATAAAATGTCATAGTTTTTGCGAAAAGGAATTAATTTTAATTTTCAATTTTTTTCTTAAGAAAAACTACTTTCCGTATTTCATTCATTTTTTTTTTATATGACTAAAACTTCAAACCTCTACCCCTCGTAATAGACACAGAAAAAAAAGAAATACTTTTTGCAATTACCCCGTGTATCAGCTACCATTTTTTGCATAAATAATACTCAATTAACCCATAATAATATATTTTAATTTGATAAATGTGGAAGTCTTGGACATCTTACTATAATTTTGTGAGGAAGCAATTCCAGACTAATTAATAACAACTATACCCCCTTCATTCGTTATGTGTGTTCGTATGTGGACATCGAGAATCCTTTTGCGTCCAAAACCTCTACCACAAAATTTACATATGTAAGGCTCTTCCTTTGTATGTGTTCGTATGTTGCTATCGAGAGTTGATCTCTGTGCAAAACCCTTATCGCAAAATTTACATACGTAAAGCTTTTCTTTCGTGTGTTCGTATATGTTTTTCGAGAGTTTGTTTGATTCCAAAACACCTATCGCAAAATTTACATATGTAAGGCTTTTCTTTCGTGTGTGTTCGTATATGGACTTTGAGAGTTTGTTTGAGTCGAAAACCCCTACTGCAAAATGCACATATGTAAGGCTTTTCCTTTGTGTGTGTTCGTATATGGCTATCGAGAGTTGATTTCTGTGCAAAACCCTTATCGCAAAATTTACATACGTAAGGCTTTTCTCTCGTATGTGTTCGTATATGTTTTTCGAGAGTTTGTTTGATTCCAAAACACCTATCGCAAAATTTACATATGTAAGGCTTTTCTTTCGTGTGCGTTCGTATGTGGGCTTCGAGAGTATGTTTGAGTCCAAAACCCCTACCGCAAAATTCACATATGTAAGGCTTTTCCTTTGTGTGTGTTCGTATATGGCTATCGAGAGTTGATTTCTGTGCAAAACCCTTATCGCAAAATTTACATACGTAAGGCTTTTCTCTCGTATGTGTTCGTATATGTTTTTCGAGAGTTTGTTTGATTCCAAAACACATATCGCAAAATTTACATATGTAAGGTTTTTCTTTCGTGTGTGTTCGTAAATGAAGCTTGAGTTTGCTTAGTTGCACAAAACCTTTATCGCAAATTCTACATATATACGGCTTTTCTTTCGTATGTGTTCGTATGTGGACATCAAGAGCTACTTTCTGTGCAAAACCCTTATCGCAAAATTTACATACATAGGGCTTTTTCACCAGTATGTGTACGCAAATGATTCACTAGATGTGCAGTAAACGTAAAACCTTTCTCGCAAAATTTACATATGTAAGACTTTTCTTTCGTGTGTATTCGTATGTGGCTGTTGAGAATTGACTGATATGCAAAACCCTTATTACAAAATTTACATATGTAGGCTTTTCTTTCGTGTGTGTTCGTATGTGGCTGTTGAGAATTGACTTATATGCAAAACCCTTATAACAAAATTTACATATGTGAGGCTTTTCTTTCGTGTGTGTTCGTATGTGGCTGTTGAGAATTGACTGATATGCAAAACCCTTATTACAAAATTTACATTTGTGAGGCTTTTCTTGTGTGTGTATTCTCAGATGTGAACGAAGGATTTTTTTGGTCCTAAAGGCCTTCTCACAGACAGCACAATCGAATGACTTCTCTCCTGTTCGTTTATACACATGCAAGTAACTCCTGGAATAATTTTCATGTTCTTCATATGGGTACAATGTAGTAGTCTGCTTCGTGTTTTCCTCATGACGATCCCAAACCTCTTTCTTGATACTTAATGGTGTAAGGAAGATTTTAGCGCCCTTTTCTGCACTCTCTTTTTTGACATGGGATAAATTTATGGGGTCTGGATAAAAACGCACTGTAGTATTCTGCTTCGTATGTTGCTCAGGACAATCCCAAACCTCCTTCTTAATGCGTAGTGGTGTTATGACAAAGGGGCCCTCTTCTACGTCCTCGTTTTTGACATGTGATAATGTAAACCTGAAAATATGATTATATCAGTGCAAAGAAACAATAAGTATCTTATATTTTTAGATCGAACAAAATAAGCAACGTATGGGAAAATAATATTTTGTGGTCAAATAATATATCTTCACGTCCAGATTCAATTGCGTATAAACATAATATCTTATGCCAAACACAACGAAACCACACAGAGCGAAACCCGATGGAGGAAAATGGTGGAAAGAAACATGATGGTAAAATAACTAAGTCATAGGCCTTAAAGGTTCGTAGACCGGCAGAAGGCACGCAGCACATGGAAAAAAAATGTGTTTAAATTTAGTAAATTTACAATTTTATTTTCCTATAAATTATCTGTGCACATCTTGAAACTAAAATAACACTAATCAAATATGCCTAAAATTTAAATGTATACGAGGTAAGGTCAAAAATATGAATCTACGCTAAAAGTAAAGTATCTTACTTTTTGTGTTTAGAAGATTCTATTATTAGTAAGTGTTGTTTCAAATTCAATGCTATCCAAATATAAAATTTTGCTTAATTTTAGCAAAAAATGAGAATTAATTGTTTCTTCAGAATTACCCTGTATACAAAATTGATCGAGATCATACAGCTATCATGTCCTATTTTGTAAACACTTAGAGAAAATCATTAAAATACATATATGAAAATTTATGTATATAAAATTTTAAAAATTCTGAAATTTGTCAAATTTTAGATTTTTAGGTTTTAAAAATTAACAATTATTGAATTTTTTAATTTTGAAATTTCTGAATTCGTAATTGTAATTTTCGTATTTAAAATTCATAAATATTATTTAAAAAATTATATAAAAAATAAATTAAAATTCATTCATAAATTAAAATTAAAAAAAATGAAATTTTTAAATTTAAGAATTGTAGGATTTTTGAATTTTGAATTCTTATTTTTTTAATTCTAAAATTTAAAAATGTTGACATTTTTAGGTTTTTAAATTTAAGAATTGTTGGATTTTTTAATTTTGAAATTTTTGAATCCTTATTTTTTTTTTTATTTTAAAATTTTAAAAATTTTGAAATTTTTCATTTTTTAGATTTTTAGGTTTTTAAGTTTAAGAATTGTTGAATTTTTGAATTAAAAATTGAATTGAAATTTAGAAATTTTGAATTTTTAGATTTTTTGGTTTTTAATTTTAAAATTTTTGAAGTTTAAGATTTTTAATTTTTTCCGGCCAATGCATTTTCAGCAACACCAATATTTATCTTATTTAATTTCTTTTTTCTTGGTTTTTAGGTCGTCAATATTAAAAACATGAAGGAATACGACGTTTCGCTTTATTGAAAAGCTTTTTCAAATATATAAATAAATGTAAACACTGTAAATTATAAATTACATGTTTTTGTTTAATAAATGACAAATTGTTTTGTTTACTATGATTTTGAATATATTATTATGTTTTATTCAAAGATTGCGTTTTAAAATAGGATGTTTTGATTTAAAATTTTGTAATTAAATAGTTCCTTAAAAATATTGTATTTAGTTATAAAATTAAATTATATAAATTTGTGAAATATTGTATATCGGTTTTATCATTTACTGCATTTTTATGTTTATAAATTTGAATTATTTCCAGTATATTCCGTGTTTTTAAATTTTGTTCTTTGTTTAAAATTGTCACGTTATTGAAATCAAAGGTATGATTTTGAGTTATTTCAGGTTTTTTTAGAGCTGTAAGATTTTTATTATATTTGTGTCCTTTTATTCTATTTTCCAAATATTGCAGGGCTTCACCTATACATACACCATTACAATTTTGACAGGCTATTTTATAAACTATGTGTGATGTTTTACCTTTTTCAATTTTTGATTTCAATTTTGAATAGATTTGGTTTTGTAGTTTGTTTGTGTTTTGATAGGCAATTTTGTAATTATACGGTTTGAAAATTTGATTTATTTTTTCGGATAAATGTTTAACATAAGGAATTTTTATGAATTTTGTAATTGTTGATTTGAAACTTTAAAATATTTATCTTAACTCTTGACCCGAATAAGCGCTAAAGTTCCTAAAAATTAATAATATACGTCTCAGAATTATAATTTTATAATATGGAATATAATAAATATGGTAAAAATATGTTATCCTGCATGTAAAACAAAAGATCTTAACAGTGTCTAAAAGATTCCACCCACAAGTACCTGAACTGTCTAATACTTCAACTGGATTAGTAGTAGGTTCCGAAGCATCACTAATAGTTTCGATTCAATGCAGTGTTCCGGGGAACATCTAAAAGTACTCGTATCTTCCGGAACCTTTATTCGATCCTACCCAACAATTATTGGAAGGGGTGACAGGGGGAGGGGGACGTTTTTTTTTTCGAAAAATCGAGAGAGAGAATGCACTAAAAATGTTTTAAATTATTTTATTTTACATTAGAATGGGTGAATGTGGAGAAGGGTGATTTTTTTAAATTACTTTTTTTTTAAACATCCGGGTAGGGAATGCATTAAAATGTTTTACATGATATTTTTGTTTTAAGCAGGAAGAGATGAGGATGGGCAAGAGATGGATTTTTTTTTTATAGGAACATCCTTAATACATATATTAATTATTACTAGGAATACGTAATAAATAAATGATGTAAATACAATATTGAGCACATATATTTTTAGTTTGCGAAACGTAGAATCTTATAATCAGCATGACATTCACGAATAAGAATATCGTTTAGACATTTGTTTTATACATTAGAAGTTATGCTTAGACTTAATTGGTCAACTACACACAATTTCCTACTCGTAGAAACACAATTAATAACATTGCGAATGGTATTTTATTCTAAAAATTAAGCTGTTGTATCTTTATTCTGATTAGAGCTGTTAGGGATAAATATAAGCAAATTTTTGCAAAATACGGAGGCTTTTATTTTTTGAAGGAATGCTTAAAGCGAACATTACAAAATCAAATAAATAAAATTGCGGGGACAACTAAAATATAAATTTGTCGAAATTAAGAAAAAATAATGTTACAGGCAAAACTTCCTATTCATAAAAAATTAAGATAATTAAAATAATTTAAAAAACAAATCAAAACGTTACAACACAGTACTGCTATTTACCTAAAGATAAAATTATTGGAGCAGAAAGTTGCACAAAATGCTCTTCACCAAATCTATACAGCCCTCTAATAGAAATTGTTGCGGTGCGGATTAAAACGTATGTACACTAGGGCCTCAGTTTGTGTCGTAGAGAGATTACGCATGAAGATGACGCAATTTGAAACGTTGCAAATCGAGACAGGATTTATGTAAAGCTAAATTAAAATAAAAGACGCAAAACTAGGCTCTGGTGTATTTCATCAAGCAAAGATGCCGCCTCCCCATACCGTTGTAATCGAACGAGAGCAAGGCGTAGCACAGTGGGACAAAATTGCAAAAAGCTGGCCAAAATACCCTCAACCCAACATTGTAATATCACATTTTTAGGTACGTAGTTTATTAATTCAATGTTGTGGGAACCTTTATCTATCCCTAATACTCACCAATATTCTTACCCGTTTACGCATACGGTCAATATAGATCCCATTTTTAACATTATCGGATCGAAGCGAATCTTTTAAGTGTACCTACATATACTAGTAAATGTTTGCTTTTGTTACAAATTTGGGATTTTAATCACAGTTTCAGTACGGATCCGGTTCTTCACGGTAAGTAGTTCATAATTTTAGCTTACTTTCAATTATTACATTTTGTTGGATATGCTTGAGTATTTTCTTCTTAACGTACTCTTTATCCATTAAAATGAAAATAATACATACTTACAACACAGTTATAAAAATAGGCCTAGCTAGACCCGCTCTAATTTTTGTTTTAGAAGAGAGACAATATATTAAAGTATCTGTACACAAAAAATTGGCTGCGCACCGCTGCGCCTTTTCGAAATATTTGCAATTAAAGTCAGTTGCTAAAAAGTAACAAAAAATAGCGATTATCACATTACACCTTTTTCCAAATAATTTAATTGATTTTCGAGTTTTCCAGCACTTATGTATTAATATTATAGGGAGAATAATCTTAATATTCTTGAAATTATTCATTTTTGGGTAGTTGTTAATTGAAGCAGTTAATTGAAGCAAATTTTAATTTTTGTAAATTACAATTTATTTTTCACTGACATTTCGACTGTCAAGAGTCGTTTTCAAGATATCGAAACTACTAAAGCTTTTCGACAATTGAAAAAAAGACTATTGGCAGTCGAAATGTCATTTGAAAATTAAATTTGAATTTACGAAAGTAAATATCAGTTCAAAGATGGAACTGATTAGGATGAGCATTTTTGAAATATGGCAAGAAAAACTAAACTTCAATTCAACTGTGAAATGTGAACACGTTGTCAACGTTATTTTCAACCAACTGGATATTCAGAACTTGTCAGAAATTATTAAAAGAGATATGCGGCACGATATATATCGACTGTGTAACAAAATTACGGAAGGCTGGAGAGATTATTGTAGGAAAAAGGAGCGATTTATATCAAAAAATAGTGTCTGGCTAAACGAATGCATAAAACTGCCGCATAAAATCTTGGCGAATAGATCGAAAGCAATAGGAACACAGTTTGATACTACCGAACTTGTTTATGCAACTCAAATGAGTTTGCGATCGTCTGCATATATCGTATAGGTTGGATTTAAAAAAAATAGCAAATACGTGCTAAAGACAAAAATATTGCAGGAAAAAAAGAAAAAGGCTGTTCAATCGTTATTTAAGGCAAAATTTGGTTTGATTGTTGATTAGTTAAGGCCAAGAGAAAGCGGGATAACAAATGATGGCAATACGGCCAGACGGTTTTTTGCCCATTACAAAGAATCCGTGGAGATAACTGGTGTGAATGAAGAACTCATTCCACGATCCGCAGTTATATTACAGGCCATAACATCAGGCTTTGATATCAACACCACTGCTTTTAATAAATATGCTCAGGAAACGACAAAGCTTTCTGTAACTCTGTATTTTTGGTTTTATATGCCAGCGAGCGTCTATAAAATCTTGATGCACGGGTCGCACATTATATCCCACGCACTTCTACCCATAGCCTAACTATCCGAAGAGGCACAAAAATGTCGAAATAAGGACATCAAACACTATGGGCGAAGTCATTCAAGGAAAACATCACGAACAGCCCACCAATGAAGATATTTTTTATTTGTTATTGGTTTCTTCAGATCCTTTAATTACAAACCTCGCCCCACCATCTCGAAGGAAGCGAAAAACATTTGCACCTGATGTGTTAAGTTTAATTAAATGTCAGGATGTTTTAGAGGAATGGTTTTCAGATGTCTCATCTAATGTAAGCGATCTTGAGAGCTCATTTGACAGTGATATTGACAGTAATTAATATCGAATAATACTCTGAGTAGTCTATTTTGTTATTGTTAAATAAAAGAACGTTTTAGGTACTCGTACTGTAGGCTTCAGGCGAACCTTCTTCACTTCTTGCATATGACGATCGAAGTACCGCGCGAGTCCTCATAAGTTAAAGTTGTATTTACTTTAATTTTTGTCTTGAATTTACCTATTTACAACAATTGTTTTTAATTGCATACTTGTAGTTGGATAGTTTTTACGTCTGTCATTTTTGACATGCTGCTTTTTGTTATACTTTTGACTTGGAACTTATAATAAGTAACCTCGAAACCCTCCAGATGCCAATTTTCATATAAGTCCAACATATTTCAATATAACGTATTCGCCATTTTGGATTCGCCATTTTTTTTTTAATTTGACAGCGGCTCCGTAATCAATCACCTAGAAAACCCTAATATATCAAGTTTTGTTAGAATCCTAATCCATTTTAGGTTTTGGCCAGCTTTTCGGTATTTTGTCCCACTGTGCGTAGTGGAAGTGAATAGGATAACCACACAAGAGCTCCCAGAGGGGCATGGGGAGGATGCGCGAATCATCGTGATTACGATTCGATAACTGTGTACGCCTAATACATTAAATTATGCACTGTAATAATTTCTATTCGCGGGTTGTATGTGTACTTAAGCACTCTTTTTCGTATGTGTTCGTATGTGACGACTGAGACCTGATTTCCATGCAAAACTCTTATCGCAAAATTTACATACGCAGGGCTTTTCTTTCGTGTGTGTTCGTATATGAAGTTTGAGATTGCTGAAGTTCGCAAAACCTGTGTATCGCAAATTCTACATATATACGGCTTTTCTTTCGTATGTGTTCGTATGTGCATAATTGAGACTTGATTTATGTGCAAAACTCCTATCGCCAAATTTACATGTGTAAGGCTTTTCTCTCGTATGTGTTCGTATGTGGACATCGAGAGTGCGCTTTTGTGAAAAACGTTTATCGCAAAATTTACATATATAAGGCTTTTCTTTCGTGTGTGTTCGTATGTGGGCATCGAGACCTGATTTTTGTCTAAAATTAGTATCGCAAAATTTACATGTGTAAGGCTTTTCTTTCGTGTGTGTTCGTATGTGGACATCGAGACCTGATTTATGTGCAAAACTCTTATCGCAAAATTTACATACGTAGGGCTTTTCTTTCGTGTGTGTTCGGATGTGAGATCAAGAGATGATTTCTGTCCAAAACTCCCATCGCAAAATTTACATATGTAAGGCTTTTCTTTCGTGTGTGTTCGTATGTGCACATCGAGAGCTGATTTCTGTGCAAAACTCTTATCGCAAAATTTACATCCATAGGGCTTTTCACCAGTATGTCTACGCAAATGAATCACTAGATTTGCATTTCGCGGAAAACTTTTATCGCAAAGTTTACATACGTAAGGCTTTTCTTTCGTGTGTGTTCGTATGTGCACATCGAGAGCTGATTTATGTGCAAAACTCTTACCGCAAATTTTACATTTGTGAGGCTTTTCTTGTGTGTGTATGCTCAGGTGTGCACAAAGGCTTTTTTTGGTCCTAAAAGCTTTCCGGCAAATGGCACAATCGAATGATTTTCCTCCTGCATATTTATTCACATGCAAGTAATCCCTGGAACAATTTTCGCGTTCTTTATAAGGAGACAATGTAGTAATCTGCTTCATTCTTTCCTCATGACGATCCCAAATCTCTTTCTTGATACATAATGGGGTAACAAAAATGGCGCCCTCTTTTGCAGCCTCATTTTTGACATATGGTACATTTGTGGGGCCTGAATAAGAGCCCATTGTAGTATTCTGCTTCGTATGTGTCTTAGGACAATTCCAAACTTCCCTCTTAATACGTAGTGGTGTTACGACAAAGGAGCCCTCTTCTGCGTCCTCGTTTTTGACAGGCGATAATGTGACCCTGAAAATATGATTATATCAACGCAAGCCACAAAACAACAGATATACTATATTTTTAAATCGAATAAATAAGGAACGCATTTTATGGTCAAGTAATATATCTTCACGACCAGATTCAATTGCGTATCAACATAGAACGTTGTGCCAACCACAACTTGGTATTTTCTCGAATAAATTCGTAGAATGGCTCGAATATCCAACAAAAATTACAGAGTAATCCCTAAACACTGGAAACATAGCGTATCTTATTTATATTCTCGCATACTGTACACTCAAATTCAAAATTGGGGTCTTCCTAAAATACTGATTTGGACAAATAGTGTTCTACATCGCAATCGCAACACCTCCTCCGCCACGATCAGTTGTATCATTACAATGTAAATTATTGCCGTTAATGGAAATATCTGAATCACAGAGAGCATTAGGTAGCCATGCCTTGGATAATGCTGTGGTATCTTAATTACCAAGTAAAATTTCAGTTTTTATGTCATTAAAATACATATATTAGTGATCTCACGTGTAAATGTGCTACCTGCATTGAGCAAGGTAAAATGTGAAATTAAATTACACAGCTTACATTCAATAAGTCCATAGCGAATGTTACAAAATCAACTAAATAAAATTGCCGAAACTACTAAAATATAAATATAATTTATAAACATTAAAATGCAGTTAATAATAAAACAGAGATACAATACTTCACAAAACTACATAACTTAATTTATAAAGCTAAATACGATATTTTCAAGATTTATTTAACTACAAAATTCAATTTTTCATATTCTACTAACAACAAATAATCAAAGCACACTATATTAAGCCGCAATCTTTAAATAAAACATAATGATATATTCAAAACCCTAGTAAACGAAACAACTTGTAATTTATTAAACAAAAAAAAATTATTATAATTTACACTATTTACACTTTATATTATCTTATATGTATATATATATACTTGAAAAAGCTTAAAATTAAAGCGAAACGTTGTTTTATATTTATATTCATTTCCATATTTGCTACCTCAATAATCGAGGAAAAGAAGAAATTAAAATATATATACATGGTCAAGAAACAAAAGTTTTAAAACAAAAATATAAATGTGTCGAAATTAAGAAAAATAGCTATATGTTACAAGCAAAACTTTCTAAGCATAAAAAATTAAGATAATTAAAATAATAAAAAAAACAAATCAAAACGTTACAACATAGTACAGCTACTTAACTAAACATAACATATCAGATACATTTAAAATCTTATGAATTTCGTTACCAACTTTAGAAAAAATTACACAATTATTAGGACAAGCTAATCCAAATTTGTTTTTTAGAGACTTCATTAATTGTAAACCTTCTCCGAGCATGATCTTTGTATATTTTGGTTTTCATTTACGCTTGTAGATAATTTCTTTTAGATGTCTATTGACGAATTTTACTATAATGGGTTTAATACCGTTTTGCTGGTTTTTCCAAACGGTGAAAGCAGTCGATCGTTTCGATTGTAATGACAGTATACAATTTATACTTACAAATTTGAATCATTGTTTCTCTTTCATTTTGTTCACGTACTTCCGGGACTCCATAAATTCTAATATTGCTTTTCCGGGAGTATTTCTTGAGGTTCTCAATTTTTTCATCGGCTTCCTTTAATTTTTGTCCTAATTTTCGTATTCACTTACTTTATTTATAAGATAATTACTGGAGCAGAAAGTTGCACAGAATGCTCTTCACCAAATTTATACAGCCCTCGAATAGAAATTGTTGCAGTGCGGATTAAAACGTATGTACACTAGGGCCTCAGTTTGCGTCGTAGAGAGATTCCGCATGAGACGACGCAATTTGAAACGTCGCAAAATCGAGACAGGATTACGTAAAGTTAAATTAAAATGAAAAACGCAAAACGAGGCTCTGGTGTATTTCATCAAGTATAGATGCCGCCTCCACATACCGTTGCAAACGAACGAGATCAAAGCGTAGTGGAAGTGAATAGGACAAAGCTCGCTTAAGTCCTCTCTTTCGTGTGTGTTTGTATGTGCACATCGAGATTTGATTTCTGTGCAAAACTTTCATCGCAAATTATACATACGTAGGGCTTCTCTTTCGTATGTGTTCGTATGTGGACATCGAGAGTTTGTTTGCGTCCAAAACCCCTATCACAAAGTTTACATATGTAAGGTTTTTCTTTCGTGTGTGTTCGTATATGGGCATCGAGAGTTTGTTTGCGTCCAAAACCCCTCTCACAAAATTTACATACGTAGGGCTTTTCTTTCGTGTGTGTTCGCATATGAAGCTTGAGTTTGCTTCGTTGCACAAAACCTTTATCGCAAGTTCTACATACATACGGCTTTTCTTTCGTATGTGTTCGTATGTGGGCAGCAAGAGCTACTTTCTGTGCAAAACCCTTATCGCAAAATTTACATATATAGGGCTTTTCACCAGTATGTGTACGCAAATGATTCACTAGATGTGCAGTAAACGTAAAAGCTTTTTCGCAAAATTTACATATGTAAGACGTTTCTTTCGTGTGTATTCGTATGTGGCTGTTGAGAATTGACTGATATGCAAAACCCTTATTACAAAATTTACATATGTAAGGCTTTTCTTTCGTGTGTGTTAGTATGTGGCTGTTGAGAATTGACTTATATGCAAAACCCTTATAACAAAATTTACATATGTAAGGCTTTTCTTTCGTGTGTGTTCGTATGTGGCTGTTGAGAATTGACTGATATGCAAAACCCTTATTACAAAATTTACATTTGTGAGGCTTTTCTTGTGTGTGTATTCTCAGATGTGAACGAAGGATTTTTTTGGTCCTAAAGGCCTTCTCACAGACAGCACAATCGAACGACTTCTCTCCTGTTCGTTTATACACATGCAAGTAACTCCTGGAATAATTTTCATGTTCTTCATATGGGTACAATGTAGTAGTCTGCTTCGTGTTTTCCTCATGACGATCCCAAACCTCTTTCTTGATACTTAATGGTGTAAGGAAGATTTTAGCGCCCTTTTCTGCACTCTCATTTTTGACATGGGATAAATTTATGGGGTCTGGATAAAAACGCACTGTAGTATTCCGCTTCGTATGTTGCTCAGGAGAACCCCAAACCTCCTTCCTAATGCGTAGTGGTGTTACGACAAAGGGGCCCTCTTCTATGTCCTCGTTTTTGACATGTAATAATGTAAACCTGAAAATATGATTATATCATTGCAAAGAAACAATAAGTATCTTATATTTTTAGATCGAATAAACAAGCAAGGATATGGGAAAATAACATTTTGTGGTCAAATAATATATCTTCACGACCACATTCAATTGCGTATAAACATAAGATCTTATGCCAAACACAACGAAACCACAGAGAGCAAAAGTCAATGGAGGAAAATAGTGGAAAGAAGCATGATGGTAAAATAACTAAGTCATAGGCCTTAAAGGTTCGTAGACCGGCAGAAGGCACGCAGCACATGGAAAAACAAATGTGTTTAAATTTAGTAAATTTACAATTTTATTTTCCTATAAATTACCTGTGCACATCTTGAAACTAAAATAACACTAATCAAATATGCTTAAAATTTAATTGTACACGAGGTAAGGTCAAAAATATGAATCTACGCTAAAAGTAAAGTATCTTACTTTTTTGTGTTTAGAAGATTCTATTATTAGTAAGTGTTGTTTCAAATTCAATGCTATCCAAATATAAAATTTTGCTTAATTTTAGCAAAAAATGAGAATTAATCGCTTCTTCAGAATTATCCTGTTCACAAAATTGATCGAGATCATACAGCTGTCATGTCCTATTCTGTAAACATTTTTTGCGAGAAAATCATTAGAATACATATATGAAAATTTATGTATTTTAAAATTCTAAAAATTTTGAAATTTTTCAAATTTTAGATTTTTAGGTTTTTAAAATTTAAGAATTCTTGGGTTGTTGAATTTTGAAATTTTTTAATCCTTATTTTTTTTTTAATTTTAAAATTTAAAAAATTTTGAAATTTTTCAATTTTAAAAACTTTCAAATTTTTCAATTTTTAGATTTTTAGGTTTTTAAATTTAACACGTGTTGGATTTTTGAATTTTGAAATTTTTGAATTAAAAATTGAATTAGAAATTTAGAAATTTTGAATTTTTTTGAATTTTTTGACTTTTAATTTTAAAATTTTTGAAGTTTAAGATTTTTAATTTTTTTCGGCCAATGCATTATAAGCAACACCAATATTTGTCTTAACTTTTGACCCGATTAAGCGCTAGAGTTCCTAAGAATGAATAGTATATGTCTCAGAATTATAATGTTATAATATGGAATATAGTAAATATGGTAAAAATATGTTATCCTGCATGTAAAAGAAAATTCTTAACAGTGTCTAAAAGATTCCAGCCACTAGTACCTGAATCCAAACTTTAACTGGATTAGTAGTAAGTTCCGAAGCATCACTAATAGTTTCGATTCAATGCAGTGATCGGGGAACATATAAAAGCACTTGTTTCTTCCGGCACCTTTACTCGATCCTACCCAACAATTATTGGAAGAGGTGACAGGGGGAGGGGGACAATTTTTTTTTCTAAAAATCGAGAGAGAGAATGCATTAAAAATGTTTTAAATTATTTTATTTTACATTGGAATGGCTGAATGTGGAGAAGGGTGATTTTTTTTAAATTACTTTTTCTTAAACACCGGGGTAGGGGGGAATGCATAAAAATGTTTTACATGATATTTTTGTTTTAAACAGGAAGAGATGAGGATGGGCAAGAGATGGATCTTTTTTTGATAGGAACATCCTTAATACATATATTAATTATTACTAGGAATACGTAATAAATAAATGATGTAAATATAATATAGAGCACATATATTTTTAGTTTGCGAAACGTAGAATCTTATAATCAGCATGACATTCACGAATAAGAATATCGTTTAGACATTTGTTTTATACATTAGAAGTTATGCTTAGACTTAATTGGTCAACTACACACAATTTCCTACTCGTAGAAACACAATTAATAACATTGCGGATGGTATTTTCTTCTAAAGATTAAGCTGTTGTATCTTTATTCTGATCAGAGCTGTTAGGAATAAATATAAGTAAATTTTTGCAAAATACGGAGGCTTTTATTTTTTGAAGGAATGCCTAAAGCGAACGTTACAGAATCAAATAAATAAAATTGCGGGAACAACTAAAATATAAATGTGTCGAAATTAAGAAAAATAGCTATATGTTACAAGCAAAGCTTCCTATTCATAAAAAAATAAGATGATTAAAATAATTTAAAACACAAATCAAAATGTTACAACACAGTACTGCTATTTGTTGATATTATTTATATTACCACACTACAATTACTGATTAAGTTTTATTTAATTTTACAATACCTCATTACAAACTATTTGACATCCATATACAACTTCAATAATATCATTGTTACCAACTCTAACTAACAAAACTAACTAAGAATATAAATCCTAACACTATTTACCTAAGATAATTATTGGAGCAGAAAGTTGCACAGAATGCTCTTCACCAAATTTATACAGCCCTCGAATAGAAATTGTTGCAGTGCGGATTAAAACGTATGTACACTAGGGCCTCAGTTTGCGTCGTAGAGAGGTTCCGCAAGAAGACGACGCAATTTGAAATGTCGCAAATCGATACAGGATTTATGTAAAGTTAAATTAAAATAAAAGACGCAAAACGAGGCTCTGGTGCATTTCATCAAGCATAGATGCCGCCTCCACATACCGTTGTAATCGAACGAGAGCAAGGCCTGGTGGAAGTGAATAGGACAACCACAGCGAGGCTCGCAGAGGGGCATCGGGAGGACGCGCCAATCATCGCGATTACGATTCGATAACTGTGTACGCCTAATACATTGAATTAAGCAGTGTAAAAATTTCTATTCGCGGGTTGTATGGGTACTTAAGTCCTTTCTTTCTTGTGTCTTCGTATGTGCACATCAAGAGTTGATTTCCTTGCAAAACCCTTATCGCAAAATTTACATACGTAGGGCTGTTCTTTCGTATGTGTTCGTGTGTGACGATAGAGAGCTGATTTATGTGCAAAACTCTTATCGCATAATTTACATACGCAGGGCTTTTCTTTCGTGTGTGTTCGTATGTGTTCATCGAGAGTTCTTTTCCGCACAAAATCCTATCACAAATTTACATATGTAAGGCTTTCTTTCGTGTGTGTTCGTATATGAAGTTTGAAATTGCTAAGTTGCGCAAAACCTTTATCGCAAATTCTACATATATACGGCTTTTCTTTCGTATGTGTTCGTATGTGCATATTGAGACCTGATTTATGTGCAAAACTCCTATCGCAAAATTTACATCCATAGGGCTTTTCACCAGTATGTCTGCGCAAATGAATCACTAGATTTGCATTTCGCGGAAAACTCTTACCACAAAATTTACATACGCAGGGCTTTTCTTTCGTGTGTGTTCGAACATGATCATCGAGAGTTTGTTTGCGTCGAAAACCCCTATCACAAAATTTGCATATGTAAGGCTTTTCTTTCGTATGTGTTCGCATGTGGGCGTTGAGAGTTGACCTTTGTGCAAAACTCTTACAGCAAAATTTACATTTGTGAGGCTTTTCTTGTGTGTGTATGCTCAGGTGTACACGAAGGCTTTTTTTGGTCTTAAAAGCTTTCCGGCAAATGGCACAATCGAATGATTTTCCTCCTGCATGTTTATCCACATGCAAGTAATCCCTGGAACAATTTTCGCGTTCTTTGTAAGGAGACAATGTAGTATCTGCTTCATTCTTTCCTCATGACGATCCCAAATCTCTTTCTTGATACATAATGGGGTAACAAAAATGGCGCCCTCTTTTGCAGCCTCATTTTTGACATATGGTACATTTGTAGGGCCTGAATAAGAGCCCACTGTAGTATTCTGCTTCGTATGTGTCTTAGGACAATTCCAAACTTCCTTCTTAATACGTAGTGGTGTTACGGCAAAGGAGCCCTCTTCTACGTCCTCGTTTTTGACAGGTGATAATGTGAACCTGAAAATATGATTATATCAATGCAAGCAACAAAACAACAGATATACTATATTTTTAAATCGAATAAACAAGGAACGCATTTTATGGTCAAGTAATATATCTTCACGACCAGATTCAATTGCGTATCAACATAGAACGTTGTGCCAACCACAACTTGGTATTTTCCCGAATAAATTCGTAGAATGGTTCGAATATCCAACAAAAATTGCAGAGTAATCCCTAAACATTGGAAACATAGCGTATCTTATTTATATTCTCGCATATTGTACACTCAAATTCAAAATTGGGGTCTTCCTAAAATACTGATGTGGACAAATAGTATTCTACATCGCAATCGCAACACCTTCTCCGCCACGATCAGTTGTATCATTGCAATGTAAATTATAGCCGTTAATGGAAATATCTGAATCACAGACAGGATTAGATAATCATGCTTTGGGTAATGCCGTGATATCTTAATTACCAAGTAAAATTTCAGTTTTGATGTCATTAAAATACATATATTAGTGATCTTACGTGTAAATGTGCTACCTGCATTGAGCAAGGTAAAATGTGAAATTAAATTACACAGCTTACATTCAATAAGTCCATAGCGAATGTTACAAAATCAACTAAATAAAACTGCCAAAACTACTAAAATATAAATATAATTTATAAACATTAAAATGCAGTTAATAATAAAACAGGGATACAATACTTCACAAAACTACATAACTTAATTTTATAGCTAAATACGATATTTTCAAAGATTTATTTAACTACAAAATTCAATTTTTCATATTCTACTAACAACAAATAATCAAAGCACACTATATTAAGCCGCATCTTTAAATAAAACATAATGATATATTCAAAACCCTAGTAAACGGAGCAATTTGTAATTTATTAAACAAAAAAAAATTATTATAATTTACACTATTTACACTTTATATTATCTTATATATAACGATTATTTTTGGAAATGGTTAATATAAAAAATTGTAGTAATGCTATTAATTTTAAAACTGATACTAATCAATTAAGTAGTATTTATTGCAATTTTTAACATCAATAACATTTTTTCTATTTATTTATATGTACTATAACTGTGACAATTTTTTTTTTTTTAAATTAATATGTCTAGCCCTGACTTGCATTTAAATGTTTAACTATTTATCATTTTGTCAGCTGTCATTAATAGTACAACTTGTAAGCAATTACTTATTGTGATTTTGTATATTGTTTCATTTTAATTTGTATATTTTTAGTGCCTCCTGATGATGTTTTAAATTAAAACGAAATATTGAGGTATTTATTTGATTTTATTTGGACAGACCGATTACCCATATAATTGTCTGATTGTTTTACGAAGTCCGGTCGATATTCCTTTTATTCTTATATATATATATATATATATATATATACTTGAAAAAGCTTAAAATTAAAGCGAAACGTTGTTTTATATTTATATTCATTTCCATATTTGCTACCTCAATAATCGAGGAAAAGGAAGAAATTAAAATATATATACATGGTCAAGGAAACAAAAGCTTTAACAACTAAAATATAATATGTGTCGAATTAAGAAAAATACTATATGTTACAAGCAAACTTCTAAGCATAAAAAAATATAGATAATTAAAATAGTACCAAGCTACTTAAGCTAAAACCTAATAACATAACAATAATATTTAAAATCTTTATGAATTTCGTTACCAACTTTAGAAAAAATTACACAATTATTAGGACAAGCTAATCCAAATTTGTTTTTTAGAGACTTCATTAATTGTAAACCTTCTCCGAGCATGATCTTTGTATATTTTGGTTTCCATTTACGCTTGTAGATAATTTCTTTTAGATGTCTATTGACGAATTTTACTATAATGGCTTAATACCGTTTCGCTGTTTTTTCCAAACGGTGAGAGCAGTCGATCGTTTCGATTGTAATGACAGTATACAATTTATACTTACAAATTTGAATCATTGTTTCTGTTTCATTTTGTTCACGTACTTCCGGAACTCCATAAATTCTAATATTGCTTTTCCCGGAATATTTCTCGAGGTTCTCAATTTTTTCGTCGGCTTCCTTTAATTTTTGTCCTAATTTTCGTATTCACTTACTTTATTTATAAGATAATTATTGGAGCAGAAAGTTGCACAGAATGCTCTTCACCAAATTTATACAGCCCTCGAACAGAAATTTTTGCAGTTGCGGATAAGACTTAGTCCACTAGGGCCTCAGTTTGCGTCGTAGAGAGATTCCGCATGAGAAACGACGCAATTTGAAACGTCGCAAATCGAGACAGGATTTACGTAAAGTTAAATTAAAATGAAAAACGCAAAACGAGGCTCTGGTGTATTTCATCAAGTATAGATGCCGCCTCCACATACCGTTGCAAACGAACGAGATCAAAGCGTAGTGGAAATGAATAGGACAAAACTCGCTTAAGTCCTCTCCTTCGCGTGTGTTCGTATGTGCACATCGAGATTTGATTTCTGTGCAAAACTTTCATCGCAAATTATACATACGTAGGGCTTTTCTTTCGTATGTGTTCGTATGTGGACATCGAGAGTTTGTTTGCGTCCAAAAAACCCTATCACAAAATTTACATATGTGTAAGGTGTTTTCTTTCGTGTGTGTTCGTATATGGCATCGAGAGATTGTTTGTGTCCAAAACCCCTCTCACAAAATTTACATACGTAGGGCTTTTCTTTCGTGTGTGTTCGTATATGAAGCTTGAGATTGCTAGGTTGCCACAAAACCTTTATCGCAAATTCTACAGTATATATGGTTTTCTTTCGTATGTGTTCGTTGTGCGACTTCGAGACCTGAATCTATGTGTAAAACTTCTATTCGCAAAATATACATATGTAAGGCTTTTCTTTCGTATGTTTCGTATGTGGGCATCCAGAGCTGGGTTTTGTGAAAAAACCTTTTTTGCAAAATTCACATATGTAAAGGCTTTTTCTTTCGTATGTGTTCGTATGTGGACGTTGAGAGCTGACTTTTGTGCAAAACCCTTTACAGCAAAAATTAACATTTATATAAGGCTTTCTTGCGTGTGTATTCTCAGGTGTGTACGAAGGCTATTTTTGGTCCTAAAAGCTTTCCGGCAAATGGTACAATCGAATGATTTTTCTCCTGCGTGTTTATCCACATGCAAGTAACCCATGGAACAATCTTCGTGTTCCTTATAAGGATATAGTGTAGTAGTCTGCTTCGTGCTTTCCTCTTGACGATCCCAAATCTCTTCCTTGATATATAATGGAGCAACAAAAATGGGGCCCTCTTCTGCACCCTCATTTTTGACATATGATATATTTGTGGGGCCTGGATAAAAGCGCACTGTAGTATTCTGCTTCGGACAATTCCAAACTTCCTTCTTGATACCTAGTGGTGTTACGACAAAGGGGCCCTCTTCTGCGTCCTCGTTTTTGACATGTGGTAATGTGAATCTGAAAATATGATTATATCAACGTAAGAAACAAAACAACAGATATACTATATTTTAAATCAAATAAACGAGGAACGCATTTTATGGTCAAGTAATATATCTTCACGTCCAGATTCAATTGCGTATAAACATAGAACGTTGTGCCAACCACAACTTGGTAGTTCCCCGAATAGATTTGTAGAATGGTTCTAGTACCCAACAAAAATGACAGAGCAATCTCTAAACATTGGAAACGTAGCGTATCTTATTTATATTCTCGCATATTGTACACTCAAATTCAAAATTGGGGTCTTCCTAAAATACTGATGTGGACAAATAGTATAGCTAGTATTATTACACCTCCTCCGCCACGATCAGTTGTATCATTACAATGTAAATTATTGCCGTTAATGGAAATATCTGAATCACAGACAGGATTAGGTGGTCATGCTTTGGATAATGCCGTGATATCTTAATTACCAAGTAAAACTTCAGTTTTTATGTCATTAAAATACATATATTAGTGATCTCACGTGTAAATGTGCTACCTGCATTGAGCAAGGTAAAATGTGAAATTAAATTACATAGCTTACATTCAATAAGTCCATAGCGAATGTTACAAAATCACATAAACAAAATTGCAGAAACAACTAAAATATAAATAAAATTTATAAACATAAAAACGCAGTTACTGATAAAAGGGGCATACACTTACACTTCACAAAACTATATAACTTAATTTTATAGCTAAATAAAATATTTTTAAAGATTTATTTAATTACAAAATTCAATTTTTCATATTCTACTAACAATAAATAATCAAAGCACGCTATATTAAACTGCAATCTTTAAATAAAACATAATGATATTTTCAAAACCCTAGTAAACAATTTGTGATTTATTAAAAAAAATATTTATAATTTACAGTATTTACACTATATATTATTTTATATGTATATTTGAAAAAGCTTTAAATTAAAGCGAAACGTTGTTATTTATGTTCACTTCCATATTTGCTACCTCAACAACCAAAAAAAAAGACACTAAAATACATATATACATGGTCAAGAAAAGAAACTTTAAAACTACAATATAAATGTGTGGAAATTAAGAATAATACGTATATGTTACAAGCAAAACTTTCTAGGCTTAAAATAAATTTTGTTTTTTACAGAGTTCTTTAATTACAGACCTTCTCGAATCTTTGTATCTTTTGGATTCTTTTTACACTTGCAGATATTTTATTTTACATTGACGAATTTTACTACAATTGGTTTTAATACCGTTTTCCGGTTTTCCCAAACGGTGACAGCAGTCGATCATTTCGGTTGTTTCATTGTTTCTGTTACATTTTCTTCACGTACCTCCAGGACACCATAAATGCTAACATTGATTTTTCCGGAATATTCTCCAAGGTATTCAATTTTTTCGTCGGCTTCATTTAATTTTTGTTCTAATTTTCGTATTTACTTGCTTTATTTATACAATACTTATTTACTTTATTTATAAGATAATTGTTGTAGCAGTGTTGCATAATATGCTGCTTCACAAGAGAGTACGAGTAGAAACTAGATACCGTAAAGAGCCCCGATGGTAATCCAACTAAAAAACCCATACCAAAGTTGCATTTTTACGAAGGTAGTGACTTGTGCGAAATTTCTGCCCTCCAAAACTGATAGCGGGGTGAATAGAAGCAAATAACTACCAAACTACTTTATTTTTATCTCCGTCTCATTTTAACCAATCGATTTGAAATTATAGAAACAGTTTCCTTGACTAGTACACCCATTAAAAAAAAATGTGATAATTTTAAACAGTTAAAAATAATTAAAATATTGTTGGGATCCCCATAAAGGAGTTCATCCTTCCAAGTACAATCACCAAATATGTTCCTGTGCCCCAGCTTTTTTGTGTAAAAATTTGATCCAATTTGCTTTAATAAAACAGTTTAAAAAAAAAGCTACACAAAAGAGCTGCGGTACAGGAGCATATTTGACGAAAGTTTGGTGATTATACTCGCAAATTATTACTGGAAATTTTCAAATAGATCGGTTAAAAAGAGATGAAGACAAAAAATAAAGAAGACCAAAGGTTACCTGCGTCTATCAAGCCCCTTATCAATTATGGCGGGTTAAAACTTTGCACAAGACATTCCCAGTGAGAACAAGTTGGTTACACTTACGTGAATTTAACGTTGTATTGGTTGAAACAACGTTAATGTTATAATAACACGTTTTTATAATCACCAATTTGTTAACTATAACATCGAAGAAGCGTTATGTAACTAAAAAATGTAACGGATAGTTTTAAATTAAAACTGAAATAACAGTTGTAGTTGCATCGTTTTTTAAAAGGATAAACAACGTTACAATATGAGAATCATTAACTGAAATGTAATGCATAGTTTAAAATATAATAAATAAAACGTTATAGTTCCACTGCTTATTTTACGTTAAAAAACAACGTGGAAATATGAAAAATTATTAACTGAAATGTAACGCATAGTTTAAAAATATACTAAAATAAAACGTTTTAGTTACAAGACGTTTACTCTGCGTGAAAGACAACGTTGAAAAATGAAAATTAGTGGCTGAAATGTAACGCATAGTTTAGATATAACTAAAATAAGACGTTGTAGTTTCACCGTTTACTCGTTGAAAGACATTTGAAAGACAACGTTGAAAAATGAAAAATTAATAACTGAAACGTAACGCATATTTCAAGTAACTAAAATAAAATAGTGTTCACACCATTTACTCTACGTTAAAAAGCAACGTTGAAATATGAAAAACTATTAACTGCAATCCAACGCACAAGTATAAGTAATAGTTAAAATAAAATGGTGTTAAATTTGTTTGTTTTAAGATAAGATGTGCTTTTGCATGACTGAATGCAAAATGTCTTTAACAATAGATAAACAATTATTGTCTTAAACTGACTACTGATGAATGATCATCCTCCATTTCAAATAAACTCTTCACTACGCTAGTCAGAGTGTTAGAACTTTTCTTTATCTTTAATAACAAGTTTTTAATATTAATATGGTGATACGCAACAATCAGTGTATTTTAACTAAACGGTGAGTAGTTAGGTAACCCCATCAATTGTCTATTCTGGTTATATTTGCATATACGATGCACATTGCACGTATAATTAATGTATAATGCATATACACAATTGGCAAAACAAGCATAGTAGCCATCTTAAAATAAGAACACTAATGTCAGAAATTTACTATATTCTAAAATTTTTTTGAGGAACCTGGTTTCTTAGTATAACACCACTTCTTACTTTATTTTCAAATATATAGGTTAGCGAATGCTGATGGTTCTAAAATCTGGATTCTTGTGTAAAAGAAATTATTCTAATTAATGTTACATGACGTCGTTGCAGTGAACGCAATAACTGGAAGGGAGGAACGCTTAGTTTTCCACAAACGGGAACCAGAAGATGATACGGAAAAACTATAGTAACAATATACAGTGAGTATTCAATACTTTCATTCGTATGTATAACAAAAATCTAGGAAACCAATCAAAGTAAACATTAACTTATATAATATATATATCCCTAAAATTTACAGCCTGTAGTCCTTGGTGTTACTTATGATACTGTTGTGTTTGAGTCTTCATTTAAAGTTACAATTAAACAATACATACATACAGCAGAAAGTGCAGTGAAGGACTGGTTGAAATATAACGCCCAATGGACTATTTGGGTAGAAGACCTGGATGTGCAGAAAAGGGAAATGGTATATCTATAAATGAAATGACCTCGTTATTTTCTTAGTTTTGGTAAAGAATTCTATTATCTTTTTATTATTATTATTGTTATTATTGGCATTGTATTATATTTATAGTAATTTACATTTTAGTTTTTCTGAAGAAGCATTATGTTTTCATTGAAGAGCTTATCCTGAGTTCAATACTATGATGTGATCATTGAATGATTTAATTAAAATAAAATTTAATTTAGTATTGAACATTATGATTTTAATCTATAACAATTTTTCGTTATCACCACATAAAAGGCACTGTAAATATAAAGTAACATATATGTCACATCTGGAACTTGGTAAGGTGTTGTACAGTTTCTATAACGCAACGTCTTAGAGCGCATGAATGCAACGAACCTGATAATTCATCTATAATTTATAAACTGTTGATTTTCATACATCGGCACTCACTAATCGCAGATGTGAGCGTTACTACTACGTGGTATAAAGGTTGGATATAGAAATTTATTAACCTTCGTTAGTGTGGTGTAGTTGCCATAAACCCAGTTATGTAAGCAAACATACTGGGGTATGGCATACTCCACCACACTAACGAAGGGTTAACGTTGAGGTTACGTTACCTGTAAACGTTTTTTTACGTTTTACAGAGGTGGTTATTAAACGTTAAAATAACAGCTTGTGCTAAACGTTTCTATTAAACGATATTTTCTATTAAAAATTAAAACGTTAAAAAAAATTACATTTGACGTGAAAACAACGCTTAATAAGTAACTTTTGTCAACGTATTTTGTCGGGACATGATATGTCGCTTCGAGTTGTTTACAAACGTACGAAACGTTCGGTACGTTAAACAAGTTTCTTAACGTTTATGTTCTTATTG